>CM029384.1:18533416-18560943 GCA_017165825.1 Hepsetus odoe
TCCTCACGTAGTATAGTAACACAGTGTTCCTCACTCAGTACAGTAATAAAGCATTCCTCACTCAGGACAGAAATAATACAGAGTTCCTCACTCAGTACAATAACAAAGCGTTCCTCACTCAGTACAAGAACAGAGCGTGCCTCACTTAGTACAGAAAAAAAAGAGCGTTCCTCACTCAGTAAAATCATAATACAGCGTTCCTCACTCAGTAAAGTAACACAGCGTTCTTCACTCAGTACAATAATACAGCATTCCTCACTCAGTACAGTCATAATACAGCGTTCCTCACTCAGTACAGTAATAAAGCGTTCCTCACTCAGAACAGTAATAAAGCGTTCCTCACTCAGTACAGAAATAATACAGAGTTCCTCACTCAGTACAGTAATACAGCGTTGCTCACTCAGAACAGTAACACAGTGTTCCTCACTCAGTTAAAAAAAAAAACAGCGTTCCTCACTCAGTTAAAAAAACAGCGTTCCTCACTCAGTACAGTAATAAAGCGTTCCTCACTCAGTACAGTAATACAGCGATCCTCACTCAGTACAGTAATACAGCGTTCCTCACTCAGTACAGTAATAGAGCGTTCCTCACTCAGAACAATAATCACACAGCGTTCCTCACTCAGAACAATCATACGGAGTTCCTCAATCAGTACAATAAAACAGCGTTCCTAACTCATTACAATGGTACAGCGTTCCTCACTCAGTACAATAACAGAGCGTTCCTCACTCAGAACAATAATACAGCGTTCTTCACTCAGTTAAAAAAAACAGCGTTCCTCACTCAATACAGTAATACCGCGTTCCTCACTCAGCACACTTACACAGCGTTCCTTACTCAGTACAGTAACACAGCGTTCCTCACGTAGTACAGTAACAGTGTTCCTCACTCAGTAGAGTAATAAAGCGTTCCTCACTCAGTACAGAAAGAATACAGCGTTCCTCACTCAGTACAGTCATAATACAGCGTTCCTCACACAGTATAGAAACACAGCGTTCCTCACTCAGTACAATAACAGAGCATTCTTCACTCAGTACAGTAACACAGCGTTCCTCACTCAATAAAGTAACACAGCGTTCCTCACTCAGTACAGTAACACAGCGATCCTCACTCAGTACAATAACACAGCGTTCCTCACTCAGTTAAAAAAAAAAAACGTTCCTCACTTATTACAGTAACACAGCGTTCCTCACTCAGTACAGTCATAATACAGCGTTCCTCGCTCAGTACAGTCATAATACAGCGTTCCTCACTCAGTACAGTAATAAAGCGTTCCTCACTCAGTACAGAAATAATACAGCGTTCCTCTCTCAAACAGTAACACAGCGTTCCTCATTCAGTACAATAACACAGAGTTCCTCACTCAGTACAGTTACACAGCATTCCTCACTCAGTACAGTAAAACAGTGTTCCTCACTCAGTACAGTAGCACAGCGTTCCTCACCTAGTACAGTAATACAGCGTTCCTCACTCAGTACAATAACACAGCGTTCCTCACTTAGTACAATCGTATAGCGTTCCTCACTCAGAACAGTAACACAGCATTCTTCACTCAGTTAAATAAAACAGCGTTCCTCACTCAGTACAATAACACAGCGACCCTCACTCAGTACAATAACACAGCGACCCTCACTCAGTACAATAATACAGCGTTCCTCACTCAGTACAATAATACAGCGTTCCTCACTCAGCACATTTACACAGCGTTCCTTACTCAGTACAGTAACACAGCATTCCTCACGTAGTACAGTAACACAGTTTTCCTCACTCAGTAGAGTAATAAAGCGCTCCTCACTCAGTACAGAAAGAACACAGTGTTCCTCACTCAGTACAGTCATAATACAGCATTCCTCACACAGTACAGAAATACAGCGTTCCTCACTCAGTACAATAACAGAGCGTTCCTCACTCAGTACAGTAACACCGCGTTCCTCACTCAATAAAGTAACACAGCGTTTCTCACTCAGTACAGTAACACAGCGTTCCTCACTCAGTACAGTCATAATACAGCGTTCCTCGCTTAGTACAGTCATAATACAGCGTTCCTCACTCAGTACAGTAATAAAGCGTTCCTCACTCAGTACAGTAATAAAGCGTTCCTCACTCAGTACAATAACACAGCGTTCCTCACTCAGTACAGTAACACAGCGATCCTCACTCAGTACAGTAACACAGGGATCCTCACTCAGTATAGTAACACAGCATTCCTCACGTAGTACACTAACACAGTGTCCCTCACTCAGTTCAGTAACACAGCGATCCTCACTTAGTACAGAAATAAAGCGTTCCTCACTCAGTACAATCGTACAGCGTTCCTCAATCAGTACAATAATAGAGCGTTCCTCACTCAGTACAATAACACTTCCTTACTCATAACAATCATAAGGAGTTTCTCAATCAGTACAATAAAACAGCGTTCCTCACTTAGTACAATCGTACAGCGTTCCTCACTCAGTAAAATAATAGAGCGTTCCTCACTCAGTACAATAACACAGCGTTCCTCACTCAGTTTAATAGAATAGCGTTCCTCACTCAGTACAATAGAATAGCGTTCCTCACTCAGTACAATAACACAGCGTTCCTCACTCAGTACAATAACACAGCGTTCCTCACTTAGTACAGTTACACAGCGTTCCTCACTATGAACAACAATCATACAGCATTCGTCAATCAGTACAATAAAACAGCGTTCCTCACTCAGTACAGTAACACAGCGTTCCTCACTCAGTACAGTAACAAGGCGTTCCTTGTTGTAGGAACGCTACAACACGACCCAACCAAAAGCCATGGATGACCGCGGAGCTGCGCAGACTCCTGAGAACCCGGGACAAGGCCTTCAAGTCAGGGGACGAGGCCGCCCTAAGAAAAGCGAGGGCAAACCTGTCTCGGGCCATCAGAGCGGCGAAGCGAGCTCACGCAGAGAGAATCCATGGCCACTTCAAGAACACTGGTGACACACGGCGCATGTGGCAGGGCATCCAGGCCCTCACCAACTACAAGACATCTCCACCTGCCTGTGACGGTGACCCCTCCCTCCCAGATGCGCTGAACCACTTCTACGCACGGTTTGATGCAGCGAACGACACGAGAATGAGGAAGACCACCCCTCCTCCGAACGACCAGATTCTCCGTCTGACCACAGCCGAGGTGAGAAGATCTCTTCTCAGAGTCAACCCACGGAAAGCTGCCGGTCCAGACAATATTCAAGGTCGAGTGCTCAGAGGATGTGCAGAACAGGTGGCAGTTGTTCTCACTGACATCTTCAACACCTCTCTGAGCACCACTGTTGTTCCAAGGTGCTTCAAGACCACCAGCATCATTCCAGTGCCTAAGAAACCATCCATCTCCTGCCTCAACGACTATCGTCCCGTCGCACTCACACCCATCATCATGAAGTGCTTCGAGAAGCTGGTCATGAGGCACATCAAGTCCCAGATCCCCTCCTCACTAGACCCCCTGCAGTTTGCGTATCGTCCCAACCGTTCAACGGACGATGCAATCTCCACCACCCTCCATCTGGCCCTTTCTCATCTTGACAGAAAGGACAGTTACGTCAGAATGCTGTTCATCGACTACAGTTCAGCATTCAACACCATCATCCCTCAGCACCTGAGTGAGAAGCTGAGGCTGCTGGGCCTGAACACCTCCCTCTGTAACTGGATCCTGGACTTCCTGACTGGGAGACCCCAGTCAGTCAGGATCAGTAGCAGCACCTCCAACACCATCACACTGAGCACAGGAGCCCCCCAGGGCTGTGTGCTCAGCCCACTGCTGTTCACACTGATGACCCACGACTGTGCAGCCAAGCACAGCTCGAACCACATCATCAAATTCGCTGATGATACAACCGTGGTGGGTCTGATCAGCGGTGGAGACGAGGCAGCCTACAGAGAGGAGATACAAGAGCTGACGGACTGGTGCAGAACCAACAACCTGTCTCTGAATGTCGACAAGACTAAAGAGATGGTTGTTGACTTCAGGAGATCACGTCGGGACCACACTCCACTTATCATCAACACCTCACCTGTGGAGTTGGTCCAGAGCACCAAGTTTCTTGGTGTTCACATCACCGACAACCTCACGTGGTCCCTCAACACCAGCTCCATCACAAAGAAAGCCCAGCAGCGCCTCTACTTCCTGCGCAGACTGAGGAAAGCCCATCTCCCACCTTCCATCCTCACCATCTTCTACAGAGGAACCATCGAGAGCATCCTGAGCGGCTGCATTACTGCCTGGTACGGGAATTGCAACGTCTTAGACCGCAAGTCCCTACAACGGGTAGTGAGAACAGCTGAGAAGATCATCGGGGTCTCTCTGCCCTCTGTACAAGACATTTTCACCGCTCGCTGCATCCGCAAAGCAACCAGCATTGTGGATGATCCCTCCCACCCTTCCCACACTCTCTTCTCCCTCCTGCCATCCGGGAAAAGGTTCCGCAGCATACGGGCCTCCACTTCCAGGATGGGAAATAGTTTCTTCCCCCTGGCCATCAGACTGTTGAACTCTGGAACCACCAATATCATGGACTCTTAAAAACCCACCAATAATACAAACCTCTTAAACCCACCACTTCACCCACCACTTCCTCCACTTTTCATTCTGTATTTATTTATTTATCTCGTGTTGCACTCTTGCACTTTAAATACAGTAACACCGCTCCACCACACTGCTACACCATAATGTGCCTGGGCTGCTTTGTTCCACAACACTGCAGCCTTCCACGGATGAATGTACTGTCTGTCGTGCCGTCTGTTGTTGTCTGTCTTGTCTGTCTTGTCCGCACTTGTTGCCTCGTGTTGTGTCTTATGTTGTCTTGTGTCTTGTGTTGTGTCTTGTCTTGTGTGTAGCACCAGGGTCCTGGAGGAACGTTATTTCGTTTCACTGTGTACTGTGTATATGGCTGAAATGACAATAAAATCCTACTTGACTTGACTTGACTTGACTCACTCAGTACAATAATACAGCGTTGCTCACACAGTACAGGAACACAGCGTTCCTCAATCAGTACAATAATACAGCGTTCCTCCCTCAGAACAGAAACACAGCGTTCCTCCCTCAGTACAGTAACACAGCGTTCCTCCCTCAGTACAGTAACACAGCGTTCCTCACTTAGTACAGTAACACAGCGTTCCTCACTTAGTACAGTAACACAGCGTTCCTCACTCAGAAAAGAAACACAGCGTTCATCACTCAGTACAATAACACAGCGTTCCTCACTCAGTACAATCGTATAGCGTTCCTCACTCAGCACAATAACACAGCGTTCCTCACTATGAACAATAATCATACAGCGTTCCTCAATCAGTACAGTAACACAGCGTTCCTCACTCAGTACAGTAACAAGGCGTCCCTCACTCTGTACAGTAACAAGGCATTCCTCACTCTGTACAATAATATAGCATTGCTCACACAGTACAGGAACACAGCGTTCCTCACTCAGTACAATAATAGAGCGTTCCTCACTCAGTACAGAAATAAAAGAGCATTCCTCACTCAGTACAATAATAAAGTGTTCCTCACTCAGACCAGAAACACAACGTTCCTCACTCAGTACAGTAACACAGCGTTCCTCACTCAGTACAATCGTATAGCGTTCCTCACTCAGAACAGTAACACAGCGTTCTTCACTCAGTTAAAAAAAACAGCGTTCCTCACTCAGTACAGTAATACAGCGTTCCTCATACAGTACAGAAACACAGCATTCCTCACTCAGTAGAATCATATAGCGTTCCTGACTGAGTACAATAACACAGCGACCCTCACTCAGTACAATAACACAGCGTTACTCAATCAGTACAATAATACAGCGTTCCTCACTCAGTACAGCAATAATACAGCATTCCTCACTCAGAACAGTAACACAGCGTTCCTCACTCAGTACAATAATACAGCGTTCCTCACTCAGCACAGTTACACAGCGTTCCTTACTCAGTACAGTAACACAGCATTCCTCACGTAGTACAGTAACACAGTGTTCCTCACTCAGTAGAGTAATAAAGCGTTCCTCACTCAGTACAGAAAGAATACAGAGTTCCTCACTCAGTACAATAACAGAGCGTTCCTCACTCAGTACAGAAATAATACAGCGTTCCTCACACAGTACAGAAACACAGCGTTCCTCACTCAGTACAGTAACACAGCGTTCCTCACTCAATAAAGTAACACAGCGTTCTTCACTCAATAAAGTAACACAGCGTTCCTCACTCAGTACAGTAACACAGCGATCCTCACTCAGTACAATAACACAGCGTTCCTCACTCAGTACAGTCATAATACAGCGTTCCTCGCTCAGTACAGTCATAATACAGCGTTCCTCACTCAGTACAGTAATAAAACGTTCCTCACTCAGTACAGAAATAATACAGCATTCCTCACTCAAACAGTAACACAGCGTTCCTCACTCAGTACAATAACACAGCGTTCCTCACTCAGTACAGTTACACAGCATTCCTCACTCAAACAGTAACACAGCGTTCCTCACTCAGTTCAGTAACACAGCGATCCTCACTCAGTTTAGTAACAGAGTTCCTCACTCAGAACAGTAATACAGTGTTGCTCACTCAGTACAGTAATAAAGCGAGAGGAAGCAAAAATAGGGATGTAGAGCTGGACTGCTGGCTCGGCTACGGAAACATCCGCACAAACCCTCACTACCATCTCTGTACCTCACTAACGCCAGATCCCTCGCAAACAAGATGGATGAGCTACAATCACAGATCGCCTACAACTGCCTCATACGTGAGTGTTGTGTGTTGATTATAACAGAATCCTGGCTACACCTGCAAATCCCCGACGCTACGGTGGAGTTAGCAGGCCGCACCATACACCGTCAGGATCGCAACGAAGCCTCTGGTAAGAGCAGGGGAGGAGGACTCTCTGAGGACTCACAAAGGAAACAAGTACACCCAAAGACACTGACCATTAAAACCTGGCCTGGAAACGCCCTCCTTCAGTTACAAGACTGCTTTGCCCGTACTGACTGGAACATCTTTGAACATCAGGACCTGGAGACACACACAGAGACTGTCCTCTTCTACATAAGGAGCTGTGTAGAGAACGTGTCAGTAAACAAACGTGTCCGGGTTTTTCCAAACAGGAAACCCTGGATGACGAGAGATGTTCAGGACCTAATAAGAGCGCGAAACTCAGCCTTCAGGAGTGGGGACAGCTCACTGTACAGCACTGCCAGAGCTAACCTGAGGAGAGGCATCCATCTGGCAAAGGAGGCCTACAGGGGGAAGATGGAGGGCTATCTGTTGAATAACAACCCACGGCAGATGTGGAAGGGCATCCAGGCCCTTACCAACTATAGAGGACGGAATCCCTCACCCTCCAACAGCAGCAGCACACTGGCAGAGGAGTTGAATAACTATTATGCCCGCTTTGAGATCAGGCCAATCCAGCATCCGCTGCCCCCCTTTGATCCTAGCAACTGTGACCCCCACCCTCTCTCTCTCTAAGAGCACGAGGTGAAGAAAACCCTGAGGGCAGTAAACCCCAGGAAAGCTGCTGGACCTGACGGCATCCCAGGGGCAGTGGTCACGGCATGTGCAGACCAGCTGACAGGGATCCTCACCAAGCTGTTCAACCTGTCTCTGACTCTCGCCATGGTACCCACATGCCTGAAGGCCTCCACCATTATTTCCGTCCCCAAAAGACTTGCCATAGACAGTCTCAATGATTACAGACCCATAGCTCTCACGTCTGTAATCATGAAGTGCTTAGAGCGACTGGTCTCCCAGCACATCAGAAACTGCCTTCCTCCCACCTTGGATCCCTACCAGTTTGCCTACAGAGCAAACCGATCCACCGAAGATGCCATCGCTGTCACGCTACACAAAGCACTCAGTCACCTGGAGAACCGGAACAGCTACGTGCGGATGCTCTTCTGGACTACAGCTCAGCATTCAACACACTCATCCCGGACATTCTAATCAATAAACTAATGCTCTTACAGATCCCCCTCCCCACCTGCAGATGGATAAAACAATTTCTCACACACCGTTCTCATTCCGTCAGACTTGGGCATCACCTCTCTTCCTCACTCACACTAAGCACCGGCTCTCCCCAGGGCTGTGTGCTGAGCCCTCTACTGTACGCCCTGTACACCTTCGACTGCACTTCAACCCACCCAACTAACACCATCATCAAATATGCAGATGACACCACTGTGGTGGGGCTCATCTCAGATGAAGATGAGACAGCATACAGGACTGAGGTGGAGAAACTGTCCCTCTGGTGCTCAGAGAACAATCTGTCCATGAATGTCCTCAAAACCAAAGAACTGATCATGGACTTCAGGAAGCATAAGCATGACCACATCCCTCTGCTCATTGACGGAGAACGTGTGGAAATTGTCACTAGCCTCAAGTTTCTGGGCACCTACATCTCAGGTGACCTTTCCTGGACTCACTACACAAAAGCTTTAGTTAAGAAGGCTCGACAGCGATTATACTTCCTGTGTGTCCTTAGGAAAAACAAGCTGGACATGAAGTTGCTGCTGGCCTTCTATCACTCTTCTGTGGAGAGTGTACTAAAATACTGTTTGGGAGTGTGGTATACGGGTTCCACAATTGAGAACAGGAAGGCTGTGCAGGGGGTTATAAATGCTGCACAAAAAATTATCGGCTGCCCCTTACCCTCCATATCTGAAATATCCACATCTCACTGCCGCAAGAAAACTAAAGCTATCATTGCAGATTCTTCACATCCCGCCCATCATCTGTTTGAACTGATGCCTTCAGGCAGGCGCTACAGATCCATCAAGTCACACACAGCTAGATTTAAAAACAGTTTTTTTCCATGGGCCATTCGAACTCTAAACACTCAGTAACTCAATAGCGCCCCCCATGCTCCAAACACCACCAACACACATGCACACAGCACTTTGAATCTGGTTAAAAATATCTGGTTAAAAATGTCTGTGTCTGGTTTAAAATGTCTGTGTTTCTTTCTTTTATTGTGTTTTTTTGCTTTTATTTATATATATTTATTTATACTTATACATGTGTTTGCTTTTATTAATTCATTTATTTATTTTATTTTTTAAATCAATTTTTTTTTATCTATCTTTAACTCTATTAAAATTAAAATAATGCACTGAAGTAGGGGAATCACCCCCCCCAATTTCGTTGTACATTGTACAATGACAATAAAAGTCTATTCTATTCTATTCTTCCTCACTCAGTACAATAATACAGCGTTCCTCACTCAGTACAATAATACAGCATTCCTCACTCAGTACAATAATAAAGCGTTCCTCACTTAGTACAGTAACACAGCGTTCCTCACTCAGTACAATAATAAAGCATTCCTCACTCAGTACAGAAACACAGCATTTCTCACTCAGAACAGAAACACAGCGTTCCTCACTCAGTACAGTAACACAGCGTTCCTCACTTAGTACAGTAACACAGCGTTCCTCACTTAGTACAGTAACACAGCGTTCCTCACTCAGTTAAAAAAAAAGCGTTCCTCACTCAGTTCAGTAACAGAGTTCCTCACTCAGAACAGTAATACAGCGTTCCTCACTCAGTACAGTAATACAGCTTTCCTCACTAAGTTCAGTAACAGAGTTCCTCACTCAGAACAGTAACACAGCGTTCCTCACTCAGAACAGTAACACAGCGTTCCTCACTAAGTTCAGTAACAGAGTTCCTCACTCAGAACAGTAACACAGCGTTCCTCACTCAGTTAAAAAAAAAAAGCGTTCCTCACTCAGTACAGTAATACAGCGTTCCTCACTCAGAACAATAATCACACAGCGTTCCTCACTCAGAACAATCATACGGAGTTCCTCAATCAGTACAATAAAACAGCGTTCCTCACTCAGTACAATCGTATAGCGTTCCTCACTCAGTACAGAAATAATACAGCGTTCCTCACTCAGTACAAAAATAATACAGCGTTCCTCACTCAGTACAGTCATAATACAGCGTTCCTCACTCAGTACAGAAATAAAACAGCGTTCCTCACTTAGTAAAGTAATAAAAGCTGTAAAGTGATAGAAATGCTCTATTATTACTGTAATAAAAGCTGTACAGAGTGGGCAAGACCTGAACATCTTCAGCACTAGTGTTGTGAAATGTTGGGTCTGATCTTGTCTTGTGTGTTGTGTGTTGTGTTTTTACTCGATCGTTACTGTTTTAGAAAAACTTCTCTCGGAGACAGTCAGACAGCTAGCTTAGCCACAGGCTAACGATGGAGCCCCGCTCCAGGCTGATGAAGGAGATCTCGCTCACTGTCGCACTAGTTTCTGTTCCTCTCAGCCGCTCTCAGAGCTTCTAATGTTCCGGTCAAATTCATCAGTTCACTTCATTCCGTCTCCAGTGTTTCACTCAGTAAAGTTCCTTATTTTTCTCCGCAGGACTGAGACTAAAACCGAGTCCCAAACCACACACCTGTACACTTTACACACTACATTACTGAACGCCTTTCTAACGGTAGTGTCCTATTTTAACACACTATGTAGTGAGCTAGTGTGCGGTTTGGGACGCGTCCCAACTCGACAGTCGGCGCTGTCATTTACCTTCATTCATAAAATCCAGTCCCTGCTCAGCATGTTGTGTTTAAACAGGTTAAAAGGGTAACATTTCATAAAGAGCAGCAGCATTTGGTCATTATTCAGCATTTTGATCGGAGGGTTATACCTTTAAAATGACGGACAGATTCACTCTTTCATTGTTTTGGATTTATCAATGACACAACACTGCGATGGGCTGGCGACCTGTCCAGGGTGTCCCCCGTCCTTCCCCCTGTGTGAGCTGGGATGGACTCCAACACCCCACGCGACCCCGCTTAGGACAAGCGGCCCAGAAAATGAATGAATGAATGACACCACTTTGGTTGTAAAAATGTGATCAGGCAGGAGTGTAAGTTGTACCGAGTGAGTGTGAGTGTGTGTGTGTGTGTGTGTGTGTGTGGTTCTTTCATTGAGCGCTTCTCAGTGTTAAGAGCACAGACTGGATACAGAATCTACAGACTCCAACAGTGTGTGTTGAGGACGCGCCCCCTGCAGGACACAAGGGAGAAGTGGTGCTGTAAAGGAAACAGACTCAAAACACACACACACACACACACACACACACACACACACACAAATATGTAAATAGTCACATTCACTCAAAAATGTGAATAAACCAGAGCATTAAAGTTTGTCTCTTTATTCTTGATTTCTACTGGAACACTTTCAGCCTCTTCACTGAATCCTCTGCTGAGACTCTATTAGAGGAAGGTGTGTTTTCACTCTTACTTTATTACTGTGTTGGTGATCAGAGGTGTTTTCAGGAGATCCTACATCACTAAAAGTGATGTGATCAGTTCTATGTCCTCTGAGCAGGAACTGAATGGAACTCCACCAACACTGGACAGTGTTTCCCAGTCCTGCTCCTGGAGACACGCTGTCCTGCTCCCTGCTTTAACACCCACTACAGCCCAGTGAGGCTCTTTCACCTCCTGATTACCTGGAGCAGGTGTGTAGAGAGCAGTGAGGACACTCCAACAGGACAGAGTGTCTCCAGGATCAGGATGGGGACACTCTGGGTTACACTCGATCTAAATCAGGGTTTTTTCTTGACCTGGGAACCAGTATGGCAGGTTGCTCTGCCTCCCTTCTTTCCAAAATCACTCTCGTTATTCCTCATTAAAATAAAAGGTACAATTTCAGATTAGCAGACTCAGTTCTGTCACTACAGAAAGTAAATGAAATTAATGTATTTAACCATGTAATGAATCCTGTAATTGAGTAATTATACTGTACATTTACAGCAACATGTCTTCTAAAGGATGGGCTTTTTATTCAGCTGCTTCATATAAAAAATTTACATTTCAGAAATACAGAGCCAGGAGTCTCATATTTAATTTTATTAACCATCCTCAACCTAATCAAACATACACTTAGACACCACTGTCACCATGACGCCAACCCATGTGCCAGTTCAGAAAATTTGACAAATCTGACAAGAAAACTTCGCCATGTTTCATATGCGGGAAAACTGGTCATTGGACAAAGCAGTGCTGGTTTTGGAAGGAACAGAATCAAGCCCATGGCAAGCCACAAGACAATCATGGAAATTACAAAAGATAATGATGACGACGACGAAAATGGAGATTCTCAATTTGAAAGATTTACCGATTGACCCCTGGCCAATGGGAACAACTCCTGGGAACAGCAGAAGCAAAAAACTAAGTGAGCTCTTTCTCCAGTCGATACTGGCACTGGTGGAGCATCTGGCAGACGGATTGTATGTCAGTATAACAATTAATGACAAAGAAATCAACTTTCTCATAGACCCTGAAGCTGAAATCACTTGCATCCCAACATAAGTTGCAGAACAATGCAATCTACAATTAGGTAAAAAGAAAACAAAACAAAGACAGTAATTACAGCAGGAGGAGATGTCAGCCTGCAGAAATCAAAACCGGTTGATCTTCGAATTGGACCAGTAACCAAAGAATGTGTGTTGTGGGTCGGAGGCATATCAGCCCCCATCTTGGGCCTGGATGTACTTCTTCAAATCCACTCTTCATTGGAAATCAGACTAGGAAAATTAACATGGAAAAAAAAGCAATTGAAAGAACACCCTATATGGGCACAAGCAAAAACTAATTGTGGCCTTCTGAAGATGGAACCAGTCAAGCTTAAGGGCACCCTTCCGCCCTGCACCATACAATACCCTATCAGTTGCTCCTCCTCCAAAGGCATCATTCAAATCAAGAAACCAGATGGATCTTGGCATCTAACAAATGACTACAGAGTGGCAAATCAATACATCAAAAAACCGACACCTTTTAGTTGCCGATCCTACCAAGATCTTCCAAGACCAGCATCCAGGAAACCAGGACACAAATGGTTCACGGTTCTCGACATGGCAAATGGCTTTTGGTCACAACCATGGACCACCTTCACAATATCAATTCATCTGCCTTCCACAGGGAATGCACCTGAATCCTACAGTATATCACATGGCATTGAGACAGGGGCAGCGGTGGCCTAGTGGTTAGGGTGTTAACCGCATGATCGGAGGATCAGGGGTTCAAACCCCTTCCCGATAGGTTGCCCTGAGGTACCCTTGAGCGAGGTACCGTCCCCGTCACTGCTCCCCGGGCGCTTTCAATAGCTGCCCACTGCTGCACGGGTTTGTGTGTGCATGGGTTAAATGCAGAGGTCCAATTTCGTTGTGGTTCATGTGTGCTGTGCCGTGACCTCGCAATGACAAGGGTTGTCACTTTCACTTTTTCACACCACCTCCATGAACTTCCAGAAATGGAATCAACAATCATCCAGTACGTTGACGACATCCTGATTGCTTCAGAAAATGAGGATCAACATGAACAAGATGGTCTGCATATCTTGGATTTTATACATGAAAAAAGGACACAAAGCAAGTTTCAACAAAGCACAAATCATGCAAGCTGGTGCTTCATTTTCAAACCGCATGGTTTGCCTGAAGTGATAAATGCACAAGATGTGTTAAATAATATTCAGGGCCGAGTTGAAAAAATTGAATTGCTCACTGATTAGGAGAAGCCGAGCCCTATGTTCTTCCTCTTGAGGCTCTTCTCGAAAGATCTCTGGTATTTCTGCCTCATTTTCTCACTGATCCAGCTGATGATGGATTCTTCTCTTTAGCCTGATTGTTGGTGGATTTATCCTTCCTCTCACAGGGTGTCTTGGCTTACTGTGCTGTTGCTTTTGGGGTGTGTGGCATGTTCTATTGCTTCATTACAAGCCACTTCTTCTGGTTCAATGGCACCCTCAGATTCTGGGACAGCTCCCTCCAGAACCAAGCCGTTATCATAAACTGTGGTATCCATCATCAGTGATCATTATAGTGAAAATCCCTTTACTTTTGTCCCTGTCTCACAGTGCCTCACATTTCTGAGGTCACAGGGTTTGTTGACCTAAATCTGACCCCAGAAGGTAGCAAGTAGCTGACCCTGCACTTAGTTGCATTCTTACTTGCTTGCATCATCTCATGACCCCCCAGGAAACATCCAGCAGGAAAGAGTTACAGCTCTGCTTAGGCAGCTGCACTCATAAAATAGGGACACATCCGTGAAAAAACACTTTTAAGTGGGGGCCTGGATGGGTGGATGCCTTGAAATATAGGTGGTAGACAAGGCAGGAATGTGGACAGTGAGAAGGCCTAAGTCTAATGGTGGGAAAGGGGCAAAGGTGGGGGAACTGAGATTTCAGTCATGACAGCATTGAATATTATTGGTGGAAAACTATTAATGGGATGGATTTATGCAAATTTTAAAGGGGTTTGAAAAGTATTTAAAGTCCAGAGTTGGGATGAGCATTTGGAGCTGCTCCCACGGGACCACGCCTGCTGAAACTCTTCAGTAAATTGGTTGTGCTGCATCTCTCTGACTTCGCTTGATTTTTGACTTTGTTTGGTTTCTGAAAGTTTCAGACGTAGGCTCACACTTCAATTTTCCACGACATCATCAGTGGTCCTCCTCTGGTGGAGAAATAGGCCAGCTCTGTCTCTGTGGCTCCTCTTTCTCCTGAAGCTTGATCTGACCATCGGCTCTGCTTAAAGACTCTGTAAGGACTCTCTGACCAAAGAGGAGGTTTATGGATGTGGTGAGAGAGGACATGCAGGTGGTCAGGTTGAAGGAGGAAGATGCAGAGGACCGGAAGAAATGGAAAGGCACGATCCGCTGTAGTGACCCCTAAACGGTAGCAGCCAAAAGAATAAGAAGAAAGAAGACTGATAATGGCTGTTCACTTACAAACTATTTACACACTAGTTACACACTAGTTGTGGTAGAATGTAGTTTGGGACGCGGTTTGCATGGCTCAGGCCTGTGACATCACACAGGCCCCATCTTCACGTTAATCTCATGCTGTCTTCAGTGAACAGACACTGAGAGCTGATTGGCTGTTCATGTTCAGGGACATTATTAATGTACACAAGTCACAGCTCTGTTGAAATCACTTTGAACACAATGAATCTGTACAGCAGTTAAAATATAAATTGTAAAATATGATATATGTAAGCTGTTAGATATATAGATATAACCAAACATTTATTTTGTATTATTTTCATTAATAAATATATTTAATTGTTTTATGTATTTTATATTTTTGAATGAACCTTTTTCAGAGGACCTCTGATGATGCATAAAAACCTTGGAAGACGTTCTCCCTCGCCCGGACGTGGGTCACCGGGGCCTCCCTCTGGAGCCAGGCCTGGAGGTGGGGCCCGCTGGCGAGCGCCTGGTGGTCGGGCCTTCACCCATGGGGCCCGGCCGGGCTTAGCCCGAAGAGGCAACGTGGGTCCCCCTTCCCATGGGCTCACCACCTGTGGGAGGGGCCAAAGAGGTCGGGTGCATTGTGAGCTGGGCGGTGGCCGAAAACGGGGGCCTTGGCGGTCCGATCCTCGGCTGCAGAAGCTGGCTCTAGGGACGTGGAATGTCACCTCTCTGGTGGGGAAGGAGCCTGAGCTAGTGCGCGAGGTTGAGCAGTTCCAGCTAGATATAGTTGGACTCACCTCGACGCACAGCTTGGACTCTGGAACCAGTCTCCTTGAGAGGGGCTGGACTCTTTTCCACTCTGGAGTTGTGAGAGGCGCCGAGCATACTTATTGCCCCACGGCTTGGCGCCAGTACATTGGGGTTTACCCCTGTAGATGAGAGGGTGGCAGCCCTCCGCCTTCGGGTCGGGGGACGGGTCCTTAGTGTTGTCTGCGCTTATGCGCCAAACAGCATTCTGGACTACCCACCCTTTCTGGGGTCTCTGGAGGGGGCGCTAGAGAGCGTCCCTCCTGGTGACTCCATCGTTCTGCTGGGGGACTTCAATGCTCACGTGGGTAATGACAGTGACACCTGGAAGGGCGTAATTGGGAGGAATGGCCCCCCCGATCTGAACCAGAGCGGTGTTTGGTCATTGGACTTTTGTGCTCGTCACGGATTGTCCATAACGAACACCATGTTCAGGCATAAGGATGTCCACATGTGCACCTGGCACCAGGACACCCTGGGCCGCAGTTCAATGATCGACTTTGTGGTCGTGTCATCGGACTTGCGGCCCCATGTCTTGGACACTCGGGTAAAGAGAGGGGCGGAGCTGTCAACCGACCATCACCTGGTGGTGAGTTGGCTTCGTTGGTGGGGGAGGATGCCGGTCAGACCTGGTAGGCCCAAACGTATCGTGAGGGTCTGCTGGGAACGTCTGGCAGAGTCCCCTGTCAGGACAAGCTTCAACTCCCACCTCCGTCAAAGCTTTAACCACGTCCCGGGGGAGGTGGGGGATATTGAGTCTGAATGGACCTTGTTCCGCACCTCCATTGTCAAGGCGGCTGACCGGAGCTGTGGCCGGGAGGTGGTCGGTGCCTGTCGCGGTGGCAACCCTAGAACCCGTTGGTGGACACCAGCGGTGAGGGATGCCATCAAGCTGAAGAAGGAGTCCTACCGGGCCTTTTTGACCAGTGGGGCTCCGGAGGCAGCTGATAGGTACCGACAGGCCAAGCGGAATGCGGCTCTGGTGGTTGCTGAGGCAAAAACTCGGGCATGGGAGGAGTTTGGAGAGGCCATGGAGAAGGACTTCCAGACGGCTTCGAGGAAATTCTGGTCCACCATCCGGCGTCTCAGGAGGGGAAAGCAGTGCACGGTCAACGCAGTGTATAGTGGGGATGGTGCGCTGCTGACCTCGACTCGGGACGTTGTGGGTCGGTGGGGGGAGTACTTCGAAGACCTCCTTAATTCCACCAACATGCCTTCCGAGGAGGAAGCAGAGCCTGGGGACATCGAGGTGGACTCTTCCATCTCTGGGGTCGAGGTTGCCAAGGTGGTCAAAAAGCTCCTTGGTGGCAGGGCTCCGGGAGTGGATGAGATCCGCCCAGAGTTCCTCAAGGCTCTGGATGTTGTAGGACTGTCATGGCTGACACGCCTCTGCAACATCGCATGGACATCGGGGACGGTGCCTCTGGATTGGCAAACCGGGGTGGTGGTCCCCCTCTTTAAGAAAGGGGACCAGAGGGTGTGTTCCAATTATCGAGGGATCACACTTCTCAGCCTCCCGGGGAAAGTCTATTCAGGGGTCCTGGAAAGGAGGGTCCGTCGGATAGTCGAACCTCAGATCCAGGAGGAGCAATGTGGTTTTCGTCCAGGTCGCGGAACAGTGGACCAGCTCTACACCCTTAGCAGGGTCCTGGAGGGTGCATGGGAGTTTGCCCAACCAGTTTACATGTGCTTTGTGGACTTGGAGAAGGCATTCGACCGTGTCCCTCGGGGGCTCCTGTGGGGGGTACTCCGGGAGTATGGGGTATCGGATTCCCTGTTAAGGGCTGTCCGGTCCCTGTACAACCGGTGTCAGAGCTTGGTCCGCATTGCCGGCAGTAAGTCGGACCTGTTCCCGGTGAGGGTTGGACTCCGCCAGGGCTGCCCTTTGTCACCGATCCTGTTCATAACTTTTATGGACAGGATTTCTAGGCGCAGCCAGGGCGTTGAGGGGGTCCGGTTTGGTGGGCTCAGGATTGGGTCTCTGCTTTTTGCAGATGACGTTGTCCTGTTGGCCTCATCATGCCGTGACCTTCAGCACTCTCTGGATCAGTTCGCAGCTGAGTGTGAAGCGGCTGGGATGAGAATCAGCACCTCTAAATCTGAGGCCATGGTCCTCAGTCGGAAAAGGGTGGAATGCCCTCTCAGGATTGGGAGTGAGACCTTGCCCCAAGTGGAGGAGTTTAAGTATCTTGGGATCTTGTTCACGAGTGAGGGTAAAATGGAGCGGGAGATCGACAGGCGGATCGGGGCAGCTTCTGCAGTAATGCGGGCTCTGCATCGGTCCGTCATGGTGAAGAAGGAGCTGAGCCAGAAGGCAAAGCTCTCAATTTACCAGTCGATCTACGTTCCCACCCTCACCTATGGTCACGAGCTGTGGGTAGTGACCGAAAGAACGAGATCGCGAATACAAGCGGCCGAAATGAGTTTCCTCCGCAGGGTGTCTGGACTCTCCCTTAGAGATAGGGTGAGAAGCTCAGCCATCCGGGAGGGGCTCAAAGTAGAGCCGCTGCTCCTCCGCATCGAGAGGAGTCAGATGAGGTGGCTCGGGCATCTGATCAGGATGCCCCCTGGACGCCTCCCTGGTGAGGTGTTCCGGGCACGTCCCACCGGAAAGAGACCCCGGGGAAGACCCAGGACACGCTGGAGAGACTATGTCTCTCGGCTGGCCTGGGAACGCCTTGGGATCCGCCCGGAGGAGCTGGAAGAAGTGGCCAGAGAGAGGGAAGTCTGGGCATCCCTGCTGGAGCTGCTGCCCCCGCGACCCGACCTCGGATAAGCGGGAGAAAATGGATGGATGGATGGATATTTTTGAATGAACCTTTTTTTTTTTTACACATTGAATAGACATAATAATTTGGTAGATGGTAGTTGTATCAGTCATGTTAAAAAGCAATAATTGATACATTCCAAATATTTTATTTAAATAATTAAAGACATTCATAGAGATTTAAATATAATAACGAGATATAAAATATCTGCCCATACTATAATTCATTTTTAACATAATTTTTTTAAAATTGTTAAAATAATCAAATAAAAGATTGCCACAGATCTGGGCCATGTCCCAAACTGCACTCTCTCACACTAAACAGTGTGTAAAATGTAGTGCAGCACCATTAGATGGAGCATTCAGTACTATAGTGAGTAAATCTAGAAATGTGTGATTTGGGACACAGCCATAAACGTGTGCCACAGTCCTACAGTTCTCAGCTCTGCTGTGATTAAAGGACTGATGTGTTCAGTGTGTTCTTCTCATGGATGGAGACGCTTTTCAGGACTTCCATAGGATGTCAGCTGTTCCCAAGGCTGTTGTGATTGGTTGCCTTTATTTAACCCAGTTGAAAAGTAGTTCTCCTTTTAACTATATTGTGAGTGGAAAATCATTCTGCAATGACAGGATCATCAATGAATGTGTTCATTCTGATCTTTTACTGAACACAGAACTACAGGAGTTTGCTGCCCTGTCGACCAACAACACGGACAGCAGCTGTGAGGTACTGAACATCGCTTTGTGTGTCTCTCAGAAGTGAATTCAGACTTGTTCCTTATTTCATAGACGCTTTTCAGGACACTTTGAATCCAAATGAGTTTAGAATCCAAGAATCCATCTCCATCTCCTGGGTGAAGGAGCTGAAACAGAACTTTGAGGAATTCCATAGAATGTCAGCTGTTCCCATGGAAGCAGATTCCTTCAGTCGTTTACCGACTTCACACAGAGACAAACGCGCACTTTACTCTCCAGAGATTTCAACCCGATCTTCATCACTTCCTTCAATGGAGTTTCCTCTCTTTTCTCTCCGCTTCAGGCTGCGGCCGCTGCTTTATTTGAGCACCATTGCAGCTGCAGCTGGAAGCTCTTTTCTCCTCCACAGGAGGCTCAGGCTGAAGCAGACGAGCTCAGGCGACGCTGCAGTCCAGACGGAGCACTTGGACGGTCAGTAACTTCCACTGCGGTCTAGCTTTGCTGTTCTGAGCTGATCAAATGTGTGAAAAGGAGAGAAGAGAATCAGCATGTTGGCTGTGTGTGTTTAATGTCTCAGTTTCAGGTGAACGGTACTGTGTTGATGTAATGACGCCTGTCGGCCAGTGAGCGGCGCTGAACTTCAAACAGCTTTTCTGAGAGTTTGGTCTTTAGACTCAGATGGAAGTTACTGCTGTGAGAAATCTAGAAACAAAAATCTACATTTATATGAAGATATTTATTGCAATATTTTCATTCTCAGTTTGTTAGAGTTGTTGTGTTTAGTGGTTGCTAAGCCAGTTGCTGTTTGGTGTTGTCATGGCAACGTTTAGCGCTCAGTTGTTTATGTTCGTGTTCATTTCTCTTCATTTCTCTTTTTGATTCCTTGAATAATGTCTGACTTTTTTCATCTCCATCAGTTTTGTTATTAGTCTGGTTCCCTGTAGAGGATACTACACCGCTACTAGGGTGGCGGTGGTCTAGTGGTAGGGTACTTGCCTACGGACCTCTGGATCAAGAGGTCCCCGGTTCGAATCCCACCTCTAGCACTACCATCACTGGGTCCCTGAGCAAGACCCTTAACCCTGAGTGTCTCCAGGGGGACTGTCCCTGTAATTAGGACATGTAAGTCGCTCTGGATAAGAGCGTCAGCTAAATGCCGTAAAATGTCAATGTAAATGTAGAACCCAGCACTAAAGAGAACCGACAGATTCCTCCAAAAACGACCCAAATTCCCCATTTTATTTCTGCATTTATTCTTTTATTATGTTTAATGTGCTTTATGTACCAAATATTCTTTTGATCAAAACATTTTACCTCTCTTTATGAGGCTGTTTTTCTTACTGTGCCTTTAAGGCAGATATGATATGTAAATGAAGGCTGTTGTGATTGGTTGCCTTTATTTAACCCAGTTGAAAAGTAGTTCTCCTTTTAACTATATTGTGAGTGGAAAATCATTCTGCAATGACAGGATCATCAATGAATGTGTTCATTCTGATCTTTTACTGAACACAGAACTACAGGAGTTTGCTGCCCTGTCGACCAACAACACGGACAGCAGCTGTGAGGTACTGAACATCGCTTTGTGTGTCTCTCAGAAGTGAATTCAGACTTGTTCCTTATTTCATACTTTACAATAATCATACTTTCCTATGTAGGACATCATTGTACTGGACAATGAACAGACCTCCAGGCAGCTGTGGGACGGACCCCTGGTCCCATTCAGGGTGAGACTCAGTTCTCTCAGAGCATCAACACTGATGTTTTTGAGAAAATATGCCGAGCTCTCCACTTTTTCCAGCCTTTGTGTTCAGTAGAATATTCCAGTGTTTCCTGAAGTGGTTCTTACTTTGCTCTGGTCCAACAGGAGTTCTGTGGGAACCTCCAGCGTTCCAACAGGATGCACGTTTACACCATCGAGCAGTGCTTTTCTGGAGGACATCAGGTTTGTAACAGTGGACATATTGTTTTCTTTCTTCAAGGAACATCACAGTTAATGATCCCTCTCTCTCTGTCTGAACAGCAGGTGGAGGTGAAGCTGCAGCACAAGTCTGTGTACAACGGCTTGGAGAGCGAGCATTGGTGGGTGCTCTCCAATGACTGTTACAACCTGTTCACAGAGGTGAGCTTACTGAGGATCAAGATCTGAGTTAAAGATGCTGCTGTAAATAAACAGCCATTAAACTTAGTTTTGAGAAGGCTGGTGTCTTGAGGCTATGTTTCATTACAGGAGTGGCAGCTTCCTCCCCAGCTCTTTGCCACAGTCAGGATTGTGGCCTTCATCAAGGTAAAGCCCACAGCACTGTGAACAGCGGACCTTTCACCACCATTGATTTTTTAATGTAATGATGATAAAGCACTTCCTCTGCTCTTCCAGCGCCGTGGACACCAGATCTCTGTGGTGAACATCTCCATCACTGCAGAGTCAAACTTCACCTCAGTGGTGCATGCACGGTTCCTCGTAAGTGTTCTCCCAAAACTGACGTTCAGTTCTACTGAACAGTCAAATATTCTGAGCATCTTAATATCTTAATAGTTTTTATTGAAGAGATTTTTATGTTTTTGTTGGTTCTTTGCAGCAAACCAAGGCGTCCAGGACATTCAAAGAAGTCACCATTGATGAGGATGGGTGTGTCCATTCTTCTGAATCCAGCGACACCTATATCCTGGAGACTCCAGTGACTCCTCCACCTGCAAGCAGACCACTAAGAACGCCTCCAGGATTCAACTGAACCACATGGACCACATGAAGCACATGAACTATATATCCTTTTACTGCTTATTCTAATGTTTTTGAGATTTAGTTAACTTGAATAGTTTTGACTAATTTTAACTGAACAACATCAAGATTAAATAGAATTGTTAAAACTAATTTACACACCTGTTTAATTCATACATTTATTTTCTCTTTGCAGGTCTCTCTCTCTCTCTCTCTCTCTCTCTCTCTCTCTCTCTCCCTCTCTCTCTCTCTTTCTCTGCTTCTTTCTTGTTAAAAGGCACTTCAGTAGGTTAGATTAGGTAGTTTATTCACAGCAGTATAAAACATCGAAAAAGATGTGATTATTCAACAGTAAAATAAGTTTAATACCAAATAAAATTTACATTTTTAAATGATGATAACCTTAATTCATTTGATAAAATGAACAGATATCAGTTAATTTAGCTAATTTATTTCCCAGTTTAAGGGCTCTAATGGCCCTTATGCTCAAATCTGTTCATTTATAAAATTCTCTTCCTTTTCTTGATTATCCGGTGTCGACCAGAGGAGGATGGGTTCCCCTTTTGAGTCTTGGTTCCTCCCAAGGTTTCTTCCTCCAGTTTGAGGGAGTTTTTTCTTGCCTCTGTCGCCTTTGGCTTGCTCACTAGGGGCTCGGACCCGGATTCTGTAAAGCTGATTGGAGACAAGTTTTAAAAAATGCTATAGAAATAAAACTGACTTGACTTAATTGTATTTATCAATATTATGATGTGGCTGACTGTAGAATTTTAAAGTTATTAATGCCCAAAATCATTACATTAATCAGTCTAAATGGAACATATGTTGAATATTAGACATTATAAACTGTACATTTTCAAAATATTTATTATTTTACAAACAAGATAACTGAGAAACAAACATTATAAAAAAGTTGTTTTTCTGAAAGCATTTATAAAAAAAAAAACATTTATATTAACAATCAAATATATCAAAATAACAATTTATGCATTAAGTAGTGATATATGTATGAATATCTTTTTGTTTGTAGCAATGTGACATAATCATTAAAATCAAATGTGAAGTTTAAGATACAATATAAGTTAGTTTTGATGTTTAGTCTTGAAAAATATTCAGGCATTATAAGAAAATCATTTTGTAATTGTATCAAACATTTATTCTGTAAATATTAATTACTTTTTGTAATATTTATAAACGAAGTGTTTTATGATTTATTTCAGTGCATATTTTAGATTTATTCTCATAATTTTACAGTATTTAATACATGTAATTTATGATTTATTCTAAAAAATATGTCAGGTTAGTCTAGTGTTCGTTGTACAGAACTAAAAGTGAAATCTTTTATCTAAAATACTGATCCCCTGAACCACTTCAGTCTTCAGTCTTAATGAAAGATCTGTATTTCATGTTTAAAGTTTTAAATAAAATGTTTTTAAATGAAACTCAAAGCCTTGTGTGACTGTCTGTGATTGACCTGTGTGCACAAAGAGAGATTAAAAAGTGAGCTTTATGTTTGATTAAATCAACAGGGTCATTTAAACAATGAGTTTTACAAAAATATAAACGAATAGCGTGATTTTATAAATGCCAGTAAGGACAGTAAACTGAAGAGGTAGAAAGAACCCAAACAGTGGAGGAATGTCTGGAGTTTTCTAGAGAGAGCAGCTGTTCCAGAATCAGCCCTTTGAGTCTGTCTCAGTCATTTCTAACAGACAGAAAATCCACCAACAGTAAGAGTGAGTTCAGCAGAAGTGAAGATGAACATACTTTATGCTTTGTTCAGGAACAGGAGACTCAACCGAATACAATAATCATTAATAATTAATAATGAGGATGGTTTTCATTCAGAATTAGTTTTTGTACGTCAGGGTTTTTATGACATTTTTAAGAGCTAACATATAAAATAAAGTAAAATGACATGAAATATAATGGAAACGTATTAAACCCACTTTAAAATGGTTAATGCTCATGTATGAAAATGTATTGCAGCATTTAAAGATGATCCACATTTAAAGAGATGGTAGTTTAGTAGAACATGATAATGCTTAGTTCTTGAAATCATTCAGGAGTTGCACACACTAGCACAGTGCTCTTATATCTCTGATCATTATTGGGTTTGCCCTTTTCTACAACGCAAAGGTCAAAGGTCACGTGATTCATATTTTTGCACCTACACATGTGAAGCCTTGACGATGTGTCCCACTGGCATCCAACGGGCACATATTAAACACACATTAAAATGGTTAATGCTCATGTAGTAGAATTTATTGCAGCATTTAAAGGTGATCCACATTTAAAGTTTTTATTGATTAATGTTACTGAATCATAAATCAAACATTAAACATAATATCCAAAATGAAGTCTTGAATAAATGTTAATGGAGATGAATACATGCAGTAGATATTATTTCAGTGTCTATAATTCTATTTACAGACCTAATATGATGAGAACTGCTTTATTTCTAAAATGTCATTTAGGTGGTTCACTGTGTTCTGTCCTGTGTTTCTCAAAGAAAAATAGTCTCTTTCACTTTCACACAGAAAGGACCCTGGCCTGGGAATCAAGCCCAGAACCATCAAGCTGTGAGGTGCCATCTGCAAATACAGCAGGCTTTATAGAAATTAAAATATAAAATTTAAACAACACATTTACAAATATTGACCAACACAAGTTACAGTTTAGCCCTGCCAGTTCACAGTGAAGTCAAAAGGTTTTTTTAGTCCTGCAACATTGCTGACAAAGCATTTTAATTAATGAATTTTCATTTTCATTTACTGAAATAAGTCCTGTAAAAAAGGAGACATGTGCAAGTAACATTGGGAATCAAATAATAAGGTGCATTCTTGGTCGATTCTTGGCCTGGAGGACAATGTTAAAGGTTTAAACCTGATACGAGCAGCTGCAGGGAGCCAGTGCAGGATCTGTAGCAGTGGCATAGTATGAGAGAACCTGGGAAGGTTGAAGAGCCCTCAGAAGATCCTACTTGGCACTCACAGATTTAGTGTTTCACCTGTTATCCTTAAAAGCTTCTACACAGCTGCTGTTGAGAGTATCCTGTCCATGAACATTACTTTGTGGTTTGGAAACTGCTCTCTCCATGACCGTAAAGCGCTGCAGAGAGTGATCAAGGCAGTTGAGCAGATCTGCTCTGCTCACCCTGAAGGACATTTACACCAAGTACTGCAGGTCCAGAGCCTCCAGAATAATAAAGGACGGAAGAGCAAATAGAGAGACTTTTCTCCCCCCGTACCACGAGGCTCTTAAATCACTATAATCTGGTTAAGCACCATTTTCAGTGACTCTTGCTGGGTCTGTATAAAGGACCATAAACAGCACATTCAATTCCAGAGATATTTAATAAACAGTACATTCCCTTCATTACCCATGCTGCCCTCGAAACACTCCATGTATCTTTTGTTTCACATTGTCATAACTTTTAGTTTGTTTTCTTATTCTCTTATTATCGTATTTTGTTATTTTACTTCTGTTAAAGCTTTTTTCTTAAAACAACTTCTACTTTCATGTCTTTGTGCAGTCCTAAGAGTGACTAAGGGATACATTTCACTGCCGGTTGCACTTGTATAACTGTGTGTGTGACATATAAAGAATCTTTAATTTTGAATCAGTAGTTCAGTTTGTAGATGACCAGATACTGGACTAGAACTGTTATCAGATTGAGACACTAGAATGAATGGAGTTTTTAAAAACAGCGTCCACTGTAAATACAACAAACCTATAGAAGATCCTCTAGACCTTCAAAAGGGGTCCGTTTCAGTGGACACTGCTGGCCAGGAGACATGGCTTTGCTAATGAGAAGAATGAAGGAAACAGCAGGATGAACATCCTAAACAATGAACACTGGTGTAATGCTTAAATAAAAAAGCTTCCCATTGTGCAGAAAATATATACAAATATGTGAATATAAAAATAAATATATTAAGCCTTCAGAGAAATTATACTTAAAATTAATTCATTCATTTTCTTCACATTGATCTGATTGGTTAGCAATAATGGATATATTTTTTTGTTTGCTTATTTGTTTTTTGACTTCTTGTAGTATTCTTCTTTCATTTTGTAGAGTGGAAATTTATATCTTAAAATTTGACTTATGCGTCCAGGGAAAAAGGAGCGGAATCTGCGATTCTGAGCCGGTGTTGGTCGTACCCACTGGTAAGGCCGGTAAAGGCAGGAAAATGTAAGCAAACACTTTTTCTTTTGCCACGAATCACTACTCGGGTCAACTGCATGAAAGGCAGCTATGCTCACCACTGTACCACCAACGCTAACTCAAGGCATTTTGCTGACAGAAGTTACATGCATCAAGTTAAGGTTTCCAAACAACAGGTTCATTTCAGACATGAGCTCTCTACAGAACAAGCCTATTTTTGTGGAATACGCAAATATTATTAGTTGTGCAATGGATAACGTCTCTGACTACACATCAGAACATTGTAGGTTCTAGATGAAAATCCAGCTTGCTTGCTCCGTAGCCTCGTTACATATTCAAAAGAAATGAAAGAGGATCCGCAGTCCTTAAACACAGTCCCATGTGGTTTAGCCGTTAGGGTTACTGGTTTTCAACCAGGCGGCCCAGATTCCACTGGTGGTATGGGAGGGTCTCTGTTGAGGGTCAGCCAGTGTTTGCTGACATTTGGACTCAGATTGCTGGATTCAGAGTCCAGAGTGCTAACCATTGCACCACACGTTCTCAAGGCGTAACAACAAACTCACAACTATCCTCAATTTTTTTCCCCGTATCAACTTGTTGATCCAGCTGATGGATTTGTCAAGCAAAAGAACTTCAATAGAAAGGGTGCTTCAAAAGAAACAAGGACTGCCTAAACCCAGAATCAAACCAGGCACTTTTAAATCTTCAGGCTAACACTTCCCCAACTGAGCTATTTTTGAGCACAGCACCAAACACTACAAATTAACACTGCAAACCAAGCCAGCATGGACCTAGTGCCACCAAGGTAGTGCCTTTGACTCCAGATCTAAAAGTGGGGTCATACCTTCCTGTTTCTTTAAGAGTAGAGAAGGGTGCTTTATTGCACTTGGTTGCTTCTGAGCCTGCTTCTTACCATTGACCTCAATACCTTTTCCACGGTTTCCTTCGTTACTCAAAGTTGTTCCGATACAGCATCTCCAGCAAGCTTAATTCTAGCTTAGAGACAGGTGAGTCATTCTAATTCCTTGGTGGGCCAGGGATGTACAAAGATTCCATTCTTCTTGTGGTACATTCTTATGTCGTCTTTGGCAAAATTTTCACGTATCCCCATCCTAATTGCCAGTTTGTTGTGCCATTTGGTGATTAGCAACTCTCAAAACTGTGAAGCTACATTTTTCAGTTTAGTTAGTCCTACTACAGCAATCACACATGTGCAGAGACTTCTTCCTGTCTCCAATTAGCCAGTTCTGTTCCAGAAAGTTAAGTTTGTCCGAGGTTTTTAATGGGCATTGGATGCGTGTTTGTTCAAACAAACGACCACGCTCTGTCACTTGAAAGTTGCAATTGCCATTTGACCATGGCTTCAAATAACTTAATAAATATACTGGCCAGGGGCAGCAGTGAACTGGTGGTTAGGGAGTTGGCCCCAGGTCAGAGGATTGGGGGTTTGAACCCCTTTCCGGTGGGTTGCCCTGAGGTGCCCTTGAGCAAGGTGCCGTCCCCGTCGGTTCATTCCTCCCTGCGATGGGCTGGCGACCTGTCCAGGGTGTGTCCCCCGTCCTTCGCCCTGTGTGAGCTGGGATGGACTCCAGCGACCCCGCTTGGGACAAGCGGCAAAAAATGACTGACTGACTATATAAAAATAACAATATATGCATTAAGTAGTGATATTT
>CM029384.1:18561443-18677916 GCA_017165825.1 Hepsetus odoe
AGTTAGTTAGTTGTTTTCAATTTCTGGCTTTCCCAATGTTTTGCCCCGTGAAACTGAGTGTGCATTTGTATTTTTAGTTTGTTTACATCATTATTAACAACAAATTAGCTTGTTTATAAACATTCTCTCACTTTAATGTAAACATGCCCAAACGAGCCAGAAGGCGCTGAAAACGCGATTACAGCGCTTAGAGCTCGCTCTGACGCTTCTAAAGCGAGTTATAAGAGTTTGTTAGTTGTTTTCAATTTCTGGCCTTCCCAATGTGTTGCACCGTGAAACTGAGTGTGCATTTGTATTTTTAGTTTGTTTACATCATTATTAACAACAAATAAGCTTGTTTATAAACATTCTCTCACTTTAATATAAACATGCCCAAACGAGCCTCAAGGCGCTGAAAAAGCGATTCCAGCGCTCAGAGCTCGCTCTGACGCTTCTAAAGCGAGTTATAAGAGTTTGTTAGTTGTTTTCAATTTCTATATGTGTTTGTAAGTTGTTTTCAATTTCTGGGCTTCCCAATGTTTTGCCCCAATAAACTGAGTGTGCATTTGTATTTTTAGTCTGTTTTCATCATTATTAAAAACAAATAAGCTTGTTTATAAACATTCTCTCACTTTAATGTAAACATGCCAAAACGAGCCAAACGGCGCTGAAAAATCGATTCCAGCGCTCAGAGCTCGCTCTGAGACTTCTAAAGCGAGTTAAAAGAGTTTGTTAGTTTTTTTCAATTTCTGGCCTTCCCAGTGTTTTGCCCCTTAAACTGAGTGTGCATTTGTATTTCTAGTTTGTTTACTTCATTATTAACAACAAATAAGCTTGTTTATGAAAATTCTCTCACTTTAATGTCAACATGCCCAAACGAGCCAGAAGGCGCTGAAAACGCGATTCCAGCGCTTAGAGCTCGCTCTGACGCTTCAAAAGCGAGTTATAAGAGTTTGTTAGTTGTTTTCAATTGCTGGCCTTCCCAATGTTTTGCCCCAATAAACTGAGTATGCGTTTGTATTTTAAGTCTGTTTTCATCATTATTAACAATAAATAAGCTTGTTCATAAACATTCTCTCACTTTAATGTAAACATGCCAAAACGAGCGAGAAGGCGCTGAAAACGCGATTCCAGCGCTTAGAGCTCGCTCTGACGCTTCTATAGGGAGATATAAGAGTTTGTTAGTTGTTTTCATTTGCTGGCCTTCCCAATGTTTTGCCCAAATAGACTGAGTGTGCATTTGTATTTTTAGTCTGTTTTCATCATTATTAACAACAAATAAGCTTGTTTATAAACATTCTCTCACTTCAATGTATACATGCCCAAACGAGGCAGAAGGCGCTGAAAACGCGATTCCAGCGCTTAGAGCTCGCTCTGACGCTTCTACAGCGAGTTAGTTAGTTGTTTTCAATTTCTGGCTTTCCCAATGTTTTGCCCCAATAAACTGAGTGTGCATTTGTATTTTTAGTCTGTTTTCATCATTATTAACAACAAATAAGCTTGTTTATCAACATTCTCTCACTTTAATGTAAACATGCAAAACGAGCCAGACGGCGCTGTAAAAGCGATTCCAGCGCTCAGAGCTCTTTCTGACACTTCGAATGCGAGTTACAATAGTTTGTTAGTTGTTTTCAATTTCTGGCCTTCCCAGTGTTTTGCCCCGTGAAACTGAGTGTGCATTTGTATTTTTAGTTTGTTTACATCATTATTAACAACAAATAAGCTTGTTTATAAACATTCTCTCACTTGAATGTAAACATGCCCAAACGAGCCAGAAGGCGCTGAAAACGCGATTCCAGCGCTTAGAGCTCGCTCTTACGCTTCTAAAGCGAGTTATAAGAGTTTGTTAGTTGTTTTCAATATCTGGCCTTCCCAATGTTTTGCCCCGTGAAACTGAGTGTGCATTTGTATTTTTAGCTTGTTTACATCATTATTAACAACAAATAAGCTTGTTTATAAACATTCTCTCACTTCAATGTATACATGCCGAAACGAGGCAGAAGGCGCTGAAAACGCGATTCCAGCGCTTAGAGCTCGCTCTGACGCTTCTACAGCGAGTTAGTTAGTTGTTTTCAATTTCTGGCTTTCCCAATGTTTTGCCCCGTGAAACTGAGTGTGCATTTGTATTTTTAGTTTGTTTACATCATTATTAACAACAAATAAGCTTGTTTATAAACATTCTCTCACTTTAATGTAAACATGCCAAAACGAGCCAAGAGGCGCTAATAAAGCGATTCCAGCGCTTAGAACTCGTTCTGACGCTTCTACAGCGAGTTATAAGAGTTTGTTCGTTGTTTTCAATTTCTGGCCTTCCCAATGTTTTTCCCCGTTAACCTGAGTGTGAATTTGTATTTTTAGTGTGTTTTCATCGGTATTAACAACAAATAAGCTTGTTTATAAACATTCTCTCACTTTAATGTAAACATGCCAAAACGAGCCAAAATGCGCTGAAAAAGCGATTCCAGCGCTTAGAGCTCGCTCTGACGCTTCTAAAGCGAGTTATAAGAGTTTGTTAGTTGTTTTCAATTTATGGCCTTCCCAATGTTTTGCCCCGTTAAACTGAGTGTGAATTTGTATGTTTAGTTTTTTTTCATCGGTATTAAGAAAAAGCGATTCCAGCGCTCAGAGCTCGCTCTGACGCTTCTAAAGCGAGTTATCAGTTTGTTAGTTGTTTTCAATTTCTGGCCTTCCCAATGTTTTGCCCCGTTAAACTGAGTGTGCAATTTTATTTTTGTTTGTTTTCATGATTATTAAGTACAAATAAAGCTTGTTTATGAATATTCTCTCACTTTATTGTAAACACGGCAAAACGAGTCAAACGGCGCTAATAAAGCGATTCCATCGCGTAGAGCTCGCTCTGACGCTTCGAAAGCGAGTTATAAGAGTTTTTTTGTTGTTTTCAATTGCTGGGTTCCCAATGTTTTGCCCCGTTAAACTGAGTGTGCAATTGTACTTTTAGTTTGTTTTCATCATTATTAACAACAAATAAGCTTGTTTATAAACATTATCTCTCTTTACAGTAAACATGCTGCTTTGTGCCAAAAAGGCCGCAATAGCTTTTCCTGCGCTTAGAGCTGCACAGACGCTTTTACAGCTACTTATAAGAGTTTTTTAGTTGTTTTCAATTTCTGGTGTTCCCAATGTTTTGACCCGTTAAACTGAGTCTGCAATTGTTTTTTTAGTTTATTTTCATCATTATTAACAACAAATAAAGCTTGTTTTTCAACTTTCTCTCTCTTTAAAGTGACCATGCTGCTTTGAGTCAAAATGCGCAATAAAGCAATTCCAGTGCTTAGAGCTCGCACAGACGCTTTTACAGGGAGTTACAAGAGTTGTTTAGTTATTTTCACTTTCTGGAGGTCCCTATGTTTTGTTCCGTTAATCTGAGTCTGCAATTGCATTTTTGTATGTTTTCATTATTATTAACAACAAATAAAGCTTGTTTTTCAGCATTCACCCTCTATAATGTAAACATGCTGCAATGTGCCGCAATAAAGCATTTCCAGCACTTTGAGTTTGCACAGAGGCTTTGAAACCAAGTTATAATTGTTTTTCAGTGGTTTCCACTTTCTGGCGTTCCCGACGTGATGACCCGTTAAACTGTGTATGCAATTGCATTTTTTGTATGTTTTCATCATTATTAATAATTAATAAAAGCTTGTTTTTCAACATTCTATCTCTATAAAGTAAACATACTGCTTTGAGTCAAAATGCCGCAATAAAGCGTTTCCAGTGCTAAGAGCTCCCACAGAGGCTTTTAAACCAAGTTATAATTGTTTCCACTTTCTGGCGCTCCCGACGTGATGACCCATTAAACTGAGTCTGCAATTGGATTTTTAGTATGTTTTCATCATTATTAACAACAAATAAAGCTTGTTTATCAATATTCTCAAGCAACAAATTTACGGCAAGGAGAATTTTGATAAACGTGTTATTTAGAGCTTATGAACACATGCTTGAAATGAAATTGCAGACTCAGTTTAACAGGTTCTCACGTCAGGAGCACACAGAGGATGAAAACAATTGAAATACCACTATACTTGGTTATAAAGCCTTTAAGCCTGCTCCAAGCGCAGAAAACGCTGTTGTAAGCCGATTGGGTCCAAGCAGCAAGTTTAAGGCATAGAAAGAGAATGTTGAAAATCATACTTATTTAAGGATGAATACATGCTAAAAATGCAATTGCAGACTCAGGTAAACAGGTTAGCACGTCAGGAGTGGCAGAAAATGAAGCATATTGGCTCCAAGCATCAAGTATACGGCATAGAAAAAGAATGTTATTTATAAGCAAATATGTTATTTAGAGTTTTTAGCATATTGGCTCCAAACAGCACGTTTACAAAATAGACAGAGAATGTTGAAAATCATACTTTTTTAAGTGTTTATTAAGGAGCTTGCTGGAACATGCTGGAAATTCAATTGCAGACTCAGGTAAACAGGTTATCACGTCTTGAGCGGCTTAAAAAAAAAAATTGAAAAACATGTATACTTGGTCTAAAAGCCTAGTGTTATTTAGAGCTTAAAAGGATTAACACATGCTGGAAATGCAATTGCAGACTGAGTTTAACAGGTTATCACGTCGGGAGCACCAAGATGAAAACAACTGAAAAACCAGTATACTTGGATTAAAAGCCTTAAAGCGTGCTCCAAGAGCAGGAAACGCTGTTTTAGGCCCATTGGCTCCAAGCAGCAAGCGCTCGGCATAGAAAGAGCATGTTGAAAATCATGCTTTATTAAGTGTTTATTAATGATGAATTACATGCTAAAAATGCAATTGCAGACTCAGGTTATCACGTTTACGGCAACTTTTTGGCATAAAAAGAACACGTTGAAACATGTTTTATTTAGAGTTTAAAATGATGAACAGTTTAACAGATGAGTTTAACAGGTTATCATGTCGGGAGCACCACCAAAACAAAACAATTGAAAAATATGTAAACTTGGTATAAATGCTTCTGTTCACACTCCAAATGTTAGAAATGCTGTTCTGAGGCAAATTGGCACCAAGCCAATTGATGGCATAGAAAGAAAATGTTGATAACCGTGTTATTTAGAGATTATGATGATGAACACATGCTAGAAATGTAAATGCAGACTTAGTTTAACAGGTTATCACGTTGGGATCACCAAGAAGATGCAAACAATTGAAAAACCAGTATACTTGGTTTAAAGGTTTTTAAGCGAGCTCCAAACGCAGGAAACGCTGTTTTAAGCCTATTGGGTCCATGCAGCAAGTTTACGGCATAGAAAGTGCATGTTGAAAACCATGCTTTATTAAGTGTTTATTAATAATAAACACATGCTGGAAATGCAGTTGCAGACTCAGGTAAACAATTCATCAAGTCGGGAGCAGCAGAAAATAGAAGCAATTGAAAAACATGTATTTCACTTGGTCTAAAAGCCTCTTTGCGCCCGCCAAGTGCTGGAAACATTGTTTTAAAGAATATTGGCTCCAAGCAGCAAGTTTATGGCATAGAAAGAGAGTTTTGAAACACATATGTGATTTAGAGTTTATAATTATGAACACATTCTGGAATTGCAATTGCAGACTCAGTTTAACAGGTTATCACGTTGGGAGTGTCGTGGAAAATTGAGGTGTGAGCCTAAGTCTGAAACTTTTTCTAAGTCAGAAACCAAACAAAGTCAAAAATCAAGCGAAGTCAGAGAGATGCAGCACAACCAATTTACTGAAGAGTTTCAGCAGGCGTGGGCCCGTGGGAGCAGCTCCAAAAGCCCATCCCAACGTCGGACTCCAAATACATTTCAAACCCCTCCAACATTTGCATAAATCCATCCCATTATTAGCTCTCCACCAATAACATTCAATGCTGTCATGATTGAAACCCCAGTTCCCCCACCTTCGCCCCCCTCCCACCACTAGACTTAGGCCTTCTCACTGTTTACATTTCTGCCCTGTCTACCACCTATATTTCAAGGCATCCACCCATCCAGGCCCCCACTTAAAAGTGTTTTTTCACAAATGTGTCCCCTAGTTTATGAGTGCAGCTGCCTAAGCAGAGCTGTAACTCTTTCCTGCTGAATGTTTCCTGGGGGGTCATGAGATGATGCAAGCAAGTAAGAATGGAACTAAGTTCAGGTTCAGCCACTTACTATCTCCTGGGGTCAGATTTAGGCTAACAAACTCTGTGACCTCAGGAATGTGAGGCACTGTGAGACAGGGACAAAAGTAAAGGGATTTTCACTAAAGGAGCGGCAGAAAATGAAAACAATTGAAAAACATGTATGTGGTCTAAAAGCCTATGTGCGCCCGCCAAGCACTGGAAACGCTGTATTGAGGCAAATTGGCTCCTATAGTAAAAATCCATTTACTTTTGTCCATATCCCTTTACTTTTGTCCCTTTGCTTTTACCCCTGTCTTACAGCGTTCCACACCATCGAATTCCAATGAAAAAGCAAACAGATACATATCTAAAATGAACAATAGTGCTCATACATGGGCGGTAGCGAACAGTTACATTTCTAATCAAGCAGCTGCACTCACAATTGGGAACCTGGATGGGAAGAAACCTTGAAATGTCTGTGGTGGATAAGACAGTTAGCAGTAAAAGAACCTTTGTCTATTGTTGGTGAAGTGGCAAAGGTGGGGGAAACTGAGGTCTAATCATGACAGCATTGAATATTATTGGTGGAAAACTATTAATGGAATGGATTTATGTAAATCTGAACGTGATTGAAATGTATATAAAGTCGGTATATAAATTATTATGTATGTATGTATGTATATAAAGTATTGGGATGAGCGGGTTGGCGCTGCTCCCACTGGACCACACCTGCTGATACTCTTCAGTAAATTGGTTGGGCTGCATCTCTCTGACTTCTAAACTTTTTCCAAGTTAGAAATCCAATGAGGTCAAAAAATCAGGTGCATTTAGGATTACGCTTCAATTTTCCATGACATATTTTGGCGTTGTCGGCAGGACTGAAAAGAGGCCGCACGGGCTCCTGGTTCGGCGCTGCTCCTCGGGCCCACTGCTGGTCTGGCACAGAGCATCAAAGGTAAGCATTGTTTCAGATTTCGCTGCCTTTTGGTTTGGGTTCTGTGTTGCGGACCTGCAGAGGGGGGCTTGGGCCTCTGGGAGACTTGTGCACCTCTCCAATAAAGAACTGTATTAAATGCTTGTGTTTATTACATTTATGTACATTGGAACCGTGGAGTGAGAGGGTGAAATCCACCCTGAAATTGATTATTTGCTGAAGTCAGAGAGGTGGGGCTGTGGTTCAACTGTAAAATAGTGGAATCTGATTACATGTGCCAGTGTTGGCTTGACCCTGTTAGGCCAGTCAGCTTTAAAGCCTGTAATGTATTACGGGTCACGTGGAGCGCTGGTAAAAGCCTGAGATATCTCGGATAGGTATTGTGCGGCCCATGGCTGGTAGCTCTTGGTGAATACGCAGACTCTGAGTAAAGACGAATCTGATTTTCTTCTGAAATTCCTGAGGGGGCGTTGACAGTGGGTCGATAGGCCACTAGGATATATGGCAGTCGCTTCGAGAACAAGGAGTTGAAAGATCATATTGACCTTTGCTGTTTGTTTGAGGATGAAGCAGGAACGGTATTCCTACGCGAAGTTGATGTGTGTCTCTGTCTGAAGATTTTGTGTGGGGCAGCGGTGGCTTAGTGGTTAGGAAGTTGGCCCCAGATCGGAAGATTGTGGGTTCGATTCCCTCCCCAGTGAGTTGGCCTGAGGTACCCTTGAGCAAGGTACTGTCCCCGGGTGCTTTCAATAGCTGCCCACTGCTGCGTTGTGGTTCATTGTCTGCTGTGCTTTGACCTCGCAATGATACATATAACTTTCATATGTATTGCTAAAAAAGTGTTAATGTGAGTGAGAGAGTGATCACTTAGAGATGAAGCTACTTTGTGTGTGTGGTTGTCAGCGTGAGGCGTTAAGGGGAGTGTGTGAAGTGCATTTGTGTGTGTGCGCGCGCATATGGGTGATGTGTGAATTTTGACTGAAGGCATTATAAAAGTGTGAAGTGATTTTTGTATATTTTTTCTATAACAATTAAGCAGAATTAGAGCAGAAGAAAATGAGAGGAACATTGTCATCAACACATTAGAAGGGTGGGGGTTTATGAAGCAGCGAACAAATTTTGGTACTGAGGTGCTGATCTTAGAAGAATCAATTGTAAAGTAATCACTAATAAATTATTAAATAATTAATAAGATAAGTGTTTTAAAGATAAGTCAAAAGTGGGTTAAACGTACCAAGGATTTAAACACTAAATGGCCAGCAGAAGGCACATATGATGTAACACTTTGTGAGGCCCTGGAAATTCTCATCTTGGACCACAAACCAAAGGATAAATCAAGTAAACAACAAGCAAAGTGACAGGATGAATTAGAAATCCTAAAATCGTTTAAGAAAAGAGGAGAAGAGGATTTTCAAAAAGCTTTCAAAGGGAGACAGGAGATTAAAGAGAGAAAAGAAGAAACAGAGAATAAGTTGAAGATGTATGATACTCCTCCACCTTGTGCTGGACAGTATCCTGTCATTGAAGGGAAGTTTGATATTTCTGGACAATTGACCATAACAGCTGACAAAAAGGAACCAGAACCAGAGGATGAACAAGAAGCAGCCTTGGAAGATGAGAAGAGAATCTCAGAGGATGCTGAGAGAACACCTAAAAACCCACCGACCCTCCACAAAAGAGAGGGGCCCTATGGCACAGGGAGAGAGAGAGAGCGAGAGTAGGCAGCAGAGCAGTGAGACAGTATATCCAGATCTTAATAAATCACAGCAGGAGTGGAGAAGTGCAGTATTAGAGAGTGAAGAGGCAGCGAGGAGAGAAAGGGAGTCAGAGGCACAGTCAGTGAAAGGTGATAAGGGAAAAATTGAGCAGACAGAATGGGAAGACAGTGATGGTGATGGTATGTTGGATTGTTACAGGCAGTACAGAAAACAGATGAGAAAAGAGAGAGAATTAAGGAGAGAGTTAAAGGATATGGAGAGGATGTTACAGGAAGAGGAAAGGAAAGTGAGGACTGATATGAGTAAGGGGGGTAGAAAAGAGAGAAGAGTAGGATGGGGTACACCAAGGGTGGAGGCCCAAGAGCTGGATGACACAAAGTTTTGATGATTCTATCCAAAAAATTTGCAAATCAATTACTAATCTGGATGAAATTGTGCGTATTGCAATGGAGAGAAAAAGTCCAAGGAGACAGAGTAGAAGGGATAATGATGAAACGTCAGAAAGTGAAGAGGACCCTGAGATTCAGGTAGAACCGAGTATGAAATTAAGGTCTGGGAGAAAATGTGGGACGGTACAAGCGCCGATACTGATTAAGGGAAAACATGCTCATTACATACCATGGCAGACCCAGGATTTGGAGGGGTTGGTCAATAGCTTGCCCGTAAAAGCCTTATTGGCCAGAATAACTGGACAAAAGGCAATGGAAGAACTCATGACAAAAGCAGGCATGGAGCATCACGCTGTGGATGCAACCAGTGATGGTGTGGAATTCAATCCATACCGTAACAGACTGGAACGTTATGAGGGAAGTTTATCCACGAAAATTAGACCTGAAAACTCTGAAAGGAGAACCAATAGGAGAGACTGAAAATCCCTCCGCTTATGTTCATCGCATGAAAAAGATGTGGAGAGTGGAAGCAGGAAGTGACTCAGATCAAGACTCATGAAAGTGGTCTTTCGGACATCGGTCCAGGATGGCCTTCCAGAAAAGGTCAAAAGCAAACTGGAAGATGTAGTGGGACTGACTGAAAAGACTTTTGATGAATTTGTAGCCCATGTGAAACATACTGTTGATAAACACAGACAAAATGAAAAGAAAACCAAAGAACAAGAGGAAGAAGTGCTGAGAAAGGTAGCACAGCTCCAACTGGGAGAACTGACAGGAAAAGCTAAGAAGAAGGGGGAAAAGACTCAAGCTGCAGTTGTGGAAGAAAAGACTTTGCAGGCATCACAAATGCCTCCAAACCCTGCATCACCAGTGAATCAACAACTGGATGGAGTCCAATAACCACAGCAGCCCACAACTCCCTCAGTTCCAATCATCAATGTGTACGCACAGCTTGGCGGAAGTGGACCAAGAAAGCCGAAATCCAGCAGACAACAGCAGCGACAGGCTCAAGGTCCACCTGGAGTGTGTTGGGGATGTGGACAACCAGGACACACCCGAAAGAGATGTTCAGTAAATCCATGGAAGGGACCTGGAGTGCGGGAAGGTGCGGCTTGGCGAGCTCCCCAAATTGTGGGTCAAGAACAGTCACAGCAAAACCCAGATTTAGGACATCCATGGACAGGAGGAAATCAGAACCCTGCCTGGACTGGATTAAATCAAAACTCCGGCCCAGTAAATTACTGGGGTGGACAGAATGGGTGCTAGGGAGGCCCAGAGGGTCCTACAGGGGAGGGTCAGCTCTTATTGACTAGCAAGGGAGCTGATGAGGAACCAATGCTGCAGGTTCAGGTAAATGGCAAAACTATACCCATGATGATAGATACAGGAGCTTGTTATACATGCCTAAATTCAAATTATGCCATTAACCTCCCCAGGTCAGGAAAGTTCGTTAAGACCATAGGATTCTCGGGACAAGTGCAGCTAATACCAGTGACTGATCCAGTTAAAGTAACAGTACAGGGAAAAACAATCAATTTACCAATCTTAGTTTCAGAGCAAACTCCAGTAAATTTATTAGGGAGAAATGCTTTGTGCCAGTTGGGATTCCAGATTTGGTGTACACCTGATGGAGTTTATGTGGATGAAATGGCAGTCAGTGCTCAGATGAATGTGACATTAGGAAAGGAAGCTAATGTGTACTGGTTGGGAGAGATAGAAGAGCCAGTTCAGAAAATGTCTATGGGGAAAGTTTATTTTAGCGCAGATACAAAAGGCAAGGGACCCCAGATTAGAATATCACTGTACTATGATTTTTGATAAAAGCCAGGATGAGACGAGGAAGATTGGCTTAGAAAGACTGCAGGAACAAGAGTTAACCTTAAAGTTAGAAGTGTGGTGATTGGGACAGAAGGAGCAGCGCTTCAAGTGGAAGATAATGAGTTCATCAATGAATGGTATGATGTTGAAGGAGCAAGACCACACGTGACGCTGCTAATAAATGAAGGATTTGAGTCCAAGGAGTTGGGAACAATGGTTAAAAGAGCAGAAGGACTAAGGTGGGAGAAGACACAAAATCCATTGATACTGTGTGCTGAAGATAATTCAATGATCAAAGTGTTGTGTGAATTGGAAATGACAGCAACACCACAGGCAGTAGCAATCCCAAGATTTGAAAATGATGATGTCTGGAAGCGAATGAATGCGCAACTGAAAGAAGAAGATCCCCTGAAGGAACAAATGATTAAGCATGTCCCTGAAGAACTGTGGTCGCGACATGAGACAGATGTGGGACAGGTAAAATTAGCTTCACCAGTTCAGATCAAATTGAAACCTAGAGCACAACTACCTAGGAGAGCTCAGTATCCTTTAAAACCAGAAGCTGAACAGGGTATAGAGAGAACTATAATGGGGCTGGTAGAAGCAGGAGTAATAATAGAGATGAGAAGCCCATGTAACACTCCTATACTCCCAGTACAAAAAGCAGATAAACTAAGTGGCGATTGGTATACTATCTAAGAGCAGTAAACGCAGCAGTAGAAGATTGGCAAGCGGAAGTGCCCAATCCACACACACTACTTATAAACATCCCACCAGATGCCAAGTACTTTACAGTAATAGACTTGTGTTCTGCATTTTTTAGTATTCCAATAGCAGAAGAGTCCAGGTATCTATTTGCATTCACGTACAGGGGGAAGCAGTACAGTTATACAAGGTTACCACAGGGATTCAGACATTCCCCTCACATATTTAATCAAGTCCTGAGACAGGATTTAGGGGAATTGGATCTAAACAGCACAATGCTACAGTATGTTAATGATTTAATCTTGTGTTCCCCAACAGTAGAACAATGTCATGAAGACTCTTAAGGTTCTCAGAAAATTGGCTGAGGGGGGGCATAAGGTGTCACAGGCAAAGTTACAATATTGCCAACCACAGGTAGAGTACCTGGGACGGCTGGTGGCACATGGAACAAAAGCAATAGCTCCTTCACAGCTGGAGGGAATCAGTAAAGCACCACAACCACTGACAGTGGGTCAGATGATGTCATTCCTAGGAATGACAGGGTTTAGTGCAGAATGGATTGAAGATTATGCAATAAAGATTGCACCTTTGAGGGGCCTGATAGCAGAAGCAGGATCAAAGACTTTAAATGCTCCTTTAAAATGGACATCTGATGCTTATGTGGCGTTTGAAACTCTGAAGCAGGAAATGCAAACAGCACCAGTGTTAGCTACAGCAGATTATGATAAACCTTTCTGTTTGTTTGTTGCCAATCGCTGTGATGGATTTGCATCGGCAGTGTTGATGCAGGAGCTTATTATAGCACTAAACTGGATGGAGTGGCTCAGGGATGGCCACCATGCTATCAGGGTTTAGCAGCAGTCCATTATGCCTACGAAAAGGCTTCAGCTCTGACGATGGGGTTTCCAGTGGTCATCTATTCCCATCATAAAATCATAGAGCTGATTGAGAACAGCAGATTTGTGTTAAACACAGGCAAGGAGTTTGCAGTACTCGTTTTTACTTACGTTTCCCGATGTGACTCTTAGGAGATGTAATACAGCAGAATTATTCAGCAGAATTATTGCCTTTCCAGTTTGAAGGAAAACCACATGATTGCATAGCTAGTTCATTGGTATTCTGTAAGTTAAGGCCTGATTTGGAGTCTACACCAATTCCGGAAGCAGAATTGACTTATTTTGTGGATGGATCCTGTTTTAGGGATCACTTGGGGAACCATGCGGGATATGCTGTGGTGAAGAGAGGAAATGGAGATGTTTTCGAGGTAGAAAAGGCTGAAAACTGTCCTCAGCCTTGTTCTGCCCAACTAGCAGAACTGAAAGCAGTAACCGAGGCTTGCAGATTGGCAACGGGAAAATGTGTTAATGTTTTTACTGATTCAGCGTATGCTCATGGAGTTACCCATTTGTTTGGGGCGGTATGGAAGCAACGAGGTTTTACGAAAACTGATGGTACCCCAATACAACACTTGCAGCAAATACTGGAGTTGATGAATGCTATGATGCTGCCAAGAAGACTGGCAATAGTTAAAAGCACACAAAAAAGGAAATGATTATGTGATAAAGGGGAATAACTGGATGATGAGGCAGCTAGAAAGGCCTCTAAGTGTGAGGATCTGGTGATGGCACCAGTGGTAGCAATAGAAACTATAACTACACTGGATGACTTGGCAGAGATGCAGAGGCAGGCAACATTGTGTGAAAGAACTATGTGGAGTAACAGAGTAGCTAAACAAGATGAAAAAGGATTATAGAGAAATCATGAAGGGTTGTTGATTGCACCTAACACATTCCTAACAATACTAATCACTAATGCACATGGGTTGGATCATTGCGCAAGAGGAGAAGTGGTGAGAAAAATAAAGAAACAAGGGTTTTGGTCTCCATATTTACAGGCAACGATTGATGAACTGCTGGGCTGATGCGATGTTTGTGCCCAAAATAATGTGTGAAAGGGAATCACTACCCCAGCTGGACGCATACCGGTACCTACCGGACCATTTCAACATCTGGTGATTCATTATGTGGACATGATTAAAAGGGTGAGAGGATACAGGTACATGCTTGTGGTCATTGACAGATTTAGCAGGTGGGTGGAAGCAGCCTCCTCCAAAGATCAAGGGGCTGGAACTGTTATCAAGTTCTTGACAAGAGAGGTCATCCCAAGATTTGGAATTCCATCGCAAATAAGTTCAGACAATGGATCATCTTTTATCCAACAGACTGTTAAAAAGGTATTGCAGCAATTGAGAATCAAACAGCGACTGGGATGCGTTTACCACCCCCAGTCTCAGGGGATGGTGGAAAGAGTTAATGGAACTCTAAAGGCAAAGATAAATAAAATTTGTGCAGAAACTGGATTCCATTGGATGGATGCTTAGCCTTGATGCATTACAGAATGCAAGCTAACAGAACCACTCATCTGACTCCACATCAGATGCTTACTGGTAGACACATGCCTGTACCCCATCTAAGGGAACCCTACCAGGGACCTCCCCTGGAAGCAGAACTGAGAGCTTATATGAGACAACTAACTGCTATACATAAAGCTATTTATCAACAGGAGCTGAGACGTGCACCGGAACCGGAGGAGGAGGCCACAAATCCTTTAAGGCCAGGGGACCAGGTGTAGGTAAGAGTTTTCAGGAGCAAGTGGAATGAACCAAGGCGAACTGGTCCTCACAAGGTGGTAAGCGTGACACCCACAGCAATAAAAGTGGAGAATAGTACTACTTGGTATCACCTTAACCACTGTACTCGAGTTCCCAGGAACCTGCTGCCAAGAACAGAGTTTGACGACATTAGCGAGAATGATGAACCAGCAACAGGAGAGGAAGAACACAGTGGCAGCAATCAGGAGAGCCCTGGATTGAGGCAGGAGAGTGGTACCCATCCCTGTCCTGGTATGTCATCCGCGAGCCAGAACAGCCGCATCGGAGGATCAAGGGAGGACATCTCGCTTGGCGGCCCGCAGTCCACAGCAACGCATGCCGAGGACCCAGGGGACTCAGGCAGCTCGGAGGAGACGAAGGAACGGGGGGAGACAGAGAGTCAGGAGGAGAGGACAAGTTCAGAGAGCCCCCTCAACGCACGGCAATCTCAGTTCATCACAGAGCCAGCTGAGCCCAGCAGTTCAGCCATCCCCTGTCCAGTCAACAGTAGCAGCTGATCAACAAATTCTGCCGGGCACTCCTCAGGGGACGAGGTGGAACCAGAAAGTGGTGATCAGCGGGTGTCTGACCCTGGCGGTCATAATAGGACTGAGTTTCGGGCTGATGTGCTTCCTGATAAACCAGTCGTGGAGCAACCTTTATCGTCAGAGCTCTCCATCATCGACCTATCTACTCTCTTCAATTCAGACTAACCATGTCATTCATCACAGAATAACTGGTTGCAGCAGATCTGCCATTTCTATTAGATCACGAACAACCACGGGGAGGGAAAAAGTGTATTGGGTGGGTGGCGAGGGTCTAGTGGTAGGTCTAGTGGTAGCCTACAGAACTTTGGGTCAAGAGGTCCCCGGTTCGAATCCCACCTCTAGCACTACCACCAGTGGGTCTCTGAGCAAGACCCTTAACCCTGAGTTGCTCCAGGGGGACTGTCCCTGTAATTAGGAAATGTAAGTCGCTCTGGATAAGAGCGTCTGCTAAATGCCGTAAATGTAAATGTATTAGCGTTTGTGCTCTGGCAGCAGTCACGTTAGCAGCAGGCAGCGGACTTGCCCCGTTAGGACGCTGTTTTGTAATTTCCTACAACCGAAATATGAGTAATGAACCAGGTATTATTCCCTACCAGAATAGAAAAGGCGGTTTTGAAGTGTGGCCACTGACTGACAAATGTAATCTGACAGGACAGGCTGAAATCAAAATCAAAATTTAATTGATCATTGTATTTCATTAGATCTAGACAGAATAATGACTGTAGATCAAGCTGCTAAATTACTCACTGTAAGTCCAGACAGACTAAAAAATCGTTTAATAAGACTTAAGGGAAAAAGAACTAAAAGAACATTGGAAGTTGCAGCCTTACAGTACACTGAGGACATGGTTTTACAAGAAGCTCTATTTAATACTTGGTACCAATGGGCACGGTATACTGTCAGGGAGTTGAATATAACTGAGTGTGTTTTGTGTGCCCGTTAGCCCAGGTAATCATAGTTCCAAACCCCTACTCATATGAGCACTGTGCAATCTTCAATAGGCATTTTTGTAATCTGCCCAAGAGTAAGAGGCCATTTTGCCCAGCAGTATGTTTAAGTCATCTTAGCAATTCTGAATATTGGCAAATTAATAGGAACCCGAGGGCTAACCTTTGTAAGGGCTTCGATGTAAGCCTGAAACCAGTAGACACAGAAATCCCCAGTAATTACATTATTAATTGGACTGAAATTTATGAGTGCTATAATAGGACTGATGAAGGAACAAGATTAGGATATTTCCAAGGTAAGTGTGGGGTAATTTTTCATAATGACACCGCATGGGATGGGCATACTCCAACGAGACCAGTTTATAAAGCAGCCCGCACCACCTCAGACAACAGAACAATGCTGACGCCACAACAGAGTTGTGAAGCACAAACTTGGGTTCTACCTTCTATGAGTGCCATCACCAATCAGGTAGAGGTAGTAGCAGATTTTTATTGGATCTGTGGAGGAACACAGCTTAGACCTGTGTTACCTTTGGTTTGGACAGGGATTTGTGCAAGAGTAAAAGCAATTCAAAAGGGCTAGATGAAAGCCCAGAGGACAGTGCCCCTCAGACAGAGGAGGTCCTATGAATCGGATCCTGAGGTTACTTTAGATGCAATTGGGCAACCACAGGGTATTCCAGACCAGTATAAAGCTAGGAATGAAATATTAACTGGATTTGAATCTATTTTCATCTGGATTACAATGAATAAAAACGTAGAATGGATCAACTATATATACTATAATCAGCAGAGATTCATTAACTATACAGATGATGCATTGCGTGCACTAGGGGAACAGCTGAGTGCAACAAGCAAAATGACTTGGCAAAATAGGCAGGCATTAGATTGGCTGTTAGCAGAAAAAGGCGGTGTATGTGTAATGTTTAAAGAGCACTGCTGCACATACATCCCAAACAATACAGCACTATGGGGGACATTTTCAGAAGCTATGAAAAAGATACAAAATTTAAAGTCGGAAGTAAAGATGAACGCAGGAAAGGATGCGTACGTTGGGGAATGGTTTGCTAAGTGGCTTGGGCCATGGGGGGCAATGCTCACCAAAATAGGTATTGTGCTAGTCGCTTGCTTAATGATATTGGCATTAATAACCTGTTGTGTGATTCCTATCATAAGATCTGTGGCCAGAGAAGTACTAGTGGTACACACCAACAGTACCGTGCTACTGCACGTAAAGTGCAAAACGGGTGAAGATGATGTAGTTGCTACTTAACCAGCTGAGAGATCTAGTTGGGAATTTTACTGGTTTCATAACATGTATTTACTCAATTTTCATTGATCATGCATCGACTATATTACCTTTAAATTTACCAATTGCTGAATGATCTGTTACATATATTCTGACTGAAATTGCATGTTTTTATTATCGTTTTGAGCACATATTACCCGGAATCAGCACATGGTATACTCTAATATGTACCCTTATATGAGGTACTATTCTATTGATTAATTTTTGTAATCCCGAGAGCTGGATCAGGCTAAGTTGGGAACCGCTGAACCCAAGCGCTGATAGCGCTATCGCAACATCTGGGTAGAGTGGGAATTTTTTCCTCTAAAAATTGACTTGGCACAGAGGTTTTCGCCCACTCTTGGGGAATGGGTCTCTCGTCTTAGTAACCTGATCACTTAAAAAAAAAAAAAAAATCTTGATATATTGTTTTTATGATTACTTTATGATTACTTATGATTATTGATTATTATCAGTATCATTTGTGTTTCATGCATAACTATGTATGTATTTTTAATCCTTAACATGTATTACAGCATTATTGTTCTTCAAATCAGTACCTAATCTTACAGTATTTGACCGCATTTATTGATGTATCCGGCTTGTGAGTCGGAGAGGGGGGATATATATATAGTAAAAATCCCTTTACTTTTGTCCAATGAAAAAGCAAACAGATACATTTCTAAAATGAACAATAGTGCTCATACATGGCCGGTAGCGAACAGTTACATTTCTAATCAAGCAGCTGCACTCACAATTGGGGACCTGTATGGGAAGAAACCTTGAAATGTTGGTGGTGGATAAGACAGGGAGTCAGCAGTAAAAGGACCTTTGTCTATTGTTGGTGAAGTGGCAAAGGTCTAATCATGACAGCATTGAATATTATTGGTGGAAAACTATTAATGGGATGGATTTATGTAAATTTGAACGTGATTGAAATGTATATAAAGTCCGATATTGGGATGAGCGGGTTGGAGCTGCTCCCACTGGACCACACCTGCTGATACTCTTCAGTAAATTGGTTGTGCTGCATCTCTCTGACTTCGTCTGATTTTTTGACCTCATTGGATTTCTGACTTGGAAAAAGTTTCGGATTTCGGATTACACTTCAATTTCCCACGACACTCCAAGCAGCAAAATTATGGCATAGAAAGAGAATGTTAAAAATCATGCTTTATTAAGTGTTAATTAATGATTAACACATGCTAGAAATGCAATTGCAGACTGAGTTTAACAGGTTATCACATCGGGAGCATAAAGAAGATGAAACTAATTTAAAAATTGCATATTGGCTCCAAGAAGAGTTGAGAGTTGAGGGAATTGATCAGTGTTATTTAGAGCTTATAAGGATTAACACATGCTGGAAATGCAATTGCAGACTGAGTTTAACAGGTTATCATGTCGGGAGCACCAAGATGAAAACAACTGAAAAACCAGTATACTTGGATTAAAAGCCTTAAAGCGTGCTCCAAGAGCAGGAAACGCTGTTTTAGGCCTGTTGGCTCCAAGCAGCAAGTGCTCGGCATAGAAAGAGCATGTTGAAAATCATGCTTTATTAAGTGTTTATTAATGATGAATTACATGCTAAAAATGCAATTGCAGACTCAGGTTATCACGTTTACGGCAACTTTAAGGCATAAAAAGAACATGTTGAAACACATTTTATTTAGAGTTTAAAATGATAAACACATGCTGGAAATGCAATTGGAGACTGAGTTTAACAGGTTATCATGTCGGGAGCACCACCAAAGCAAAACAATTGAAAAATATGTAAACTTGGTATAAATGGTTCTGTGTGCACTTCAAGCGCTGGAAACGCTGTTCTGAGGCAAATTGGCACCAAGCCAATTGATGGCATAGAAAGAAAATGTTGATAACCGTGTTATTTAGAGATTATGATGATGAACACATGCTAGAAATGTAAATGCAGACTTAGTTTAACAGGTTATCACGTCGGGAGCACCAAGAAGATGCAAACAATTGAAGTACCAGTATACTTGGTTTAAAAGCCTTTAAGCGAGTTCCAAACGCAGGAAACGCTGTTTTAAGCCTATTGGGTCCATGCAAGTTTACGGCATAGAAAGAGCATGTTGAAAATCATACTTTATTAAGTGTTTATTAATGATGAATACATGCTAAAAATGCAATTGCAGACTTAGGTTATCACGTTTACGGCAACTTTAAGGCATAAAAAGAGAATGTTGAAAATCATACTTTATTAAGTGTTTATTAATGATGAACACATGCTGGAAATGCAATTGCAGACTGAGTTTAACAGGTTATCATGTCAGGAGCGCCACTACAGGAAAACAATTGAAAAACGTAAACTTGGTCTTAAAGCCTCTGTGTGCCTTCCAAGCGCTGGAAACGCTGTTTTGAGGCAAATTGGCTCCAAGAAGCGAGTTTATGGCATAGAAAGAAAATATTGTTAACCGTGTAATTTAGAGCTTATAAGGATGAACACATGTTAGAAATGCAATTGCAAACTGAGATTATCACATCGGGAGCACCAAGATGAAATTAATTGAAAAACCAGTATAATTGGTTTAAAAGCCTTTAAGCGTGCTCTAAGAGGAGGCAACGCTGTTTTAAGCCTATTGGCTCCAAACAGCAAGTATACGGCATGGAAAGAGAATGTTGAAAATCATGCTTTATTAAGTGTTTTTTAATAATGAATACATGCAATTGCAGACTAAGGTAAACAGGTTATCACAACGGGAGCGGCAGAAAATGAAAACAATTGAAACAAATATATACTTGGTCTAAAAGCCTCTGTGCGCCCGCCAAGCGCTGGAAACGCTGCATTGAGGTAAATTGGTTCCAAGCAGCAAGATTATGGCATAGAAAGAGAATGTTGAAGCACATATGTTATTTAGAGTTTAAAATGATGAACACATGCTGGAAATGCAATTGCAGACTGAATTTAACAGGCTATCACATCGGGAGCACCAAGAAGATCGGCTAGAAGACAGGCTATCACATCGGGAGCACCAAGAAGACAATTGAAAAACCAGTATACTTGGTCTAAAAACCTCTGTGCGCCCGCCAAACGCTGGAAACGCTGTATTGAGGCAAATTGGCTACAAGCAGCAAGAGAAATTGGCTACAAGCAGCAAGTATACGCATAAAAAGAGAATGTTGAAGCGCATATGTTATTTAGAGTTTGTAATGATGAACACATGCTGGAAATGCAATTGCAGACTCCGTTTAACAGGTTATCACATTGGGAGCGGCAGAAAATGAAAACAACTGAAAAATGTATACTTGGTCAAAAAGCCTCTGTGTGCCCGCCAAGCGCTGGAAATGCTGTTTTGAAGCATATTGGCTCCAAGCCAAGAGTTTCAAATGATGAACACTTGCTGGAAATACAATTGCAGACTGAGTTTAACAGGTTATCACGTCAGGAGCGCCACCAAAGGAAAACAATTGAAAAACATGTAAACTTGATTTAAAAACCTCTGTGCACACTCCTAGTGATGGAAACGCTGTATTGAGGCAAATTGGCTCCAAGCAGCAAGTTTATGGCATAGAAAGAAAATCTTGATACACGTGTTATTTAGAGCTTTTAACACATGCTAGAAATGCAGTTACAGACTCAGTTGAACAGGTTATCAGGTTATAATCCAGTATACTTGGTTTAAAAGCTTTTAAGCGTGCTCCAAGCGCCGGAAACACTGTTTTGAGCCTATTGGGTCCAAGCAGCAAGTTTACGGCATAGAAAGAGAATGCTGAAAATCATGCTTTATTAAGTGTTTATTAATGATGAATAAGTCAACTCAAAAGTCAGGTAGGATTTTATTGTCATTTCAACCATATGCACAGTACAAAGCGAAATGAAAAAATGTTCCTCCAGGACCCTCGTGCTACACATAAGACACAACATGAGACGCGACATAAGACAAACAGACAGTGCAACGACAGCATTTTCCTGGATGGCAGGAGGGAGAAGAGAGTGCGGGACGGGTGAGAAGGGTCATCCACAATGCTGGTTGCTTTGCGGATGCGGCGAATGCTGAAGATGTCCTGTACAGAGGGCAGACCCCGATGATCTTCTCAGCTGTTCTCACTACCCGTTTTAGGGACTTGCGGTCTAAGGTGTTGCAGTTCCCATACCAGGCAGTGATGCAGCTGCTCAGGATGCTCTCGATGGTTCCTCTGCAGAAGATGATGAGGATGGGTGGCGGAGGATGGGCTTTCTTTAGTCTTCGTAAGAAGTAGAGACGCTGCTGGGCTTTCTTTGTGATGGAGTTGGTGTTGAGGGACCAAGTGAGGTTGTATGATAACTCTCCACAGGTGAGGTGTTGATATACAGTGGAGCATGGTCCTGACGTGGTCTTCTGAAGTCAACAACCATCTCTTTAGTCTTGTCCACGTTCAGAGACAGGTTGTTGATTCTACACCAGTCCATCAGCTGCTCTATCTCCTCTCTATACGCCGCCTCGTCACCACCACTGATCAGAGCCACCACGGTTGTATCATCAGCAATTTTGATGATGTGGTTCGAGCTGTGCTTGGCTGCGCAGGTGTGGGTCATCAATGTGAACAGCAATGGGCTGTGTGATGGTGTTGGAGGTGCTGCTACTGATCTCCCAGTCAGGAAGTCCAGGATCCAGTTACAGAGGGAGGTGTTCAGGCCCAGCAGCCTCAGCTTCTCACTCAGATGCTGAGGGATGATGGTGTTGAATGTTGAACTGTAATCAATGAACAGCATTCAACTGTCCTTTCTGTCCAGATGAGAAAGGGCCAGATGGAGGGTGGAGGAGATTGCATCGTCCGTTGAGCGGTTGGGATGATACGCAAACTGCAGTGGGTCCAGTGAGGAGGGGATTTGAGTCTTGATGTGCCTCATGACCAGCCTCTCAAAGCACTTCATGATGATAGGTGTGAGTGTGACGGGACATTAGTCATTGAGGCAGGAGACAGATGATTTCTTTGGCACTGGGATGATGCTGGTGGTCTTGAAGCACCTTGGAACAACAGTGGTGCTCAGAGAGATGTTGAAGATGTCGGTGAGAACATCTGCCAGCTGTTCTGCACATCCTCTGAGCACACGACCTTGAATGTTGTCTGGACCAGCAGCTTTCTGTGGGTTGATTCTCAGTAGAGATCTTCTCACCTCGGCCGTGGACAGATGGAGAATCTGGTCGTTTGGAGGAGGGAAGGTCTTCCTCATTTCTGTGTAGTTCACCGCATCAAACCGTGCTTAGAAGCGGTTCAGCGCATCTGGGAGGGAGGAGTCACCGTCACAGGCAGGTGGAGAAGTCCTGTAGTTGGTGAGGGCCTGAATGGCCTGCCACATGCGCCACGTGTCACTGGTGTTCTTGAAGTGGCCATGGATTCTTGTAAGCTCGCTTGGCTGCTCTGATGGCCCGAGACAGGTTTGCCTTTGCTGTTCTTAGGGCGGCCACTTCCTCAGTCATCCATGGCTTCTGTTTTGGTCATGTGATGATGGACTTGGAGACAGTAACATCTTCAATGCACTTGCTGATGTAGCCAGTTACTGAAGCTGCGTACTCCTCCAGGTTGATGGAGTCACTGTAGGTTGCAGCCTCCCTAAACATGTCCCAGTCGGTGTGTTCAAAGCAGTCCTGAAGAGCAGAGATGGCTCCTGTGGGCCAGGTCTTTACCAGCTTGAGGGTGGGCCTCACATGCCTGACGATGGGTCTGTACGCTGGGATCAGCAGAACAGAGATGTGGTCTGAGTGTCCGAGGTGGGGGTATCTGTGTAAACACAGTCCAGCATGTCCCCCCCCCCCCCGTTGCAAAGTCCAAAAAATTGAAATTTAGGGAGAACTGACTTGAGATTTGCATGGTTGAAATCTCCTGCGATGATAAACAGTCCGTCCGGATGGGAGTTTTGGAGCTCGCTGATCGCTCCATAAAGTTCAGCAAGCGCGCTGTTAGCATTAGCTAATGGAATGGAATGTAGACCATCGTAATAAACACTGTAGAGAACTCCCTATGAAGATAAAAAGGTCTGCATCTGACTGTGAGTACTTCCAGCAGTGTTGAACAGTGTGTAGAGACCAACGCAGCATTTGTACACCATTGTGTGTTTATGTAAACACACAGCCCCCCTCTGCGAGTCTTGCCGGTCAGAGTCTGGCAAGTTAGATTGCGCTTTCCAGAAAGCTTTCGCTGAGCCATGGCTCTGTAAAAACAAAAACACAGCAGTCTCTGTACTCACGCTGGGTGTTCAGCTGGAGTTGTATACAGTCCAGTTTATTATCAAGGGAGCGGACATTGGCGAGGAGGACGGACGGGATAGCTGGTAGGCTAGCGTTAGCTTTTAGCTGAGCCCGGACCCCAGCAAGCTTGCGGCGTTTCTGTCTCCTCTCGCACCGCTTCCGATGTCCTCTCAGTTGGCCAGGTACAGCAGGCGATCTCAGGGACTGAAGGCCTGGACTTCACAGCACACCGAGCTCATGTAGCGTTGTCCGGAGAGTCGCTGGAAGACTGTATCCTGACTGATTCCAGAGCTCTAGCAGTGTTTGGTTGTTATAATTAAGAGCACTCTCATGTGCAAGTCTACTGATAAAGGTTGTCGGATGAAAGACTTTTAACAGACTTTAGCACCAAAGTTTGGACCCTGTGTGTTACCGCGCCACCATCTTGGAGTACATGCTAAAAATGCAATTGCAGACTCCTGTAAACTGTAACGGTCTTGTGCCAGTAGAGGGTGCCCTGCTCTGATTGTGCACACCTGAGCTTGGGTGCCAGGTGTGCTTCATCGGGGGCTGGGGTTATAAGCCCCAGTGAATCGGAGCAGGGCGCTGGTCATACTGTGTGCGCACTGTGAATTTGCTCGGGTTATGTTTTACATTTGTTATTTTGGTTAATATGTTTAGTTCTGTGCACGTTATCCATCATTAAAGTCCAGTACGAAGCTCGGCTCTGCGTTGGCGTCCACTCCTCAACACGTGACATAAACAGGTTATCACGTTGGGAGCCGCAGAAAATGAAAACAATTGAAAAACATGTATACTTGGTCTAAAAGCCTCTGTGCGCCCGCCAAGCACTGGAAATGCTGTTTGAAGCACATTGGCTCCAATCAGCAAGTTTACGGCATAGAAAGAGAATGCTGAAACAAGTTTTATTTACAATTTAAAATGGTGAACACATGCTGGAAATGCAATTGCAGACTGACTTTAACAGGTTATCATGTCGGGAGCGCCACCAAAGGGAAACAATTGAAGAACGTAAACTTGGTCTCAAAGCCTCTGTGTGCACTCCAAGTGCAGGAAACGCTGTATTGAGGCAAATTGGCTCTTAGCAGCAAGTTTATGGCATAGAAAGAAAATATTGATAAATGTGTTATTTAAAGCTTATAAGGATGAACACATGTTAGAAATGTAATTGCAGACTAATTTAACAGGTTATCACGTCGGGAGCACCAAGATGAGAACAATTCAAAAACCAGTATACTTGGTTTAAAAGACTTTAAGCGTGCTCCAAGCGCAGGAAACGCTGTTTTATGCCTATTGGCTCCAAGCAGCAAGTTTACGGCATAGAAAGAGCATGTTGAAAATAATGCTTTATTAATTGTTTATTAATAATGAACACATGCTGGAAATGCAATTGCAGACTCAGGTTAACAGGTTATCACGTCCGGAGCGGCAGAAAATGAAAACAATTGAAAAACATGTATACTTGGTCAAAAAGCCTCTGTGTGCCCGCCAAGCGCTGGAAATGCTGTTTTGAAGCATATTGGCTCCAAGCAGCAAGTATACTTGGTTTAAAAGCCTCTGTGCAAGCTAGAAACGCTTTATTGCATTTTGGCTTAAAGCAGCATGTTTACTTTATAGAGAGAGAATGTTGAAAAACAAGTTTTATTTGTTGTTAATAATGATGAAAACACACTAGAAATGCAATTGCAGACTTAGTTTAATGGGTCATCATGTCGGGGGCGCCAGAAAATGAAAACAATTATAACTTGGTTTAAAAGCCTCTGTGCGAGCTCTAAGCGCTGGAAATACTTTATTGCAGTATTTTAGCTCAACGCAATCACTGGGCCTTACTTATCCATGCAAGGAAAGGCAGTGACCTTTTCAACCCGATCTAACATACTCCAAAGAGGGATTCACAAAGTACTTTAGCTGGGCCTTGCTGATCCATCCAAGGAGAGGCCATGGCCTTATTAACCTGCTTTACCTCCCTCCAAAGTGGTATACTCTAAGTATATTAACTGGGAATTGCTTATTCATCCATGGAAAGGCCATGACCTTATACACCCGCTTTAACTAACTCCAAAGAGGGATACACTCAGCACTTTCACTGGGCCTTGCTTATCCATCCAAGGAGAGGCCATGACCTTTCCAGCCTGCTTTAACTTACTCCACAGTGGTATACACAAAGCACTATCTCTGGGCCTTGCTTATCCAGCCAAGGAGAGGCCATGACCTTTTGCACCCGCTTTAACTTACTTCAAAGAGGGATACACAAAGTACTTCAGCTGGGCCTTGGTTAGCCACCCAAAGAATAGGCCATGGCCTTATTAACCTGCTTTATCGCTCTCCAAATCGGTATACTCTAAGTACTCTCATTGGGCCTTGCTCATCCATCCAAGGGAAGGCCGTGACCTTTTCAACCTGATCTAACTTACTTCAAAGAGGGATACTCTAAATACTATAACTGGGCCTTGCTCATCCATCCATGGAAAGGCCATCACCTTATTAACCCCCTTTAACTTACTCCAACGTGTATACACTAAGCACTCTGAGTGACACTAAGAGTGAAATCAGGGCATGTTTTTGTCACAAGATGTAACGGAGGCGTGGTGCTGGTAGGACATCAACGGGGAGCCAGGGGTCAGGAACATAACTTTATTATCCATGGTAACAAAAACAAGGTATCAGGAACTAAGAACCACCATTAACTGTAAGGCTGCACCTTCGTGAATGAGCCTCACTGTTCTGACTCATTGGAGCTTAAATAGCAGCCCCAATAAAGCACACCTGTACCCCGATGAGCTCAGGTGTGCTCCATCAGAACAGAGGGCCCTCTACCGTACCAAAACGAATCCTAACAGTGACACAAGGTTGATCTGGTAATTGCAAATTGTATAGTGCAACAAGTAATTCCTAAGGCTCAGCTACATAATATTCAATCAGAACAACAGAGAAAGGTTCTATAAAAGTGCTTGAATGTCACAGAATAAAATTATTTATTTTAGGCCTGGGTCCAATTCCTGGCCAATGCACTGACCGAGCATTTTGGAGCTGTCCTTCAGCCTGTTAAAACTTTGCACACAAACCATTAGCTTATCAAGTTGCTTCGTATTCAATACAACAGAGAAAGGTTCTGTAAAAGTGCATGATCATCAAGATTATTTGTAAACAAAAAAGTCTTTTTGTGCCATGAATTGAAAACGTTTTACAAACAATGGGACTATTCAGTCAGTGTGGTTAGGCTGACTTACCTGTGCAAACCTGTGCCAATGTAAAAACATTAACTCAGCACCAACTGAGAGAAAATTAGAGAGAAGGTAGTGAACCAGGAAGTGCCGCAGCAAGATTGGCAAGATGGAAGTAAAGTTAAGTCAGCTTTATTTATATAGCGCTTTTTACAACTGCTGTTGTCACAAAGTAGCTTTACAGAAACCGGGTCCGAGTCCCAATTAGGTGAGCTGAGGGTGACAGAGGCAAAAAAAAACTCCCCCAAACAGGAGGAAGAAACCTTGGTAGGAACCAGGACCCAAAAGGGGAAACCATCCTCCTCTGGTCAACAACGGAAACAAAGATGGAAAGAAAGAAAGAGAAAGTGCATTTCAGAAAGTAAAGGCAGCGTTGAAGAGGGTGAAGAATGGAAAGGGTCTTGGTATAGAAGATGAAGAAATGAAAAAAAGATTTATCATGGTGATGTGGTCAGAGCCATTTACCCATGTTTATTACAAGAAGAAGGAACCATAGCTGTGTGAGTGTTTTCCTTCAAGCAGATACAGTTCACCAAAGATATTGCAGATACGAAGTTGGAAAGTAAACATCCTCTTCTGTGAGTCAAGCTGTTTACTGACATTGCAGAGACACAATTTTCAATGATAAATTAACTTTTATGAAATTATTTTCAGAAGAAATGAAGAAACAAAATAGCCCATGCACTTTAAAACTGTCAATGAGATTAAATAACGCTTCTGCATCATTAAATTTACAAAAAAGACATTTAATCCAGTAAAATCAGTAACATAGTCCATGAAAACTAGTAAACGCTTTAATGAAGTAAAATAGGTCATATTAGTCAAAGACCATTAAAAACTTGAATAACATTTTAATCTTTAGTGAAAAAGGGCTTATTAATCCATTTAACATCAATATCAGTTTACATTTTGTAAAAAGAAATAGTCTGTTAATGATTGGTTTTAATGATGTAAAATAGGCCAGATTAGGTCATTAATACATAACAAACCTGCCATATAACCACAAAACTTCTTGAAAGGGTTCATAAATCCAATTTGGCATCAGTTACTTGTGGCAATCCCCAGGGATCAGCAAACCATCTGCCAACATGGTCTCAATTTTCACTGCTATGTTGATGACATCCAAACCGACAACATTCAGTTCTCCCACCTTCCCTCTCTACTTGCATTCTTGCATTAAGCTTTGGATGAATGCCACTTTCCTAAGTCTTAAACCTAAATCTACAGCTAAAAGTAATCTCATAAATCTGTTGTAAATTGTAAAACTTTAGGTTCCAAACATCAAAATCCCTTCAGGGCTCCACAGCATTTAGAGTTGCACCCTCAAAGCTGTGGAACTCTCTTCCACAGACCCTTTGAGAAATGATTACTCTCCCTGCATTCAGAACCCAATTAAAGACCTATTCTCTCGCTGTTACTCCTCCTCTGGTTACCACATGTTTTGTCACTGCACTTTTGTAAACTGCTACTTGTGTTTGTGAAAGGCGCTATATGAATAAAATGTTGTGTTTTCAAGTTATGGCTCAAAAATATTATTTTTTACTTGAAAAATTCACTTTGGCATAATTCTATCCCAACCATGATGGACATGGAGGGACCTTATTGCCAATGTAAAGTAATTGTCAGGCTTCTCTGTAAATGTTCATATGTCTTTTTCTCATTTGTCATGTGCTTTTATTTTGGTATCTTGCCCACCCATATGCTGATCCTTAACATTTGATTCTTGTATTTGTATACACACACACACACACACACACACACACACACACACACACACCTACACACACACACACACACCCGAAAAGTATTCACAGTACCCTGTTACAGCTTCTTTCGGCTGCTCCCATATAGGGGTCACCATCAACCATTTCTTACAGTCCTCTGCATCTTCCTCCTTCAAACCAACCACTTGCATGTCCTCTCACCACATCCATAAACCTCCTCTTTGATCTTCCTCTTTTCCTCTTTCCTAGCAGCTCCATCTTCAACATCCTCTTCCCAATATAATCCTCATCTCTCCTCTGGACATGTCCAAACCAACACAAACTTGCTTCTCTAACTGTCTCCAAAACATCTAACCTGAGCTGTCCCTCAAATATACTCATTCCTAGTCCTGGCCATCCTTGTCAAAAAAACCCCCCAAAAAAAACAGAAAAACCCAGCCACTAGGGATGCACAAGCCAGTGTATTTCTTCATGTCGGTCCCAAGCCCGGATAAATGGGGAGGGTTATGTCAGGAAGGGCAGCCAGTGCAAAACCTCTGCCAAATCAATATGCGGACAATGAAACAGAATTCCACATTTTGCTGTTACAGCCTTATTTCAAAATGGATTTCATTTATTTTTTACCTTTAAATTCTACTCACAGTGTCAAAGTGAAAAATGTTTCACAGAGTTATCCCGAAGTTGTCCTTTGTTATGTTGGCTGTGTGCTAAGGATTGTTGAACCTTCATCCCAGTCTGAGGTCCAGTGCGATGTGGAGCGTTATCATCAAGTATGTCTCTATATTGCCACATTCATTTTTCCCCTCAACCACAACTAGTCTCCCAGCTCCTGCTCCTGCTCCCAAAAAACATGCCCACATCATGATGCTGCAACCATCATGCTTCACTGTAGAGATTATTTTGGCTTGGTGAGGAGCGGTGCCTGGATTCATCCAGACATGACACTTGTCCTTCAAGAAAGTCCTGCTCTCTCCACAAAGCAATACCTAAACCAAATTAACTTAACTTTTAATTAACATTAAAAATATTGACCTGATTTGAAAAAGAGTATGCTTGATCTCAGCCAAAATACCAAGAAGTAATTGTTTATTTCCACCAAAAACACCTGGTTCTTCTTGCAAAAACACACTGTGTGCTTTTAGATTTGAACAAAATGCGTAGGTCTTCAACAACAGAGCTTTCAAAAAATATAAAGAAGTCATCAGTGTTTCGACTTCTGGTTTTCCGGTGGGAGTACTGCTGCGCGTATCTGGCTGCCACTTTCCATCAGAATTTTTGTTTTGCTCATTCTTGTCACGACCTTTTACTCAGTGCTGACTCTGGTTCCCTCAGTGTTCTCCTTCTCTTAGAAGGAGACTGTCAATCATAATATCCTTCTGTCATGGGTGAGGTGTAATTTGGGCATGGTAGAGGGCGCTCTGTTCTAACTGAGTACACCTGAGCTCATGAAGGCACAGGTGTACTTCATTGGGGCTGACTATTTAAGCCCCGATGAGTCAGAACAGAGCGCGGCTCATTTTTTAGGCTAAGCCTACATGGAATGGTGGTTTTGGTAACACTTAGTAATTTGGTAACTTGGTTTAGACTGCAGTTTCTTGGTTTTAGTTAGAACTGCAGTCCTTGGATCTTGTTCTTGTAATTATGGATAATAAAGCTTTGTTCCGAACTCCTGGCTCTGCGGTGGCATCCTTACCGTACCCCACCACCGTTACAGAAATGGGCCACCTTCGCGTGGATGTCGCGAGTCAGGAGTGCGATCAAGACTGGGTGTTGCAAACGAGTGCAGCCGTGATTAAGAAGACGTTGGAGCTTATTGAAACTTATGGAGACCGCTTCCTGCATCATGCAACCGGGGAGGTTGACCAAGAAGGCCCTTCACAGCAAGGAAAGCGGCATCAAGGAGTCGACCCCCAAATCCAGCACCACTAACCCGTCTGTTGCGCAGAAAGCAGAGCAGCTCCAGGTTAGTGGGAAGTTTAGAATGAAAGTTCGGGTGCAGATGCGGATTGAACATGAGGCTGCAATAACCATTCAGTCACAGGCAAGGAAGCACATAAGCAGAAAATACTACCTGAAGCTACTGTGGGCAGCCAGGACTGTTCAGCGATATTACCGAGCTAATAAGATGATGAAGCAAGAAATTAAGTCTTTGAAGGAGAAAAAGATGGCTGCTGTTGTTCTGCAAGCCGCATTCCGAGGGATGAAGACCAGACAGACTCTGAAACAGAAGCACCAGGCTGCCACTGTGATACAATGTGCTTGCAGGGCTCACTGTGCTCGGAAGCGATATTTATGCATCAAATCTGCTGCTGTTGCCATCCAACTTAGGTATTGTTCCACACTTGATGCTAGAAAGCAGAGGGAGGAATTCTTGAAATTGCGCTCTGCTGCAATGTTCTTGCAAGCCTACTTCAGAGGTCAGAGGGTCAGAAGGGAGATTATCCTGTAACATCAGGCAGCTTCCCTGATTCAGGCTGCATTCAGAAGACACAGGGAGGTAGTAAAGTACCAGGCCATAAGAGTTTCAGCCATCATCATTCAAACACATTATAGGTCTTACATTAAGGGTAAATGTGACCATGAGAAATTCCAGATGTTGAAAAGGTCTGCGATATGCATCCAGGCAGCATCCAGGGGGAGCGGTGGCCTAGTGGTTGGGGCGTTGGCCGGAGGATCGGGGGTTCGAACCCCTTCCCAATAGATTGCCCTGAGGTACCCTTGAGCAAGGTGCTGTCCCCATCACTGCTCCCCGGGCACTTTCAATAGGTGCCCACTACTGCACGGTGTTTGAGTGTGCATGGGTAAAATGCAGAGGTCCAATTTCATTGTGGTTCATTGTCTGCTGTGCTTTAGGTCCAATTTCATTGTGGTTCATTGTCTGCTGTGCTTTGACCTTGCAATGACAAGGGTTGTCACTTTCACTTTTAGGGGTTATTCCGTTCGAAAGAATGTTGCTGCAATGCACACAGCTGCTACCATTATTCAGGCTGCAGTAAGAATGCACAAGCAAAGATCTGTTTTCAAGAAGCAGTGCTGGGAAGCAAGTCTTCTTCAGAGGAGGTTCAGAAGGTGGAAGCTTGGACATCAACAAAAGCAGAGGTATCAGCTGTTCAAACATGCTGCAATTTGCTTGCAAAAGTCATTCATAGGAAAGCAGGCAAGGGACCTGGCCAAATGGATCAGAGCTGCAAGGACAATCCAATCTCACCTTGGAGATGAACAAATCAGCTGCATGAACATTCAGATCACTCACAAAATTGAGCTTCACGGAAAGAGCAGTAAATTCAGAAAAGAGAGAGAGGTCTCCAGAATAAAGCTGCAAGCTGTGATGGTTTTCCAAAGAGAGAGGCTGGAGAGAACAGATGAACCAGGGTCCTGGAGGAACGTTATTTCGTTTCACTGTGTACTGTGTATATGGCTGAAATGGCAGCGGTGGTTAGGGTGTTAGCCCTTCCCAATAGGTTGCCCTGAGGTACCCTTGAGCAAGGTGCCGTCCCCGTCACTGCTCCCCGGGCGCTTTCAATAGCTGCCCACTGCTGCATGGTGTTTGAGTGTGCATGGGTTAAAAGCAGAGGTCCCCAAGTGATCCAAGATGGCGGCGCGGTAACACGCAGCGGATGCTCCGGGGTCCAAACTTTGGTGCTAAGACTGTAAAAAAGTCTTTCATCCGACTACTTTTCACCATAAGACTTGCACATGAGTGTCACATCTGTGAATGCTCTTGAATTTAACCGCCAAACACTGCTGGAGCTCAGAAATCAGCCAGGATTCAGTCTTCCAGCGACTCTCTGAACGACGCTACGGGAGCTCGGCGTGCTGAGAAGACCAGGCCTTCAGTCCCCGAGGTTGCCTGCTGTACCTGGCCGACTGAGAGGACATCAGAAGCGGTGTGAGAGGAAACAGAAACGCGGCAAGCGTGCTGGGGTCCGGGCTCAGCTCAAGGCTAACGCTAGCCGACTGGCTATCCCGTCCGTCCTCCTCACCAATGTCCGCTCCCTGGATAATAAACTGGACTGTATACGACTCTAGCTGAACACCCAACGTGAGTATAGAGACTGCTGTGTTTTTGTTTTTACGGAGACATGGCTCAGCGACAGCGTTCCGGACACCGCCATCAAACTCGCTGGACTTTCCGCGTTTCGCTCGGACAGAAACTTCGCTCTGTCTGGCAAGACTCGCGGAGGGGGGCTGTGTGTTTACGTAAACACACAATGGCGTACAAATGCTGTGCTGGTTTCTACATACTGTTCGACACTGCTGGAGGTGCTGACAGTCAGGTGCAGACCGTTTTATTTGCCCACGGAGTTCTCCACAGTGTTTATTACGGCGGTCTACATTCCACCCAGCGCTAGCGCTAACAGCGCTAATGCTAACAGCGCGCTTGCTGAACTTTATGGAGTTATCAGCGGGCTCCAAAACTACCACCCAGATGGACTGTTTATTGTTGCAGGAGATTTCAACCATGCAAATCTCAGGTCAGTTCTCCCTAAATTCCATCAACATGTGAACTTTGCAACGAGGGGGGAAAACACGCTGTACTGTGTTTACACAGACATGGCCGGCGCGTATAGAGCAGAGCCCCGCCCCCACCTCGGACACTCAGACCACATCTCTGTGCTGCTGATCCCAGCGTACAGACCCATCGTCAGGTGCGTGAAACCCACCCTGAGGCAAGTAAAGACCTGGCCCACAGGAGCCATCTCTGCTCTTCAGGACTGCTTTGAACGCACCGACTGGAACATGTTTAGGGAAGCTGCAACCTACGGTGACTCCATCAACCTGGAGGAGTACGCAGCTTCAGTGACTGGCTACATCAGCAAGTGCATTGAAGATGTTACTGTCTCCAAGTTCATCATAACACGACCCAACCAGAAGCCATAGATGACTGCAGAGCTGCGCAGACTCCTGAGAACCCGGGACAAGGCCTTCAAGTCAGGGGACGAGGCCGCCCTAAGAAAAGCAAGGGCAAACCTGTCTCGGGCCATCAGAGCGGCGAAGCGAGCTCACGCAGAGAGAATCCATGGCCACTTCAAAAACACTGGTGACACGCGGCGCATGTGGCAGGGCATCCTGGCCCTCACCAACTACAGGACATCTCCACCTGCCTGTGACGGTGACCCCTCCCTCCCAGATGCGCTGAACCACTTCTACGCACGATTTGATGCAGTGAACAACACGATAATGAGGAAGACCACCCCTCCTCCGAATTACCAGATTCTCTGTCTGACCACAGCCGAGGTGAGAAGATCTCTTCTCAGAGTCAAACCACGGAAAGCTGCCGGTCCTGACAATATTCAAGGTCGTGTGCTCAGAGGATGTGCAGAACAGCTGGCAGATGTTCTCACTGACATCTTCAACATCTCTCTGAGCACCACTATTGTTCCAAGGTGCTTCAAGACCACCAGCATCATCCCAGTGCCAAAGAAACCATCTATCTCCTGCCTCAATGACTATCGTCCCGTCGCACTCACACCCATCATCATGAAGTGCTTCGAGAGGCTGGTTATGAGGCACATCAAGTCTCAGATCCCTTCATCACTGGACCCCCTGCAGTTTGCGTATTGTCGTATCTCCATCACCATCCACCTGGCCCTTTCTCATCTGGACAGAAAGGACAGTTATGTCAGAATGCTGTACATCAACTACAGTTCAGCATTCAACACCATGCTGATCCCAGTGTACAGACCCATTGTCAGACGCGTGAGACCCACCCTGAGCAGCACCTTAGTGAGAAGCTGAGGCTGCTGGGCCTGAACAGCTCCCTCTGTAACTGGATCCTGGACTTCCTGAATGGGAGACCCCAATCAGTCAGGATCTGTAGCAGCACCTCCAACACCATCACACTGAGCACAGGCGCCCCCCAGGGCTGTGTGCTCAGCCCACTGCTGTTCACACTGATGACCCACGACTGTGCGGCCATGCACAGCTCGAACCACATCATCAAATTCGCTGATGATACAACTGTGGTGGATCAGCGGTGGAGACGAGGCAGCTTACAGAGAGGAGATACAAGAGCTGACGGACTGGTGCAGAACCAACAACCTGTCTCTGAACGTCGACAAGACTAAAGAGATGGTTATTGATTTCAGGAGACCACGTCGGGACCACACTCCACTTATTATCAACACCTCACCTGTGGAGATGGTCCAGAGCACCAAGTTTCTTGGTGTTCACATCACTGACAACCTCACGTGGACCCTCAACACCAACTCCATCACAAAGAAAGCCCAGCAGCGCCTCTACTTCCTGCGCAGACTGAGGAAAGCCCATCTCCCACCTTCCATCCTCACCATCTTTTACAGAGGAACCATTGAGAGCATCCTGAGCAGCTGCATTACTACCTGGTACGGGAACTGCAACGTCTTAGACCGCAAGTCCCTACAACGGGTAGTTAGAACAGCTGAGAAGATCATCGGGATCTCTCTGCCCTCTGTACAGGACATTTTCACCACTCGCTGCATCCGCAAAGCAACCAGCATTGTGGATGATCCCTCCCACCCATCCCACACTCTCTTCTCCCTCCTGCCATCCGGGAAAAGGTTCCGCAGCATACGGGCCTCCACTTCTAGGATGGGAAATAGTTTCTTCCCCTTGGCCATCAGACTCTTGAACTCTTAAACCGCCAATGTCTACCCAGTTCACCATTATCATCTTGTATTTATTTATTTATCTCATGTTGCACTCTGCACTTTATCAATAACACTGCTCCACCACACTGCTACACTGTAATCTACCTGGGCTGCTTTGTTCCACAACACTGCGGCCCTCTGCGGATGAATGTACTGTCTGTCATGCCGTCTGTTGTTGTCTGTGTTGTCTGCAATTGTTGCCCCGTTTTGTGTATTATGTTGTGTCTTATGTTGTCTTGTGTCTTGTGTCTTGTCTTGTGTGTAGCACCAGGGTCCTGGAGGAACGTTATTTCGTTTCACTGTGTACTGTGTATATGGCTGAAATGACAATAAAATCCTGCTTGACTTGAACAGAGGGACCAAACTGTCAATGACAAACAGGCAATGAGGAGAGTAGAGACTCCAACCATTCAGGAGACGCTGGAAGCTAAAGTAGCCACTATGGATGAACAGCTGAATCAGACCAGGACAGAGCTGAAATGGATGCAAGACCACAGTGTCGCTCTGCAGGCTGAACTGAGAAAAGCCCGAAGTGAGGCCAGTAAGCTCTCTGAGCTGGAGAAGCAGGTCAGAGGTATGGAAGCAAAATTGGCGATCTTGGAATCTCAACTCACTCCACAGACACCAGTGCATGCTGGGACCCTGGTGGTTAACGCCAAAGCAGAGCAGCTGATGAAAAGTCTGATGAAGAAGCAGGTAAAGATTCCAGAGGTTGAGCAGCCATGTGAGAACTCTGAGAATGGTGCTCAGAGCACCATCAGAGACACCCTACCTTCGGTTTACCCTCACAATTCAGCAGACTCAGAACAAGGTGGCCGGTCGAGGAGTCCATGTGGAACTTCTCGTAGTGGAACCAAGAGCTGGCATGCTGCCTCACTGAACTCCAAGCAGCAGAAATGTACGATCAAGAGGAGGAAGGAGCCAAAAAATAAAATCAGCAATGACCAGTTTCAGTTCAAGAAAGTGAACGACAACTTCTGCACTGTAGATTCTTCGATGAGAGACATGGAGAACAAGGATGGCAGGGGTTGGAAGCTGAGTTCGGACTATGTAAAAAAGCCTTCCTCTTTGAACCTTGTAAAATTTTCTATGTTTCGCTCTCTTTCAGGCTCCGTCAAGGCAAGGCATTCCACTGAGTCAGACGATTCTTCCAGTGACTCCAGGGTCGAGTCCAGGCAACAGATAAAGAAATGGACTGAACTTCTAGGATACCCCTCACCACCGCCAGCAGCCCTGGACATGGCTGCTGCTGGTCAGAGGTCCCTTTGTGTTGAAGTGTTTTGTGGACCTGACCATATGCCCCATCAGCTATGTTTTGGCGCCTCGGGAGCTGCGCCTTTTGGGGGGTGGGATTCTGTCATGGGTGAGGTGTAATTTGGGCATGGTAATTTTCAGCGGAGAGTCTAGGACAGAGCTGGCCCTCTTGACCAGTTTATTTAGTTTCCCTCTGTCCCTCTCCACAATTCTACCACAACAGCAGATCACAGCATAAAAAATAGCAAACGCTACCACAGTGTCATAGAATGACCTCAAAAGATTTCTGTTCACCCCAAAGGGCCTTAGCAGGTGAAGATGACTTTTTGTACAGAGCATTTGTGTTTGTAGAGCAGTCCAGTTTATTGTTGATGTGGACACCCAGGTATTTGTACTCCTCCACTGTCTCAATGCACAAACCCTGGATGTTCACCAATGTAATGGGGGGTGACTTCTTGCGGAAGTCAATCACCAGCTCCTTTGTCTTGCTGGCATTGATACGAAGATGGTTTTGTTTGCACCAGCTGACGAAGTCACTGATGACCCCCCTGTATTCCTGCTCATTCCCCTCCGACATCCGACCAACAATAGCGGTGTCGTCTGAGAACTTCTGCAGATGACAGCTGTTCGTGTTGTATTTGAAGTCTGCCATGTACAGGGTGAAGAGGAAGGGGGCGAGGACTGTTCCTTGTGGGGCACCCGTGCTGCAAACCACCATTTCAGACACACAGTCCTGGAGTCTCACATACTGGGGCCTATTAGTGAGGTAGTCAATAATCCAGGCTGGATTGTGCTGAATTCAGTAGAGAAGTCAAAAAACATGACTCTCACAGTGCTCTTGTCACTCTCCAGGTGAGTGAGTGCCCGATGCAGCAGGTAGATGACGGCCTCATCCACCCCAGTGTGCGGCTGGTAAGCAAACTGCAGCGGGTCAAGGTCCCTCCTGACCAGTGGGCGAAGGTGATGGAGGATAATCCTCTCCATAGCCTTCACCAGGTTTGAAGTGAGGGCAACGGGTCTGAAATGGTTTGGCTCCTTGGGGGGCGATGTCTTAGGGACTGGCACCAGGTACGAGGTCTTCCAGAAAATAGGGACGCACTCCAGGCTGAGACTGAGGTTAAAGATGTAAGTGATAACCTCACAGAGTTGATCTGCACAGTCCCTCAACAGGCTGGAGCTGATGCCATGATGACCTGTGGCTTTCCTGTGCTTCATCTTTCTCAGCTGACTCTGCACCTGGTCAGCTGTGATGGAGAGACTATTGTGTGGTGTGAGAGTGGGTGCCTCCTTATGAGTGGGATAGCAGGAAGGGGCAGTTGAGTCCTCAGGGGAAAGGGGAGAAAGAAAAAGAGAAGATTAAAGTGGATATGCAGCTGATATCCCTGGTGTCGTGGGGGGTTACAGAGAGGTGTGAAGGGGAGGTGCCGTAGGGGCTTGCAGAGAGGTGTGAAGGGGAGCACTGGCATGTACTGAACTTTGGTGGATGGGTGAGGGGCAGATTCCTGTGTCAAACCTGTTAAAGAACAGGTTTAAACTATTAGCCCAGTCCTGATCTCCAGACTCTGGGCCTCCACTACTCACTGTGCTCCTTCCAGTAATGGTGTTCAATCCTCTCCACACACCTCTGACGTTGTTCTGCTGGAGCTGCTCCTCCAGCTTCCTCCTATATCTGTCCTTCCCCCTCCTTATCTCTCTTCTCAGCTCCTTCTGGGCTGTCCTCATTGCCTCTTTATCACCTGATCTGAAGGCTCTCCACTTCTGCTTCAGCAGACCTCTCAGATCTGAGGTCAGCCATGGTTTGTAGCACCGTACTCTCCTGGTCGGCACAGTGTTATCCACACAGAAGTTGATGTAGTCAGTTATGCAGACTGTTAGACTGTTAATGTCCTCTCCATGTGGGCTGCATAGCGCCTCCCAGCCTGTAGTTTCAGAGCAGGTTAAATTTGATCCCACTCTATCGTTTGACTCTCACATAAACAAAGTTGTTAAAAATGCATTCTTTCACCTCAGAAACTTATCACTTCTCTGCTCATAGATTTCATTGAAGGATGCAGAAATACTTGTTCATGCTTTTATACATTTTCCCGTCTTGATTACCGCGTTAATCTTTGGTCTACCAACTAAAATTATATTATAATATATAAATAATAATACATGGGTAATATTAAACATGCTATGCTATGTTGTATTGTGGAGCCATATTTATATTATATTATTATATATTATCATTATTATTACAATTACATTTACATTTGTTTATTTATAATCTGTTTATTTATAATTTATAATTTATTTATAACTTATTTATTACTATTTACTGTGTATATGGTCATCTCTCCTTATCTTTCCTGTCTTTATATTCTTTATTTCTTTATTTCTACATGTTTCTCTTGTCATGTAAATATGTATATGTATATATAGCTCATGTATATGGATGTTCCTCATTCTTTATATTTTTCTTTACATATATCTTTCTATATTCTTTCTGTCTTTCTTTATAAAGAGCCCTGTAACACCCAAATTTCCCATTCATGGGATAATAAAAGATTACTCTATTCTATTCTATTCTATTCTATTCTATTCTAGAATGTTAGCCAGGCTCCAGTACAGAACTCTGCAGCTTGTGTTCTCACATTCTCCAGAAAATCTGAGCGTATCACCCCCATTCTCCACAAACTTCACTGGCCGCCCATACCCGCTCATTTAGGATCGCCACCATGGGTGGTAGATCATTTAGTGTTACTGCCTCTAAACTCTGGAATTTCCTCAAAATATGCACATAACGTCCTCTCTGTCTCTCTCACTCAGTTGTGAGTTGTGAACTCAGTTGAAAACATTTCTATTCAGTCTGTTCTATTCCACTTCTGCCCATTCTTGATTTCCTAATTCTGCTGTTTGTTTGTCAGTATTTTTGTGTTTTGTGTTAGCTGTTTTAATTTATATTGCTTTTAATTTATAACTTCTGCTGTGTAAAGTGACCTTGGGTTTGAGAAAGGCACTATATGAATAAATATTATTATGATAATATTCCCCACCACGGAAATATTTAGTAAAAAGTGAAAGCGCTATAAGTGAATGAAAAGAAACCTGAGTCATTGGATGAGGTTGGACATGACAGAGTCGACTCCAAATTTCAACATTCTAACTGATGGGCTCAGATTCCTCCCAGACAAAGCTCCTTAAGTATTGATTCGGCATCGAGGTGGAAGGTTTTTTGAGCCTACAGTTAAAATGAAGGTAAAAATCAGACCAAACTTGGACTGCACGTGATCAGTTGAAAACAAAATGAACCAGTATACACAAGAATCAGACAAATACCCATCTTTCATCTTTTTTTCCAGGCAAAGGAACAAGGTGCACCATTTCTGAAGATCCTGCAGTACCAGGCCAATGGCTGCAGTTGGTAGGGAAGGCTCCTACTCCATCTCCTTGTTCTAAAAACCTTATTTACAAGATTTGTCAATATACATGTGGTTAAATTTATTAAAACCTTTGCAATGGATATTTAACAGGGTTATTGGTCACAACTTCCCTCATGTCATTCCTGTCACATTATTTGCAAAACAAAGAAAACTATTCCTAGCTATAGCTGTCAAGAAGTCTGTCAAGTATTACACAGTCCTGAAAAACCATTAGCAAGTTGTGCACTAAAATCTCCCAAAAAGTCAGATAGAATGCCAGCCCATCTATCCCTGGTAACATCTCAAATATCTTTCCATTTCTAAAAAGGTTAAGATCTTGACATGAAATGTCAACTGATCATTCTGGAAACCCTAGTAACTCCCTGACTTATCTTCTTTAATGTCTTTACACCGCCACAGGCCTTTCTCTTCAGTCACACCAGCTGACAATGACGGTGCATGACAGCATAGCATGATTTGAGAAAAGGCTGTGGTTAATTCTGCATCCATTGGCTGGCAGGCAGTCCCTGACATTGAAAAGCACAGAGCTTCACCTGGGTCACTGGTGATGACACCAAAGCCTCTAGAAATAATTGTCAAGGCAGTTTTATGTAGTGCTTTTTTCTTCTTTTAACAACTGTTGTCACATAGCTTTTCAGAATCCAGGTCCATACCCCTAGCTGTTAAGTCAAAGGTGACACAGACCACTAGAGGAAGAAACCAAGACTCAAAAAGGGAATCCACTGTCCTCTGCTAAATGCTGGATAATCAAGAGAATAGAAATAGCTTTATGGAAGTTAATAGGTTTTATCAATGAGCTCAAGTAAGGTGTGACTCATTAGAAGTCCATTAAAGTCTGTAACTCGAAGTTCAAACAGCCAACAGTGGTAGTTTTGCTGAATCAGCAGAGCATCTGTTGGACTCCGTTTGTGGCAGCAGCTCCCACAGGTAATCCAGCATGTAGCTGATCTGAGGTACAGGTGGTAAGAGAAGTCTGACCATGGTGGGCAGGTGTCCAGAGAGTTTTCATTCAAAGCCTCCTCATCTACAGAATGGTCCTCCAGCTACCATCTGAGACACAGACATGCTCTCAGTCCAAGCCTATGCTGAAAACCTACTTGTTGGGGAATTGCAGTAACATAAGCTCATACTAGCACTCATGTTTGACAGTCAGGCTGCAATGGTGAGTTGTGCTGTATTCGCTGTACTGCAATCAATTCATTGTCTGCACACAGAGTTCAAAACTATACCTCTCTGGACACCTGGCCACCAGTGATCATTGTCACACTCCTTGCCACCTGTACCACAGATCAGCGCTATCATACTAGATTGCCTGTGAGAGCTGCTACCTCAAACTGAGTCTAACAGCTCTGCTGACTCAGCAGGACTACCACTGCTGGCTAATTGAACTGTTACAGAATCTAATGGACCTCTTTTTATATTGAGTTACTCCTTACTTGAACTCATCAGTAAAAGCTATTAAATTCTAAAAAGCAATTTCTATTATTGATTATCCAGTGTTGAGCAGAGAATAATGGACTCCCCTTTTGAGTCTTTCAGTTTCTTTCTCCAGTTGTCTGCATCACCTTTGACTTAATGGCTAGGGGATTCTGTAAAGCTATGTGATAATAGCGTTTAAAAAAACAAAAAAACAAAAAAACCTGTATAAATAAAACTGACTTCAATAATTTCTAGAGGTGTCATCATTGGTGACCTAGGTGAAGCTCTTTGCTTTAAGCTATGCAATGGACTGCCTGCCAGTGGCTGCAGCATTAGCCATAGCCTTTTATCAGATCCACGATGCTGTCATGCACCCTATCATTGTCAGCTAGGGTGAATGCAAGGAAAAGCCTGTGGCAGTGTAAAGAGGTAAAAGATAAGTCAGGGATTCCAGAATGACCAGTTGGCCAAAATGATCTTAATCTTTTTTGAAATGGAAAGGTAGTTGAGATGTTACCAGGGATGGATGGTCTGGAATTTTATCTGATGTTTTGGGATATTTTTGCACACAACTTGCTAATGTTTTGTCAAGAGTGTGTAATATTTGGTAGACTTCCTGACTGTTATAGCTAGGGATAGTTTCTTTGCTTTGCAAATAACGTTACCTTGGGAAACTGTGTCCAATAACCCCATTAAATACCAATTGCAAAGGTTTTAATAAAAAATTTAACCATGTATATATGGACAGTTTCAGATAACATCACCAAATATGCCTCAGTCATAAACCCTCAGAGAAAACAGATCAAAAAGCTGGAGGTTTCACTGAGAAGCAGAACAAAGTCTAACTCAACAGTAAACTCCTGTTTTTTTCATAAACATTTTGTTGTTGCAAAGCTGCACATTTTGCTGGAACCTAGATGACAAAAATATGTTTATGCAAGATAAATCAGGAGTTTGTTGTGGAAATAGCTTCAAGGTTGATCAAATAAATGTTAAAAGTGTTTGTGGTTTTCACTTCTTAGTACACTAGAACTAAGCTGAAATACCATTTTTGTTAAATGAGACCTGCATGTTACTTTATTTTTTAGACAATAAATAAGAATAATGAGACGATAGAGCAAACGCCTTCTCTACAAACTCCAGCCATTGGCCACATACTGCATGATGTCCAGAAGCATTGCACCTTGTTCCTTTGTCTGCAAAATAATGACTCATGGGTGTTTCTCTGATTCTTTCTTGTATTTCGTCTGGTTAGTTTTTTTTTCAATTGTTCACATGCAGTCTGAGATTTGTCCGCTTTTTTCGATTCAGGAGCTTGGACTGGTCAGCCAGAATGTTGAAATTTGGAGGACTCCATGCTCTCTGTCGTTTCCTACCTCGTTTGTAGCTGGAAGTGCGTCTGGCTTCGCACAACACTCATTGAACTCATTGAAGTCGTTAGGACATCGGGCACTCACTCACATGGAGAGTGACAAGAGCACTGTGAGAGTCATGTTTTTTGACTTCTCTACTGCATTCAGCACAATCCAGCCTGGATTATTGACTACCTCACCAATAGGCCCCAGTATGTGAGACTCCAGGACTGTGTGTCTGAATTGGTGGTTTGCAGCACGGGTGCCCCACAAGGAACAGTCCTCGCCCCCTTCCTCTTCACCCTGTACATGGCAGACTTCAAATACTGGGAAAACTATCTTATTGATCTGGGAGACGTCTGGGCCCATCTGCCAGAATGTTGAAATCTGGAGGATTCCACGCTCTCTGTTGTGTCCAACCTCATCCAACAACTTAGTTCCACGAGAGTTGTGAGTAGCCTGTCGCACTTCTTGCTACCGCTCTGGTTTTTCTTTATTGATTAACAAAACTTTCACATTTTATTAAAGCATACTACATTTTAAAATCAACTTAATTTTTCATCCTGCTGCTAAATGAGACCTGCATGTTACTTTGCTTTTTAGAATGTGAAGATGGAGCAGGTACCTTTGCCACCAACTCCAGCCATTAGCCTGATACTGCAGGATCTCCTGAAACAGTGTACCCTGTACCTTTGTCTGAAAAATGATGAAAAAAATTTGTTTGTCTGCCTTTTTTCAGTTCAGAAGCTTTGGCTGGGAGGAGTCTGGGCCAATCAGCCAGAATGTTGAAATTTGGAGGATTCCACGCTCTCTTTTGTGTCCAATCTTGTCCAATAGCTTAGTTAAACGAGAGTTGTGAGAAGCCAGTCGCACTTCTCTTCATTCATGCACAAATGCAAAATGCCTTTTCTAGTATGGTTATACTACCTACTCAAATCAGCTTAAATAATCAGACCGCTGCTAAATCAGACCTGCATGTTACTTTGATTTTAAGAACGAGAAATTGGAGCAGGTGCTGTCATCACCAACTCAAGCCATTGGCCTGATACTGTAGGATCTCCAGAACAGTTCACCTTGTTGCTTTGTCTGACATATGATCACCCATGGGTGTTTGTCTGATTCTTTCTTTTGTATTCTGGTTAGGTTGGTCTGGGAGGAGTGTGGGTCCATCAGCCATAATGTTGAAAATTTGGAAGATCCCACACTCTCTGTCATGTCCAACCTTGTCCAACGACTTAGTTCCATGAGAGATGTGAGAAGCCAGACGCACTACCAGCTAAAGCAAGGGTTTCTCCTCATTCACGCAATAAGTCTTTCGCCTTTTATTAAACATACTCTCAAATAATATTCAAATAAGTTAAGTTTTTGATACTGCTGCTGAATGAGATGCGCATGTTTCTTTTCTTTTTAAAATGAGAAGATGGAGCAGTTGCCTTCCCCACCAACACCAGCCATTGGCCTGATACTGCAGGATCTCCAGAAACAGTACACCTGGTTCCTTTTTCTGAATAATGATGAAACATGGCTGTTTGTCTGATTCTTTCTTGTGTATTCTGGTTAGTTTTGTTTTTAATTGTTCACATGCAGTTTGAGTTTTATATGCCTTTTTTCTGTTCAGGAGCTTTGGCAAGGGGGAACCTGGGCCCATCTGCCAGAATGTTGAAATTTGGAGGATTCCACTGTCTTTGTCATGTCCAACCTCATCCAACAACTAACTTCCACGAGAGAACTAACTTCCACATCTGTTTCTTTCTTGTGTTTACTTTTGTTTTCAATCGATCACATGTATTCTGAGCTTTGTCTGCTTCCTTTTTTTCTAGTTCCAGGAGTGTTGTGAGAAGCCAGTCGCACTTGTAGCTACAGCTCGGGTTCCTCCTCACTGACGCACAAAACCTGCGCATTTTACTAAAGTGTACTACCTCTTAAAATCAGCTTAATTTCTTATCCTGCTGCTAAATGAGACCTGCATGTTACGTTGCTTTGTAGAACGAGAAGAAGGTGCAAGAGCCTTATGCACCAACTCCAGCCATTGGCCTGATACTGCAGGATCTCCAGAAGCAGTAAACCCTGTTCCTTTGTCTGACAAATGATGAAGCGGGATTCCACCGGATTGGAAGATTGTGGGTTTGATTTCCTCACCAGTAGGTTGCCCTAAGATACCCTTGAGCAAGGTATTGTCCCTGTCACTGCTCTCTGGGCAGCTTTCAATAGCTGCCTGCTGCTGTATGGGTGAAACCCAGAGGTTGTGTTTCACAAGGATTTTCACTTTTTCATGCTTTTATAACATCCTGTCTGGATTATTGTAACGTTACTCTTTGGTCTCCCAACTTTAACATTATCAAGGCTCCAGTACAGAATTCTGCTGCTCCTGTTCTCACATTCTACTAAAAAGATTAAAATCTATGCCAGGTAGTTGTGGTTTCAGTCACTTTTTTTTTTGCTAAGCTGGCTAGGTAGTTGCAGATAGTTTCATCAGTTAATTGGGTCCAGTCGCAGTGCTGTTAGGAGAAAAGTTCCAGGTAAACTGTTCTCCCCAAGAACCAACCCTGGAACTGTTACCTCAAGGATACTACTTGGTCCTAAAGCCCAACAATTTACCTTACGAAAGGATTTGACTAAAAATGAGTGAGGATATATATGTGAATTCTGGAATTACAAAAGAAAACAGATCAAATAATCTGATTGACCTTAGGATTTTATATTAAAAGAAGATGTGCCATAAACTTGTGTGACCAGGAGTCTTAAGGCAACAATGACCTCAGGTACGTATGGACACTCTCACACACACACACACACACACACACTCATACACCCATCTGCATCTTATGGCTTAATCAAAGGCCACAGCTTAATACTTTAATAAAGGATCTAAATCAGCATGATTATTATTTCCGAACTGTATATAAAATGTAGTTTGTATTTATTTCTTGCCTCAACAGTGCAGCTATCAGATGCTGCAGATTGGCTGTAGTGTGTCTGGAGCTGCTGTTTGATCTCCTGCTGGCTGTCGTTGCATTGCTGTGGCTCTGATTCAACAATTAGACTACAGAGAGAGACCAGTTACAAAAGGTAAGAGATGAACTTCAGATTAAGATACAACCTGCTACAAATGCTACAGCTTAACTACATCTTAAATACTAAATCATGTGCACAATTCTTAGGCAGATATTTTGTGGCTTAATTTTAATCTGGAACAAATACTAATCTGGATAACACAGTCCAAAATGTTAAAACCCTGAATGCTTTATAAAGGAAATGTAAGTGTGAACTAGCTCATTTTTAATAACACCAGCGCATACCATCTGTGCCCATTACAGATCTAACCACGGGCCCATCCATCTGCTCCATCAGGAGTCACTATCATCTCATATCCATAAAGCCTCTGAAAAATCTGTCTTGAGATATTTCTTGGCGCAGTCTTGATGTTTGAACTAAAATGTCTTGTTTAGTGGTGGTCAGATTTCAGCCTTACTTACCTTGTCCATGTCCTTGAGCACTGAACACCTTTTACTTCTGGACACTCCAGGTAGGTTCAGTTCTAGAATATGACAGCACCGGAGGATCATGGGTTCCTGGTAGCTTCACATTTGATCCTTCTCAAATCTTTAGCAGTTAATTTGTGTCTTTTTATTCTCAACACATTTCTCGCCAAAAATTCAGAACACACTGCACATCATAGCTTGTTGCATCTACTGCTGCCACTGACCATTCAGATTATCCATGTGTTTCCTGCACATTGATAAAAACGGCAAATAGACACATTAGAACTGGACCATGACAAAAAATAATGTTTAAAAAGGTAACCTGATATTAAGATTTACATTTTCTTTTACATCATGTGAACAGCTGTGTGTAAGAGATGGCACTAGGTGACCCTCCAGGCAATGATGTACGGCAAAAATGTGTGCACTGGCATTCTTGTGGATGTTAGTAGTTGTCACGGTAGATGCCGCTCTGCTCTCACTGAGAACACCTGGGCTTGTCTTGATGTTGTAACTCGAACATAATCGTGCAGCCAGGAGTCTTGTGCTCAACTTTATTAACCTTAAACAGAACTCAGGAGCCCCTTGTGCAAAGTTATTTAAACAATGGTCCCAATGAGGTACACCTGTCGCCCAAATGAGCACCAGTGTGCAGAGTCATTTGTCATTTGTTCTTCCCCACACACCTTCATTTGCAAACATTTAATTTAGGGAAAGGGTTCTTGCACGGTTTCAGTCAAGGAAACTTTTATTAAAGCACTCCTTCAACCAATAAAAGTGCGTTTACTATAAAACTGTACTAATTGGACTCAGACATTACATTTCTAGCATATTCTCTCAATAAATGTTATAAAAGGTATGTTTTTAATCTTTCATACGGTATTCTGGAAAAGTGCCTTTTAGTGATGTTAATGCTTATAGAAGCGTTTCCTGTGCTTAGAAAGCTAATGCATGCTGTGAGTTTATTTTAAATGTTTGAGTAACTTCTGGTTCTTTGTCAATGTTCTCGATGTGATTACATGTTAATTGGACTCATTAAATTTTTTTAATTTTTGTTTTTCTTTTATTTTGGCCCAGCTCTGAGAGTGACACTGGGTGCATGTGCTATTGTTAAATATACAATTGGTAAAATTGGAAAAAATGGTCTTTATATATAGGCCGCTCAAAAAAATTGAAGGAACACTTTTTAATCAGAGTTTAGTATCAAGTCAGCTAAGCTTGTGGGATGTTTATCAGGTCAGTTCAGTATCAGAGGGGGTTGTTAATCAGTGTCAGCTGTTTTGGTGTTAATGAACTGCACTAAAGGGGCAACAATGAGACGACCCCAAAAACAGGAATGGTTCTGCAGGTGGAGGCCACAGACATTTTCTCCCTCTTTTTTTGACCGCTTTACAGTAGTTTTCCACTGACTCGGGTCAGTGTCACTTTTTTGACCGCTTTACAGTAGTTTTCCACTGACTCGGGTCAGTGTCACTTTTTTTTTTAAATTGTATATTAGGCAATGGTATGGAAAATCTACTGATAATTTAGTATCACAACACTACTGGTAGGATACTCACCTATGGTTTCATGATGAAAAGTTGTCACAAAGCAAAATAATATATTTATATTTGATAATTGCACAATACTGTGCAAAAGTTTTAGGCAGGTGTGGAAAAAATGCAGTAAACAAAGATTGCTTTCAAAAATGGAAGTATTAATAATTTATTTATCAATCAACAAAATGCAGTGAATGAACAAAAGTGAAATCTAAATCAAATCAATATTTGGTGTGACCACCCTTTGCCTTCAAAACTGCATCAATTCTTCTAGGTACACCTGCACACAGTTTTTGAAGGAACTCAGCTGGTAGGTTGCTCCAAACATCTTGGAGAACTAACCACAGATCTTCAGTGGATGTAGGCTTCCTCACATCCTTCTGTCTCTTCGTGTACCCCGCCACCGTTACAGAAATGAGCTGCCAATGCGTGGATGTTGCAAGTCAGGAGTTAGATCAAGAGCGGGTGTTGCAAACGAGTGCAGCCACGATTAAGAAGACATTAAAGCTTATAGAAACCTGGGAGACGAGGGTGCCGGCGGCCACAGCCAGGGAGTTTGAGCAACGTCTGACGCGGCTGACGTTGGATATCCCGCTCATCAGCAGCTTGGGGCCCGAGCTGGGCGCGGACTGGTACAACTTCCCTGCTCTTCTGCTCTAGCCGCGAAGACGCAGCGGTGCTTGGACGTCTTGGGCCACCTGTCTTTTCCCTCTCCGGAAAACAGGACAGCGGAGAATGCGTGCAGAAAATACAAACTCAAGTAAAAAAAATTAGTGTAAAGCGTAAATCCTTTGGAATTTGCTCCAGAACATTGATAATATTCATACTTAACTTAAGTGTTGCATTTATTTAATGCTTTAGGTGCTGAGTTTACAGGCAACATTAATAATTACCAGACAATCACAAAAATAAATACCAAAATACAAACACAACATACACAATGGTTCGCATCAACATAAGTGATAGTACAGTCAGAATACACCTAATAACTGTGACAGAAGCCCCCCTAAATGGACACTCCTGGGTGCAAGACCCTGTTTAGCCTGGAGCAGGGCCCTTGAGGGGGGGGGCTTCTGTTCCACTCGTACAAATGATGTAACATTAATAGTGACTGATGCTCTGATTGGTCAGAGCAGAGTTCTGCATATCGTGACGTCCAGAAAACCTGAGAAAGAATGTTTTTGAAGTATAGCTAACTCAGCTGATTGTACATCCTGAGATTTTAAACTAAACTTTAGCTCATACTGCAGTTTCCACCTGGAGACTCTTAGTCACACATCACTGAAAGGGGCAAGAATTTGAAGTTTTTTTAAGTTTCTGATTCTAGAAAGAGCCCAAAATAACATGAGATTTATTTCATTATTACCAGATGGGGTTCTTTTATGGTAGTGGTTCCCATTTGTAACGATGCAGTGTTGCATGGACATCAGGGCAGAGCCGAGAGCTTCGTACTGAACTTTAACAGAAGTAACGTGCACAGACCTCATATATCATATACGGAACATAACGCGTGTAAAAGAAATAAATAAATAAACACAGAGGTAAGCACACAGAATGACCAGTGCCCTGCTCTGATTCATTGGGGCAGGGCGTCCTCTACCGTCACAGAACCATCACACCGTTTCCCAAACTCCCAGCACAACAGAAAACCACTGTTCGATTCCCTGACGGGGAGTTTGCTTACATCTTGCGCGCTCTCTCACCATTTGGTGCAGCATCAAATTAAGGAGTTTTCCCAGCTCTCTGAGACAGGCCAGCAAAAACCTTTGCATTGCCCAGAAATCGAACCCAGCTCAACTGCTTGTAAGGCAGCTATGCTCGCCACTATACCGCCAACACTACCACAAGGGCGCTAGGTAACTGAAGTTACATGCATAAGTGAAGGTTTGCAAACAACAGGTTCACTTCATACCATGAAATATTTTCAGTCCTACCTGAGCTCTCTACAGAATGAGCCCATTTTTCTCTTTGAGGCGGTTGCTGTGTGGCGTTTCTATACTTTCACTCCTCACTCCCAAACTGGGCAGAAATGTGATGGAACTTTTAAAATGCTTTTGGCTTAAACAGATGGCAAGTGACCTATAAATGTTGCCAAACATCTGAAATATGTACAAGTTGTTGAAAGCATTGTCCTCGCAAAAGAATTGCGCTCAAACTCTAAATCTCTGTCTGCAAGACAGTTCCCTTAAGGCCGATGTGTCCTTTGTACGTGTTTAGTCAGAAACCACCACAGTGTGGCTCGGCTGTGGCTGCCACAGTAAACTGTTGGGCTGGTTAGCTCAGTTGGTTAGAGTGTGGCACTAATAATGCCAAGGTCATGGGTTTGATCCCCATATGGGCCAAAGGTGTAGTGAAAGCTGTGTTATGGCATCCATAGAAAGTTGCTTTTGCTACCTCTATAGAAGCATGCCCAAGTGACCAAAGTCTATTAGTTGAACTTGTCAGACATGACTTGCAAGTCAGTGAATACTGATGGAAAAAAAGGCAGGACATTTTCTTTGATGTACTTTGATGATGGATAAATCTTTTTCTGATTTGTTTTCAAGCCTGTATGGAAAAAGATGTCTAAGAAAGCGTGATACCCTTAATACCCTTAACCCTGAGCCGGCCTCAGGGTTGCAGCGGTCCTAGTTAGTATAGTGGATAGTATCTCAGCCTGTCACATGGAAAACCAGGGTTCAATTTCCCAATGGGGAGTTTACACGAATTTTGCACTTTCCGAGACCTGCCATTTGCAGCAGCAAATTAAGTTTTCCCTGGTCTCTGAGATTTTTTGGAAAGGTGTTCTATGTTTGTGCATTTGTCAATGAATAGCTCTCACAGAATGTTTGTAGGGCTTTGCACATTGGCCAGTATATGTCAGTCAGTCATTTTCTAGGCCGCTTGTCCTAAGCAGGGTCGCAGGGGGGTGCTGGAGTCCATACCAGCTCACACAGGGTGAAGGACAGGGGACACACCCTGGACAGGTCACCAGCCCATTGCAGGGAGGAGTGAACCGACGGGGACGGCACCTTGTTCAAGGGCACCTCAGGGCAACCCACCAGAAAGAGGTTCAAACCCCCAATCATCCGACCTGGGGCCAACTCCCTAACCACCAGCTCACCACTGCCCCTGGCCAGTATATTTATTAAGTTATTCGAAGCCATGGTCAAATGCCAATTGCAACTTTCAAGTGACAGAGCATGGTCATTTGTTTGGACAAACACGCATCCGATTAAGCCCATTAAAAACCTTGGACAAACTTAACTTTCTGGAACAGAACTGGCTAATTGGAGACAGGAATAAGTCTCTGCACATGTGTGATTGCTGTAGTAGGACTAACTAAACTGAAAAATGTAGCCTCACAGTTTTGAGAGTTGCTAATCACCAAATGACACAACAAACTGGCAATTAGGATGGGGATACATTAAAATTTTGCCAAAGACCCAAGGCACAGGTGTGCACAATCAGAGCAGGGCTCTCTCTACCATCACAGAACCCCCCCAAAGGTGCGACTCCTGCGCCGCCGAAGCAGGACCCCAGAGAGGGAGAGGTTACACAAGCAATCACAAAAAGTCCAGTTTAAATCCAAACGGCCGATTCTAGGGCATACGCTCCGCTGTCACCGCGGCCTTCCTGGCGGTTTCGGCTGCAGCCCCTGAAACCCCAATTTCTCTCTAGCAGTCTGGCTTGGATGCAGCCCCTGAAACCCTGACATCATCCCTCAAGCCCCGCCTCCACCGGCAGACTTGGACAGGGTTTCAAAGTTAGGTTATTATTACAAATGTAACATTATCCACTCAGGACAAGAAAATTAAGTAATTAATTTTATGTATAATCTCTCTGAAGGCTTTATACATTTATTTTTATATTCACATATTTGTATATATTTTCTGCACAATGGGAAGCTTTTTTAATTTAAGCATTAAACCAGTGATCATTGTTTAGGATGTTCATCCTGCTGTTTCCTTCATTCTTCTCATTAGCAAAGCCATGTCTCCTGGCCAGCAGTGTCCACTGAAACGGACCCCTTTTGAAAGTCTAGAGGATATTTGATAGGTTTGCTGTATTTACAGTGGACGCTGTGTTTAAAAACTCCATTCATTCCAGTGTCTCAATCTGATAACAGTTCTAGTCCAGTATCTGGTCATCTACAAACTGAACAACTGATTCAAATTTCAAGATTCTTTATATGTCACACACACACACAGTTATACAAGTACAACCGGCAGTGAAATGTATCCCTTAGTCATTCTTAGGACTGCACAAAGACATGAAAGTAGAAGTTGTTTTAAGAAAAAAGATTTAACAGAAATAAAATAACGAAATAAGGTAATAAGAAAATAAGAAAACAAACTAAAAATAATGACAATGTGAAACAAAAGGTACATGGAGTGTTTTGAGGGCAGCATGGGTAATGAAGGGAATGTACTGTTTATTAAATATCTCTGGAATTGAATGTGCTGTTTATGGTCCTTTATACAGACCTAGCAAGAGTCACTGAAAGTGGTGCTTAACCAGGTTATAGTGATTTAAGAGCCTTGTGGTACGGGGGGGAAAAAGTCTCTCTATTTGCTCTTTGAGTTTCTCTGTCCTGGTCTTCAGACTGCGTAACTGTCTGCAGGGTGTGAGCCATCCTTTATGATTCTGGTGGCTCTGGACCTGCAGTATTTGGTGTAAATGTCCTGCAGGGTGAGCAGAGCAGATCTGGTATGGTGCTCAGCTGCCCTTATCACTCTCTGCAGCACTTTACGGTCATGGAGAGAGCAGTGTCCAAACCACAAAGTAATGTTCATGGTCAGGATACTCTCAATAGCAGCTATGTAGAAGCTTTTAAGGATAACAGGTGAAACACTAAATCTTCTCAACTGCCCCACATGGTAGAGCCGCTGCCTCCACAGAACACAGTGAACCACCTAAATGACATTTTAGAAATAAAGCAATTCTCATCATATTAGGTCTGTAAATAGAATAATAATAATAAAATTATATGAGAATAAATTCTCATACATGAGCATTAGCCATTTTAAAGTGTGTTTAATATGTGCCAGTTGGATGCCAGTGGGACACATCATCAAGGCTTAACATGTGTAGGTGCAAAAATATGAATTACGTGACCTTTGAGTTGTAGAAAATGATAAACCCTATAATAATCAGAGATATAAGAGCACTGTGCTAGTGTGTGCAACACCTGAATGATTTCAAGAACTAAGCATTATCATGTTCTACTAAACTACCATCTCTTTAAATGTGGATCATCTTTAAATGCTGCAATACATTTTCATACATGAGCATTAACCATTTTAAAGTGGGTTTAATATGTTTCCATTATATTTCATGTAATTTTACTTTATATTATACGTTAGCTCTTAATAAACCCTGACGTACAAAAACTAATTCTGAATGAAAACCATCCGCATTGTTAATTATTTATGATTATTGTATTCGGTTGAGTCTCCTGTTCCTCAACAAAGCATAAAGTGTGTTCATCTTCACTTCTGCTGAACTCACTCTTACTGTTGGTGGATTTTCTGTCTGTTAGAAATGACTGAGACAGACTCAAAGGGCTGATTCTGGAACAGCTGCTCTTTCTAGAAAACTCCAGACATTCCTTCACTGTTTGGGTTCTTTCTACCTCTTCAGATTACTGTCCTTACTGGCATTTATAAAATCATGCTACTCGTTTATATTTTTGTAAAACTCATTGTTCAATGATTGTTCATTGTTCCCTGTTGATTATATCAAACATAAAGCTCACTTTTTAATCTCTCTTTGTGCACACAGGTCAATCACAGACCTTTATTTAAAACTTTAAAAATGAAATACTGATCTTTCATCCATTACTTATCTGTTGTTTCCTCCCAGTATCTGAGACCACAGACTAGTCTTGCTATAAATCCAGGCTGTCTGTTCTGCTGAGAGAAGACTGAAGTGGTTCAAGGGATCAGTATTTTACATAAAAGATTTCACTTTTAGTTCTATACAACAAACACTAGACTAACCTGACATATTTTATAGAATAAATCATAAATTACATGTATTAAATACTGTCAAATTAGTAGAATAAAACTAAAATATGCACTGAAAAAACTTAGTTTATAAATATTACAGAAAAGTAATTAATATTTACAGAATAAATGTTTGATACAATTACCAAAAGATTTTCTTATAATGCCTGAATATTTTTCAAGACTAAACATCAAAAATAACTTATATTGTATCTTAAACTTCATATTTAATTTTAATGATTAAGTCACATTGCTACAAACAAAAAGGTATTCATACATATAATATCACTACTGTCAGGACTTTCAGTGTTATACTTTGGTTTTGTTCATGGTAGAGGGTGCTTTGCTCTGACGGAGGGCTCATATGGCACAGGTGTGCTACATTGAGGCTGACTACTTAAGCCTCAATGAGTCAAAACAGAGCGTGGCTCATTCATTCTAACTTCAGTTGTCGTTACGGGTGGTTTTGTTTCTGATGTATTCCAGTTTTGTGTCTGGTTTCATGGTTATGTTAAATAAAAGTACTTCAGGAATCTCTGGCTCAGCAATGACGTCCTTCCCGCTCCCCGCCACCGTGACAACTACTAAATGCATATATTGTTATTTTTATATATTTGTTTGTTAATATAAATGTTTTTTAATAAATGCTTTCAGCCCCAAATGACAAAAAAAACAACTTATTAAATATTTTTTGTTTCTCAGTTATCTTAATTGTTTGTAAAATAATAAATATTTTGGAAATGTATAGTTTATAATATCTAAAATTCAACATATGTGTCACGGGTGAGGTGTGTTTTGGGCACGGTAGAGGGCGCTCTGTTCTGACTGAGCACACCTAAGCTCAAGAAGGCACAGGTGTGCGTCATTGGGGCTGACTATTTAAGCCCAGATGAGTCAGAACAGAGCACGGCTCATTTGTTAGGCTCAGCCTACATGTTATGGTGGTTTTGGTATTTGTTAATCTGGGTAACTTGGTTTAGGCTGCAGTTCCTTGGTTTTGGTTTGAACTGCAGTCCTTTGCTCTTGTTTTGTTAATATAGTTAATAAAGTCATGTTCTGAACTCCTGGCTAAGCGTTGGCGTCCTCTCCGCACCCCGCCACCGTTACAGAAATGAGCCACCAGTACCTGGACATCGCGAGTCAGGAGTGCGAGCAAGAGCGGGTGTTGTGCACGAGTGCAGCCGTGATCAAGAAGACGTTGGAGTTTATTGAAACCGGGGAAACGAGGGTGCCAGCGTGCGTTGAGTCTGTGGACCTCCGTGAGGAATTGGAGGGTGAGGATTGGGTGCGACGGACGCCGGGGGCCACAGCCAGGGAGCTCGAGAAACGTCTGACACAGCTGACGTCAGATATCCCGCTCGTCAGCCGCCTGGGTCTCGAGATAGGTGCGGACTGGTTCGACTTCCTGCTGCAGAGGCTGGTCGCTCTAGCCGCGAGCACACAAAGATGGCTGCTGTTGTTCTGCAAGCCGCATTCCAAGGGATAAAGAACAGACAGACTCTGAAACAGAAGCACCAGGCTGCCACTGTGATACAATGTGCTTACAGGGCTCACTGTGCTCGGACGCAATATTTATGCATCAAACATGCTGCTGTTGCCATCCAGCTTAGGTATCGTTCCACACTAGATGCCAGAAAGCAGCTGGAGGAATTCTTGAAATCGTGCTCTTCTGCAATATTCCTGCAAGCCTGCTTCAGAGGTCAGAGGGTCAGAAGGGAGATGATCCTGCAACATCAGGCAGCTTCCCTGATTCAGGCTGCGTTCAGAAGACACTGGGAGGTAGTAAGGTATCAGGCCATAAGGGTGTCAGCCATCATCATTCAAAGAAATTATAGGTCCTACATTAAGGGTAAATTTGAACGTGAGAAATTCCAGGTGTTGAGAAGGTCTGCGATATTCAATTCAATTCAATTCAATTTATTCTTGTATAGCGCCTTTTACAACAAAGTTGCCCCAAGGCACTTTACATTGATGGTCGATGATGGAACAGGTTACAGTAATAGATGTTAAAGCCGGACGACTACGAAGGAGAGGAACCAAAAACGCCACTATGTGGAGAAAAAAAACCTCTGAGAGTCCAAGGTCAACCGGCTACCCAACCCCCTTGGGTATACTAACAGTACAATGTTAGTTTGGTTTTAAACTCCAGGATCAGTGAGGAGTCCCAAGTTTCTTCCAGGTACCGATGAGCTGCCAGGGTCCCTTGGCGCATCAGATGCATCACACAGACCAGATGATAGCTCGGCATTGGACTCAGGTGATGACCACAGCGGGCCCCCCCGGACATGTGGGGAGAGAAATGGAATGAGGGGGTCAGTAATGAGCAGGATCCAGTAGTGACAGACACAGAAATGAAACAACAGTGCGATGGCATGTACAGCAGCACCAGCGACATTAGTAATGGTGCACTATGGTGATTGGTGCGGGTAAGCTAAACTAAAGAAGTAAGTCTTCAGCCGTGATTTAAAGACTGAGACTGAATCGGCATCCCGTACAGAAGCAGGCAAGCTGTTCCACAATCTAGGGGCCCTGTAACTGAAAGCTCGTGCTCCTATACATTTATTTATGCGAGGGACAATTAGGAGATCTTTATTCTGGGATCTAAGTGGGCGATTAGGTGTATAGGTATTAAGCAGTTCGGTTAGGTATATTGGGGCAAGACCTTTAAGTGCTTTGTAGGTTAAGAGGAGGACCTTGAAGTCAGCCCTGTACCTAACAGGAAGCCAGTGAAGTGAGGAGAGTATGGGAGTTATGTGGTCGTACTTCCTGCTCCTGCTAACAATCCTAGCGGCTGTGTTCTGAATGCGCTGTAGGGTGCTTAATGTGCCCTGAGAGCTTCCAGAAAGTAGGGCATTACAGTAATCTAATCTACTGTATACAAATGCATGTACTACTTTCGCCGTGTCTTCCATTGACAGAAAACGCCGTAGTTTGGCAATGTTCCGAAGGTGCAGGAAGCATGTCTTCGCAACTGCATTAACATGGGGATTAAATGAAAGATTTGAATCGAAAATAACACCAAGGTTACGTGCCAGAGTACCAACTGAAAACTTAAACCCTGCATCCCGGATATGCGAAATGAAGTTGGCCCTGTCTACATCGCTACTACAAAACAAGAGCAGCTCAGTTTTTTCAGGGTTTATTGAGAGGAAGTTGTTATTCATCCAATCCCTAATATCACTGAGGCAGCTAATTAAAGTGCCAGTTGATGCTTTATCACATGATTTAAAAGATGAGTATAGCTGAGTGTCATCAGCGTAGGAGTGGTAACTAACATTATGCTTCCGTATAACAGTGCTTAGTGGGAGCATGTAGAGGGAGAAGAGCACTGGGCCCAACACCGACCATAATTAACTAGTGACATAGGTGAGGGGGTGCCATAATCATCCATTTGGATAAAGTAGTAACGGTTTGTGAGATAGGAGTTGAACCATTTAAGGGCTGTTCCGCTAATGCCGACAGTGGAGTGAAGCCTATTTACTAAAATGGAGTGATCTACCGTGTCGAATGCAGCACTAAGATCTAAGAGAACAAGAACAGTGATGTTTCCTTCATCACTCGAGACCATTTTATCATTCACCACTCTAGTTAGAGCAGTTTCTGTGCTATGGCAAAGCTGGAAGCCTGATTGGAATTTATCTAAGAGATTATGCGTGTCTAGATATGACTGCAGTTGTCTCGCAGCTAGTTTTTCTAGAATCTTAGAGAGAAACGGGACATTAGAGATGTCTATAATTCTCTAATTAAGGTCTATAATTACTTGGTGAGCGAGGGTCCAAGTTAGGTTTTTTAAGCTGTGGTCTAACCACTGCTGTTTTAAACTGATTGGGGACTACACCTGAGGTCAAGGATGCGTTCATGATATCAAGTATAGGTGTTGATAGTATTCCTAAGGATTCCTTCAGGAGCTTGGTTGGAATGGGATCTAACCGACAGGTCGTGGAGTTGGCTTTGGCTATAACAGAAATTAGCTCAGAGTTATCGATGAGATTAAAATCACTAAAATATTGTGAGCACTGTTCTGGTAATGGATTAATATGAGGGCTAATAGGGCACATTTGGAGCCTAATGTTGTTAATTTTATCATTAAAAAACTTTGAAAGTGTCTGAAATAAATAGCGGGGGTTATACTTGTTGTTTTCAATAAGTTTTGAATAGTACTCAGTGCGAGCACTATATAGAGCTTTCTTATATTGTTTTAATTTAGCAGACCATAGAACCTGAGAGGCTTGGAAACCTGTTGTCTTCCATCTGCGTTCTAGCTTACGGCACTCCCGCTTAGCAGCCCGTGTGTGATCATTGAACCAGGGAGAGTGCCTGATAGTTCTGACCTTCTTTATCTTAATTGGGGCTACCTGATCAAGGATCTGCCCAACTACTGTATTGTACATGTCGGTGATGTCATTAGCAGTTTTGTTACAGGTGAAATCTATCTCCGTTACGGCCTCCATAAACTGAACACATTTAGCCCTGTTTAAGTGTCGTGTTGTACTAGTCCGTTCACTGAGGTATGGTTGAGACATTTTAATCTCAAATGTGATTAAAGAATGGTCGGAACAAAGTTTATTTAAGGAGTGGACCAGTACAGTATCAATGTCAAGTCCATATGAGATAATTAGATCTATCGTGTGTCCTTGTACATGGGTAGGTCCTGATATATGCTGGGTGCAACCGACAGAATCGAGGAGCATTAAGAAGCTTTTGGCACCTGCATCCGTCTCTGTATCAACATGTGTGTTAAAATCGCCTAGCATCACGAATCTAGTAAACCTAACAACCAAGTCAGAGAGCAGATTGCCAAATTCATTAATAAAGGCAGCATATGGTCCTGGAGGTCTATAAACTAATAGGATATGGAGCGCTAAATCAGACCTAATGCTTAGCAGCATCACTTCAAATGTATGGAAGCTCTCAGTAGTTTTTGAATCAACCTTAAATGATTCATCAAAAATTGCAGCCAGGCCTCCACCACGTCATACTGAGCGTGATTTATGCAGGTATGAAAACCCATCAGGGGAGGCTTCCACTAAGGGGATGGTGTCAGTGGGTCTAACCCAAGTTTCAGTCAGTAGACAGATATCTGACTTTGTGTCGAGTATCATCTCATTAATAAGCACTGCCTTGTTTCCTGAGGAGCGAACATTCAGCAGTGAACATTTGATTTTAGTCGGACGCTGTGTTTTAATTGTTTTTATGATGGGTACTGGGAGCAGGTTACCAGCGCAGGAGCCCCTAGATTGGCATCTATACTGCTTCCTTATCGTACTAAGGATAGATATTCTCTGGTAATGATGGGAGAAGTCTGGTTCTAAGCTAATGTGTGACATAGGGGATGCCGTGTTATAAGGAACCTGGGTTGCTGCCAAGAGTGTACTGGTAGTGGGATAATAGCCAGCGTGTGATTTAAGATCACAGGACTGCGACCTGGGTGGTGCTCTGAAGAGTCACAGTGGCAATTTTGCTGCCATATTTTGGGAAAGCATATATGATCCTCTCCAGTTAGGATGAAGACCGTCCCTTTTATAAAGGCCAGGCCGTTCCCAAAAAAGGTCCCAATTTATGAAGGCTATGCTTTTAGATGCACACCAAGTCTCTAGCCAGCGGTTGAAAGAGAGCAGCCTACTGTAGGTTACATCTCCTCTAAAGAGAATTGGCAAGGGACCAGACACAATTAAGTTCTGACATTTAGTTACAGCTTTTGAACACATGGAGATGAAGTTCCTCTTTAATACCTCGGATTGTTGGGACTTTATATCGTTAGTTCCAGCGTGAACAACCAAGGTAGGAACTTCATTGCTGGAATAAGAGTCCAATCGTGCCTCGACGTCAGAGACTCTGGCCCCGGGGAGGCATTTCACAGAAACCGCTGGTTTAGGACGGCTAGGAATGCTAACATTCCTAACAATCGAGTCGCCAATTATGAGCACCTTCCCCACTTCAGCAGGCGCGCTGCCGAGAGCAGAGTACCTGTTCGTCAGCCGGATTGAAGACTGGTGTGCAGGAAGTCCATTCTTTGAGCTCCTGGACCCCCGTTTGGCGGTCACCCAGCATTCCCTTGAACATGCCGCTGGTGCTGGCTCCGAACCGGCTACGGCTGGGCCAGGAGGGTCTACAGCCGAGTATAACTCGGCCAGCGGCTCCGACTGAGTCGGAACTACGCGTCCCTCGGTCTGACTACACTGAGATAAGGTACTAATGTGCCCCTCTAGAACACGAATCCTGTCCTCCAACTGCGTTACAGTTACACATTTCCAACAGGTATAAGAGTCTACATAGTTGGACGGACAGTCTACGCTGTACATGCTGCACGACAAACACAACACAAAAGAGGATGTCATGGTAACACTTACGTTAAATGTGGAAAATTTTTTATCAAGAAAGCTTTATATGCATCCAGGCAGCTTTTAGGGGTCATTCTGTTCGAAAGAATGTTGCTGCAATGCACAAAGCTGCTACCATTATTCAGGCTGCAGTAAGAATGCACAAGCAAAGATTGGTTTTCAAGAAGCAATGCTGGGCAGCAAGTGTTCTTCAGAGGAGGTTCAGAAGGTGGAAGCTTGGGCATCAATAAAGGCAGAGGTATCAGCTGTTCAGACATGCTGCAATTTGCTTGCAAAAGTCATTTAGAGGAAAGCAGGCAAGGGATCTGGCCAAATGGATCAGAGCTGCGAGGATAATCCAATCTCAACTCGAAGATGAACAAATCAGCTGCATGAATGTTCAGATCACTGAACAGGAGGAGTTGCTAACAGAGCTCTACCAGAAGCTGACAGAGAAAGAAGCCTCGATGCTACAGGTGAATGCCTCGGTCACGAACGAAGGGTTGAAACACAAGGAAAGGATCACCTATCTGCTTCCTCAGCTGGAGAGGACCAAAGGACTCTTGTCCAGTTGCCAAAGGGAGATCGAAGCCATGGAAACAGAAAGAAAAGCTATGCCTCAAGACAAAGGTGTGCTTCACGGAAAGAGCAGTAAATTCAGTAAGGAGGGAGAAGTCTCCAGAATAAAGTTGCAAGCTGTGATGGTTGTCCAAAGATAGAGGCTGGAGAGAACGGATGAACAGAGGGACCAAACTGTATTCCAGGTAACGAGGAGAGTTGAGACTCCAACCATTCAGGAGAAGCTGGAAGCTAAAATAGCCACTATGGAAGAACAGCTGAAGCAGACCAGAGCAGAGCTGAAACGGGTGCAGGACCACAACGTTGCTCTGCAGGCTGAACTGAGAAAAGCCCGAAGTGAGGCCAGTAAGCTCATCGAGCTGGAGAAGCAGGTCAGAGGTATGGAAGCAAAATTGGCGATCTTGGAATCTCGACTCACTCCACAGACACCAGTGCATGCTGGGACCCTGGTGGTTAATGCCAGGGCAGAGCAGCTGAAGAACAGTCTGATGGAGAAGCAGGTAAAGATTCCAGAGGTTGAGCAGCCGCGTGATGACTCCTTAACTTCAGTTCACCCTCACAATTCAGCAGACTCAGAACAAGGTGGCTGGTGGAGGAGTCCATGTGGAACTTCTCATAGTGAAACCAGGAGCTGGGATGCTGCCTCACTGAGCTCCAAGCAGCAGAGAAGTATGATCAAGAAGAGTAAGGAGCCAAGAGACGACCGCTTCTGCACTGTAGATTCTGTGATGAGAGACGTGAAGAACAAGGATGGCAGGGGTTGGAAGTTGAGTTCAGACTATGTGAAAAAGCCTTCCTCTTTGAACCCTGTAAAATCTGTGTTTAGCTCTCTTTCAGGTTCCGTCAAGGCAAGGCGTTCCACTGAGTCAGGTGATTCCTCCAGTGACTCCAGGGTTGAGTCCAGGCAACAGATAAAGAAGTGGACTGAACTTCTAGGATTCCCCTCACCTCCGCCATCTGCCTGGACATGGCTGGTCAGAGGTCCCTTTGTATTGAAGTGTTTTGTGGACCTGACCATATGCCCCATAAAGGGACTTTTTTGAAGAATGTTTCCCCCCCAGTGGTTTGGTTATGTTTTGGCGCTTCGGGAGCCGTGCCTTTTGGGGGGGGGATTCTGTCACGGATGAGGTGTGTTTTGGGCACGGTAGAGGGCGCTCTGTTCTGACTGTCCGCTCATGAAGGCACAGGTGTGCTTCATTGGGGCTGACTATTTAATCCCCGATGAGTCAGAACAAAGCGCGGCTCATTCGTTTGGCTAAGCCTATGTGGTATGGTGGTTTTGGTAACTCTTGGTACTTTGGTATCTTGGTTTAGACTGCAGTTCCTTCGTTCTTGGGTTTAGTTAGAACTGCAGTCCTTGGATCTTGTTTTGTTAACTATAGATAATAATAAATTTTCTTGTTACACAGAGGCAAGAAAAAACTCCCTCAGACTGGAGGAAACCTTGGGAGGAGCCAAGACTCAAAAGGGGAACCCATCATCCTCTGGTCGACACTGGATAATCAAGAAAAGGAAGAGAATATTATAAATGAACAGATTTGAGCATAAGGGCCATTAGAGCCCTTAAATTGGGAAATAAATTAGCTAAATTAACTGATATCTGTTCATTTTAATTAAGGCTATCATAATTTAAAAATGTAAATTTTATTTTGTCTTAAACTTATTTTACAGTTGAATAATCACATCTTTTTTGATGTTTTATATTGTTGTGAATAAACTACTAATCTAACCTACTGAAGTGCCTTTTAACAAGAAAGAAGCAGAGAGAGAGAGAGAGAGAGAGAGACAAGCCTGCCAAAGCAAGCTAGCGAGAGTCTGAAACCTGCAAAGAGAACATAAATGTATGAATTAAAGAGGTGTGTAAATACGTTTGTGTAAGTTTTAACAATTTTATTTAATCTTGATATTGTTCTGTTAGTCAAAACTATTCAAGTTAGATAAATCTTAAAAACATCAGAATAAGCAGTAAAAGGATATAGTTCATGTGCTTCATGTAGTCCATGTGGTTCATTTGAGTCCTTGAGGTGGTCTTAGTGGTCTGCTTGCAGGTGGAGGAGTAACTGGAGTCTCCAGGATGTAGTTGTCGCTGGATTCCGAAGAATGGACACACCCATCCTCATCAATGGTGACTACACTGTATGTCCTGGATGCCTTGGTTTGCTGCAAAGAACCCACAAAAACATAAAAATCTCTTCAATAAAAACTATAAAGATATTAAGATGCTCAGAATATTTCACTGTTCTGTAGAGCTGAATGACAGTTTTGGGAGAACACTTATGAGGAACCGTGCATGCCCACTGAGGTGAAGTTTGACTCTGCAGTGATAGAAACGTTCACCACAGAGATCTGGTGTCCACGGCACTGGAAGAGCAGAGGAAATGCTTTATCATCATCATCACATTAAAAAATCAATGGTGGTGAAAGGCCCGCTGTTCACAGTGCTGTGGGCTTTACCTTGATGAAGTCCACAGTCCTAACAGTGGCAACGAGCTGGGGAGAAAGCTGCCACTCCTGTAATGAAACATAGTTTTGAGAAGGCTGGTGTCTTGAGGCTAAGTTTAATGGCTGTTTTATTTACAGCTGCATCTTTAACTCAGATCTTAATCCTCAGTAAGCTCACCTCTGTGAACAGGTTGTAACACTCATCGGAGAGCACCAATGCTTGCTCTCCAAGCCGTTGTACACAGACTTGTGCTGCAGTTTCACCTCCACCTGCTGTTCAAACAGAGAGAGAGGGATCATTAACTGTGATGTTCCTTGTAGAAAGAAAACAATATGTCCACTGTTACAATCCTGATGTCCTCCAGAAAAGCACTGCTCGATGGTGTAAGCGTGCATCCTGCTGGCGCACTGGAGGTTCCCACAGAACTCCTGTTGGACCAGAGCAAAGTAAGAACCACTTCAAGAAACACTGGAATTTTCTACTGAACACAAAGGATGGAAAAAGTGGAGAGCTCAGCATATTTTCTCAAAAACAACAGTGTTGATGCTCTGAGAGAACTGAGTCTCACCCTGAATGGGACCGGGGGTCCGTCCCACAGCTGCCTGGAGGTCAGTTCATTATCCAGAACAATGATGTCCTACATAGGAAAGTATGATTATTGTAAAGTATGAAATATGGAACGAGTACCTCACAGCTGTTGTCCGTTTTGTTGGTCGATGGGGCAGCAAACTCCTGTAGTTCTGTGTTCTGTAAAACATCAGAATGAACACATTCATTGATGATCCTTTCATCGCAGAATGATTTTCAAATCACATCATAGTTAGAAGGAGAACTACTTTTCTACTGGGTTAAATAAAGGCAACCAATCACAACAGCCTTCATTTACATATCATGTCTGCCTTAAAGGCACAGTAAGAAAAACAGCTTCATAAAGAGAGGTAAAATGTTTTGAGCAAAAGAATTTTTGGTACATAAAGCACATTAAACATAATTAAAGAATACATTTAGAAATAAAATGGGGAATTTGGGTCATTTTCGGAGGAATCTGTCGGTTCTCTTTAGTGCTGGGTTCTAGTAGCGGTTAATCTACAGGGAACCAGACTCTGTTTGAAGTTCAGCGCCGCTCACTGGCTGACATCAACACAGTAACGTTCAGCTGAAACTGAGACAGTAAACACACAGCGAACATGCTGATGCTCTTCTCTCCTTTTCACACATTTGATCAGCTCAGAACAGCAAAACTAGACCACAGTGGAAGTTACTGACCGTCCAAGTGCTCCGTCTGGACTGCAGCGTCGCCTGAGCTCGTCTGCTTCAGCCTGAGCCTCCTGTGGAGGAGAAAAGAGCTTCCAGCTGCAGCTGCAATGGTGCTCAAATAAAGCAGTGGCCACAGCCTGAAGTGGAGAGAAAAAAGAGGAAACTCCATTGATGAAGTGATGAAGATCTGAATGAAATTTCTGGAGAGTAAAGTGCGCGTCTGTCTCTGTGTGAAGTCGGTAAACGACTGAAGGAATCTGCTTCCATGGGAACAACTGACATTCTATGGAACTCCTCAAAGTTCTGTTTCAGCTCCTTCACCCAGGAGATGGAGATGGATTCTTGGGTTGTAAACTCATTTGGATTCAAAGTGTCCTGAAAAGCGTCTCAATCCATGAGAAGAACACACTGAACACATCAGTCCTTTTATCACAGCAGAGCTGAGAACTGTAGGACTGTAGCACACATTTATGGCTGTGTCCCAAGTCACACATTTCCAGATTTACTCACTATAGTACTGAATGCTCCATCTAATGGTGGTGCACTACATTTTACACACTGTTTAGTGTGAGAGAGTGCAGTTTGGGACATTGCCCAGATCTGTGGAGTGAACGCTGAAAGAAACTCAAATAAAACATGTAAAATTGTTTTAAAAACCAGCAACCTTTTATTTGATCATTTTAACAAAAAAACAAATGTTAAAAATGAATTATAGTATAGACAGATATGTTGTATCTCGTTATTATATTTAAATCTCTATGAATGTCTTTTTAATTATGTAAATAAAATAATTGGAATGTATCAGTTATTACTTTTTAACATGACTGATAAAACTACCATCTACCAAATTATTATGTCTATTCAGTGTGTAAAAAAAAAGGTTCACTCAAAAAGCTAAAATAATACATCAAACAAATATATTTATTAGTGAAAATAATACAAAATAAATGTTTGGTTATATATATATCTAACAGCTTACATATATCATATTTTACAATTTATATTTTAACTGCTGTACAAATTCATTGTGTTTAAAGTGATTTCAACAGAGCTGTGACTTGTGTACATTAATAATGTCCCTGAACATGAACAGCCAATCAGCTCTCAGTGTCTGTTCACTGAAGAGGGCATGAGATTAACGTGAAGACGGGGCTTGTGTGATGTCACAGGCCTGAGACATGCAAACCGTGTCCCAAACTACATTCTACCACAACTAGTGTGTAAATAGTGTGTAAGCGAACACAGCCATTATCAGTCTTCTTTCTTCTTCTTCTTCTTTTGGTTGCTACCGTTAAGGGGTCACTACAGCAGATCATCCTTTTCCATTTCTTCCGGGCCTCTGCATCTTATTCTTTCAACCTGACCACCTGCATGTCCTCTCTCACCACATCCATAAACCTCCTCTTTGGTCAGAGAGTCCTTACAGAGTCTCTAAGCAGAGCTGATGGTCAGATCAAGCTTCAAGAGAAAGAGGAGCCCCAGAGACAGAGCTGGCCTGTTTCTCCACCAGAGGAGGACCACTGATGATCACTGATGATGGACACCACAGTTTATGATAACGGCTTGGTTCTGGAGGGAGCTGTCCCAGAATCTGAGGGTGCCATTGAACCAGAAGAAGTGGCTTGTTATGAAGCAATAGAACACGCCTCACACCCCAAAAGCAACAGCACAGTAAGCCAAGACACCCTGTGAGAGGAAGGATAAAACCACCAACAATCAGGCTAAAGAGGAGAATCCATCATCAGCTGGATCAGTGAGAAAATGAAGCAGAAATACCAGAGATCTTTCGAGAAGAGCCTCAAGACACCGACCCCTGTGGGACACCATAATTAACTAGTGACATAGGTGAGGGAGTGCCATAATCATCCATTTGGATGAAGTAATATCGGTTTGTGAAATTTTGGAGTTGAACCATTTAAGGGCTGTTCCGCTAATGCCGACATTGGAATGAAGCCTATTTACCAAAATGGAATGATCCACCGTGTCAAACGCAGCACTAAGATCTAACAGAACAAGAATAGTAATGTTTCCTGCATCACTTGAAACCATTATATCATTTACCACTCTTGTTAGAGCAGTTTCTGTGCTATGGTCGTGCCGGAAGCCTGAATGGAATTTATCTAAGAGATTATGCATGTCTAGATATGACTGCAGTTGTCTCGCAACTAATTTTTCTAGAATCTTAGAGAGAAACGGGACATTAGGGAGAGGTCTATAATTACTTGGTGAGCGAGGGTCCAAGTTAGGTTTTTTAAGCTGTGGTCTAACCACTGCCATTTTAAATTGATAAGGGACTGCACCTGAGGTCAAGGATGCATACATGATATCAAGTATAGGTGTTAATAGTACTCCTAAGGATTCCTTCAGGAGCTTGGCTGGAATGGGATCTAACCGACAGGTTGTGGACTTTGCCTTGGTTATGACAAAATTAACTCCGAGGCATCAATGAGATTAAAATCACTAAAATATTGTGAGCACTGTTCTGGTAATGGACTAATTTGAAGCCTATTAGGACACATTTGGAGCCTAATGTTGTTAATTTTATAATTAAAAAACTTAAGAAACCTATTGTTAGTAATATTACACGCTGGCCTTCTGTCAGTTTTGTCTGTTAGCTGAGCTAGTGTCTGAAATAAATAGCGGGGGTTATACATGTTATTTTCAATATGTTTTGAATAGTACTCAGTGCGAGCACTATATAAAGCTTTCTTATATTGTTTTAATTTAGCAGACCATAGAACCTGAGAGGCTTGGAGACCTGTTGTCTTCCATCTGCACTCCAGCTTACGGCACTCCCACTAAGCAGCCCGTGTGTAATCATTGAACCAGGGAGAGTGTCTGATAGTTCTAACCTTCTTTGTCTTAATTGGGGCTGCCTGATCGAGGATCTGCCCAACTACTGTATTGTACATGTCGGTGATGTCATTAACATTTTTGTTACAGGTGAAATCAATCTCCGATAAGGCCTCCATAAACTGAATACATTTAGCCCTATTTAAGTGTTGTGTTGTACTAGTCCTTTCACTGAGGTACGGTGGAGACATAGTAATCTCGAACCTGATTAAAGAATGGTCAGAACAAAATTTATTTAAAGAATGGACCAGTACAGTATCAATGTCAAGTCTATAGGAGATAATTAGATGTAGTGTGTGTCCTTGCACATGAATAGGTCCTGATACATGCTGAGTGCAACCGACAGAGACGAGGAGCGATAGAAAGCTTTTGGTACATGCTTCCGTCTCTGTATCAATATGTATGTTAAAGTCGCCTAACATCACAAATCTAGTAAACCTAATAACCAACTCAGAGAGCAGATTGCCAAACTCATTAATAAAGGCAGCATATGGTCCTGGAGGTCTAGAAATGAATAGAATATGGACCACTAAATCTGACCTAATGCTTAGCAGCATCACTTCAAATGTATGAAAGTTCTCACTGGTTTTTGATTCAACCTTAAATGATTCATCAAAAAATTGCAGCCAGGCCCATGTTTACTTCATAGAGAGAAAATGTTGAAAAACAAGCTTTATTTGTTAATAATGAAGAAAACATACTAAAAATGCAATTGCAGACTCAGTTTAACAAGTCAGCACGTCGGGAGTGCCACAAAGTGGAAACAATTATAATTTGGTTTAAAAGTCTCTGTGAGAGCTCTAAGCAACGGAATCGCTTTATTGCGGCATTTTGGCTCACAGCAGCATGTTTACTTTATAGAAAGAGAATGCTGAAAAACAAGCTTTATTTGTTGTTAATAATGATGAAAACATACTAGAAATGCAATTGCAGACTCAGTTTAACAGGTCATCAAGTCAGGAGCGCCAGAAAGTAGAATCAATTGCAATGAACTTGTAGTTTGTTTTAAAAGCCTCTGTGCGAGTGCTAAGCACCGGAAACACTTTATTGCGGCATTTTGGCTCAAAGAAGCATGTTTACTTTACAGAGAGAGAATGTTAAAAAACAAGCTTTATTTGTTGTTAATAATGATGAAAACATACTAAAAATGCAATTGTAGACTCAGTCGGGAGCGCCAGAAAGTGGAAACAATTGCAAAACACTTATAATTTGGTTTAAAGCCTCTGTGCGAGCTCAAAGCTCTACAAACGCTTTAATGCGGCATATCTGCTCACAGCAGGCCATGACCTATCCAGCCTGCTTTAACTTACTCCACAGTGGTATACACTAAGTACTCTCACTGGGCCTTGCTTATCCATCCATGGAAAGGCCATCACCGTATTCAGCTGCTTTACCTCACTCTATCCTCTATACTCTAAATACTACCACTGGGCATTGCTTTTCCATCCAGCTCTATATAGGTACTATCAAAGGGCATGGTGGATTATCCACCACCACCATCACCACCACCAACCCCACCGCCACAGCTCCCTGCCTCAACATCCTTAGCCCCCCCACCATCAGCACCACCAGCACCACCAGCACCACCACCACCATCAAACACCCCACCCCCTCCACCTCCCCACCCACCCCACCAAACCCCCACTCACCGCAATTGCGCTCTCTGCTTCACCCCAAAGTGGGATACACAAAGTAGTTTAAGTTGGTCAGTAGTAAGGAGTAAGTGAGATTTAGCTGGGCCTTGCTGATCCATCCAAGGAAAGGCCATGGCCTTATACATCCACTTTACCTCCCTCCAGAGTGGTTTACACTAAGCGCTCTCACCGGGCCTTGCTCATCCATCCAAGGAAAGGCCATCACCTTCTCAACCCGAGCTAACATACTCCAAAGAGGGATTCAATAAGTACTTTAGCTGGGCCTTGCTTAGCCTTCAATGGAAAGGCCATGACCTTTTTAACCCGATCTAACTTACTCCAAAGAGGGATTCACAAAGTACTTTAACTGGGCCTTCCTTAGCCATCCAAAGATTAGGCCATGGCCTTATTAACCTGCTTTTCCCCTCTCCAAATCGGTATACTCTAAGTCCTCTCACTGGGCCTTGCTCATCCATCCATGGAAAGCCCATGACCTTTTTTTGCCCGCTCTAACTTACTCCAAAGAGTGATACACTCAGCACTCTCACTGGGCCTTGCTCATCCATCCATGGAGAGGCCATCACCTTTTTTTTTTTACCCACTTTAACTTACTCCAACATGGTATACACTAAGCACTATCACTGGGCCTTGCTCATCCATCCAAGGAAAGGCCATGACCTTTTCAACCCCATCTAACTTGCTCCAAGGAGGGATTCACAAAGTACTTTAGCTGGGCCTTGCTTAGCCATCTAAGGAGAGGCCGTGGCCTTATTAACCCGCTTTACCTCCCTCCAAGGTGGTATACGCTAAGTATAATAAATGGGCATTGCTTATTCATCCATGGAAAGGCCATGAGTAGTAATAGGCCATAGAAAGTGACAAAAAAGATTTATGACCCCCCTCCTGACCATTCATTGACCCCAACCCCCCCCCCCAACTAACCAGAAGGTGAGAGGTTTGGGGTCACAGGGTCACACATCTGGTACAACAATTCCATATGTTTTCCCGGGTGAGAGGATGCACACAATACGATTTACATGACAGGAAGCTAATAGAAAGTGTTGGACAAAATGGAGAGTGCTGTATACAACGTATTTAGCAGGTGTGTTTCAACTCAGAAAAAAGAATACACAGACAGTTCTGACTGAGAATGCTCTGTCGGGATAACATCATGGATAGGCTTGAAAAATCTGTCAGAGAATACAACACTGCACTTCAGATCGGAACAACATCTACAATGGTCGGTTGCAGTTACAGCCCAATCAGCGACATTGTGGATGATAAGCCCAGCATGTCTTTGAGTAGCGGTGTCATTATAATTTCAGATTCCGGAGACAGCGAAGTGATGCAAATGAACTCTCCTTCTTCTTCTTCGAAAAGAAAGATTCTTCACACAAAAAAAACAACAAGGCCGCAGAACCGAATCATTACAATTTCAGATTCCGGAGACGACGAAATGATGCATGTGAACTCTCCTTCTTCGAAAAGAAAGGTTCTTCGCAAAAAAAACAAGGCCTCAGAACCGAATCATTACGGTTTCAGATTCCAGAGACGGCGAAGTGATGCACATGAACTCTTCTTCAAAAAGAAAGGTTCTTCGCAAAAAAAAAAAAAAAAAAACCAACTACAAGGCCTCACAACGGGATCATTACGATTTCAGATTCCGGGGACGGCGAAAAGGATTTGCAACAACATTCAAGAAATTCGGATGTAATTTTAAGCAATCCTGAGAGATCAGAAGAAAACAATCAAAATGATTTGCAAATGATAACGGAAGGACCGAGTCCTGAGAACCTCTGGGTTTTTTCCGACATTTCTAATGATGAATGAACTTATGCTTCCTGAAGGGGTTCCACAAACGCATCCAACAAGTATGTTTGAAGTTACTGGTGTTTTAAACCAACAAGTTTGTCTAGGCGAGGATGCGCCAGATCTGTACGGACAACACTATGTGAATCATGCTGGTTTTCCATGTCTATTTTTTCAGTCGACTAATTAAAACAATGCTTTGACAGATGATACGGCAGAAAGAGATTTCTTGGCCGACTTCATTGATTCTTTACCGGATGAACTGTTAAATGTTTTTAACAAGGAGCAATGGTCTTTGGACAACCCGGACAATTTTTTTTTAAACGACACCAACCTGGATAATTTGTTTATGGAGGAATATTTTTCAAACAACGACGAAAACATGTCCCCGGACACTAGTCTTGTTCAACAACAAGAAGAAGAAGAACAACAAATGGGGTTTGGATTTCCCTCTGCGGAGCGCGCAGAAACCCCCCTCACTCAGCAGAACGCCGAAAGAGCGCAAGAACATCTGAGGTGTGTTGAAAGACAAAGACCGCGCTTTAACAACACTGAATTAACCCTGCAATTAAACATATGGCAGCAGTTAGAGCGAGACCCAAATGCCAGTTTCATGCGTGCTTTAGAGAGTGAAGTGGAGGCTGTTTAACAAAGGGCCAGAAGCTTGACCTCGACACCGGCAGATATTATTCAAATTAACTTGCGTGGAGAGAGCCTACACACACCGATTATTTTCCAAACTAACACCGCTGAACTGAACGCCGAAAACTTTTTAAATCATACAGAAAATGTGATACAATCCAATCAGAAGGTTTTTCTCGAAAGTTTTAACTGTTCAAATTGATCTGAACCTTTCCCCGGAACACGGTGTGACCTTTAGCGATGTTGGATTGTTTGAACAATTTTTAAAAGTCAAAATTGTAATATTGTACAGAGTAAACGATCACGGACTGTTTAGATGTTTTCAAACACACAAAGAGCTGAATGAGCAGAACTTTTACTTGTTACTGATGAACGGTCACTACTATGGTATTTTAAATTTAAAGGGGTTCTACGGCTCTCGCAACCTTTGCACGGCTTGTCACAGACCTTTCAATGGTCGCAAATACACTCACCTGTGCGAGTTTATGTGCAACGTGTGTCAGAGCGTGTGTTTTAAAAAAAACAACTCTGTGTGGTGTCAGGACTGTCTGAGATTCTGTAAAATGTTTTACGCGACACAAAGAAAATGGTTTTTGCGATCGAATTAAAAACTGTCTGAGGTGTAAACAAACTTTTAAGGTTTCGACCAAACCGCACGTCTGTCTGGAGGAGGTTTGCAACATATGTAAATCGCCCCTGGAGACCGGGGGCGGGCGGAGGCAACACAAGTGTTACATCACCCCTCTCCCTCCCGAACAGCGCACGGAGAAATGTGTTTTACGACTTTGAAGCTAGATTTGAAAACAACCAACACTTACCTATTCAGGGGACGACTGTGTTTCAAAGTTCTTTAAACATTTTCGACGAAGTTGTTTTAAAAACTACACTTTTGTAGCACACAATGCCAGGGCCTACGATTGTTATTTTTTATTGAATTTTTTAGTCAAACAGAAAATAGTACCGCATTTAATTTGTCAAGGTAATAAAATTTTATGTATGCAAGACACATATTTTAATCAGAGATACATTGACAGCTTGAGTTTTTTCCAGACAAAACTAGCAACAAAACCCAGGGACGCTCTGTTTGGCGGTAGAACCAACGCGGTTCGTTTATTGTGCAAAACCGAGCCCGGGGAAAAGATACATTACTTGGACTTTTGCAGTCTGTACCCCTACATTAATAAAAATATGTTGTACCCCGTAGGTCACCCGGAGATCATCGTCAAAGATTTTAAGCCCCTGGCGGAATATTTCGGGTTGGCCAGAGTCAAAATCCTTCCGCCCAGAAAACTGTTTCACCCCATCCTACCATATCGTTCTAAAACCTTGAAAAACAAATAGATTTTCACCCTGTGTCGCACGTATGCGGACCAGCGTAATCAAAGCATGGGCTGCGTCCATTCGGACGACGAGAGGGCCATCACCGGCACGTACTGTACGGAAGAGTTGAAACTCTGTTTGAACCGTGGGTACGTGATAGATAAAATTTAGTGTGGCATTTCGATCAAACCTCAGATGCATTATTTACAGATTATATCAATCTACATTTGAAAAACAAAACCGAGGCCAGCGGTTTCCCCCAAGGTGTGATCTCAGACGCGGACAAAGACCGTTATGTGAAAGACTTCAAAGCTCAGGAGGGTGTGGAGTTATCCGCAGGTGACATAGTCTTTAACCCCGCTCAGAGAAGTATCAGCAAGCTGTTTTTGAACGCGCTTTGTGGTAAACTGGGGCAGAAATGCAACAGGCCCGTCACACGGTTGATCCTAGACCCCTCAGAGTTTTTGGAGCTGATGTTTTGTAAGGACAAGAGAGTCTCTTCTTTTCACTTTATCAACGACGATGTGGCTATGGTTCAGTTTTCCTATAAAAAGGATTATTTGCATAAACCAGTCACCTCCAATGTTTTTGCCGCCGTGTTCACCGTGTGTTACGGTCGCTTAAAATTATACGAATTGTTGGACAAGTTGCAGGATCGAGTGCTTTATTTCGACACCGATAGTATCATTTTTACAGCCGGGCCGGGGGAATCCTCCCCTTCCACAGGGTATTTTCTTGGTCAGTTAACCAACGAACTCGAGGAGGGTGACCATATCACAGATTTTGTGTCGACCGGTCCTAAAAGCTATAGTTTTATCACAAAGAGGGGTCACGTTTCTCTAAAGGTAAAGGGGTTTACCATTAACCCTGAAAATTCCAAAATTATTAGTTTCGATTCCTTTAAAAGGTTAGTGACGGAACACGTTGAAACGGGTAAATCTGCTCCTCTGGTAACGCTGACACCCACCATCTCCAGGAACATAAACAGAATGACGCTGGAAATCCGCACAGTCGTCAAGCGTTTATCCTTCTTGTACGACAAACGCGTGCTGCTTTCAGATTACACCATGTACCCCTATGGCTACTGAAGGCCTGGATTTTGATCTTAAATCCGTGTTCCTTTTACGTGCATCGTCGCCGGGCCCAGCAAGTGTGGAAAAACGCATTTTTTGCTACGATGAATTATCGCGGGCTGTCTGGAAAATTAGATTTATTCAGGGTGAACCGGCCAGCCTGGACGATGGAGAACTTTTTCCACTCGAGGAAAAAACTCTGGTGGTGTTGGACGACCTTATGGAGCGTTTATGTCAGTCCGTGGAGTTAGAAAGAGCCTTTACTAAATATTCGCACCACAACAACCTTAGCGTGTTGTACCTGGTACAAAACTTGTTTTGTCAGGGTAAAAAGTCGCGCACGGTCAGTCTGAACTCCTCTTATTTGGTTCTCTTTAAAAACCCGCGAGATAAACTTCAAACTTCGCTAAACAAATGTATCCGGGGCAGTCGAAAGATTTACTCGAATCTTTTCAGGACAGTACTAACCGTCCTTACAGGTATTTATTGCTAGACCTGAGATCGGAAACGCAAGAGAGATTCAGACTGCATACGGGTTTGTTCCCCAGGGAAAGAGCTGCGATATACGTACCAAAAACCTGAAAAGAAAACAATAAATAAAAGGAGGGGGAGGATGTCCTCGCACCTAAAAAAGGGTACTGCCAGTTTTGATCAGACTGATCAAAGCCAACCCCACAGACAGGAAAAAGTATTTAAAGAACATTTCTAAAGACTGTCTTTTATCTCTGTGTGAAATCGCTCTCAATATTCTCCACGGGAACATACCCCTCACGCACAAACAGCACGAGTGTTTAAAGAAGAAAAGGTGTTTTTTGAGACGCTTGTGGGACAAGTCTGTCCCTCTCCATGAGAAAAAACTACTGGTTCAAAAAGGCAAAGGATTGGCCTAGGAACGGCCATTCTGAACAATCCGCGAAAAATGTTGCCCAGTCCTTTACCGTATTGGACCGGTGCTCCTCTGAACCCCTCTATCGAGCCACCTGCCTGATGGCTGTAATAACCGATGTATCTGGAAGGGTCGCAAAAGCGGGGCCAGCACGTCCCCTACCGCTTGATGCTCCACGGTGTCCGAATAAACATACAGATAATAATGTTCTCCTTTTATGTCGGCTGGAAATTCACCGCCAGGCGTGCTGTTGATCCATACATTTTCTCTGTAACCCAAAACGCGAGCCAACTGTCCCTGGCATCTGCTGTATACGGGCCATTTCTCTTCCGCCATCAGTTTTTTTATCAAAATGTCGGATCTGTCATAGTCCAGTTCGACACGGTTGGTAATGCTGTTGATGACAAACTCGGCTTTCAAATCTACGTTTGTGAAATATTTGTTTATTTCATTCAAAATATCTCTCACAGAGTTGTAATAACCCGGGGTGATGGGGATTCTTGTAAATTTGTTCAGATCTGATCCCAGACATATCCAAAACTCTTCGCACTTGCCGTCCATCGGTTTGTTCAGAGTGTACCAAGTCAAAGGGTAGCTAAATTCAGCCAGTCCGACTTCCCAGTCTCCGTATAGGAAAACGGGTTTAGCCAGCTTAACGCGAAAGCTAGCGATGGTGTTTTGCAGAAACATGCGGCCGCTGGCATTGCTAGGAAGAGTTAAATAAAAGTCCCGAGTTTCCTCCATTCTTGCTTTTTTTTGTTGTTGTTGTAGTTGTTATTTGGCCAAAAGTGGCGGGGGTACGTCCACGACTTTGTTCTCCTGAACCCACGAATCAAATTTGGGGTCCCAACCTTTCCAACGTACCTTTACGTGCCACCCGGACTCAGTTTTCTTTCTGTCCAAAATTTTTTCTATCCGATAAACTTTGTCCTCCGGAACGATTATCTTTTGCATCTCCTCCTCATAAAACGACCCTTCTATGACGTCACCCTGTAAATCTCTCAGTTTGTACATGGGCGGGTCTCTCTTTAAGACCGTGTCCACCTTAAAGTATTCGTCCGTAAAAGTCTGTTCATAACCTTTAGCGTTAGCCTTTGTCGCTTTGAAGAGTCACTGGTTTGCGGCCCGAGCTGAGAATGTTCTCAAAGGCCTCCGCGACGCTCTTGGCCGTTTTATTTTTCAGGACGCGTACCCAGGCGTATTTTGAAAACACGTCGATGCAAGTCAAAATAAATTTGTTTCCTTTGTTGTGTTTGGAGAGGTTACTGAGGTCAGCTAGATCAACCTGCCACTGCGCGTCTTTCTCAGGCGCATAAACCACGCATTTCCTAAAGTGTACCCTTTTAGGTTTATGTAAAGTGTATGCGTCAGTCCCTTGCAAGAAATCCTCGATTTCATTTCTGTTCCTCTCCGGTCTTGCTTTACTCACCGCTTTTATAAAGGCCTTCTTTCCGCTCAGGCTTCCTTGTAAACCAGGATCGTGGTACAGACTCTGGAGAGTCGTCTTACCCATCATGTGGAATAAACCCAGACTGAACAGCTTTGAGGTTTTTAAAGGATTTTATTGTTTTTTATATACATTTTTAAAACATTTTTTCTCTCTTTTTTTGGTTCGTTAGTCTACTAATCTATTTAGAAAAATTAGGGATGAATATGCGTTAAAGTAAATGCAAAACATATAGTGTTGAAGTAAATACAAAACATATAGTGTTGAAGTAAATACGAAACATATAATGTTGAAGTAAATACAAAAAAATATAATGTTGAAGTAAATGTAAGATAAAATACAAAACATATAGTGTTGAAGTAAATACGAAACATATAATGTTGAAGTAAATACAAATATATATAGTGTAACAGTTATTTACAAAATAGCAGTCTTATACTTCAAGTCACAAACCAATCTCTGAAAAGGGTGTGGGTACGAAGGGGTGGAAGGGGTTGTTCATCTTCACCCCCTCCAGAATTTTACAAAGAGTGTTCATGCAAAATTCTGAAACTTCAAACGGTTTGGGCATCTTGGCAACGAACCGTAAAAGCATTACTTCGGGTGTGATGGGGTGATTGTGTTCGTCTTCCACATCTTTTTTGACCGTGGTTTCAAACATCTCAAATACATATTTCATGACTTTCCAAACCACCAGCTCTATGTTTTTCAAATCGAAAAATTCCTCACCCAGATAACTGCTCATCTCTTCACAACACACTGAAATTTTACTTTTCCACTCTCTGAGAACATTGAGGAACATAACAGACTCGTTTCTCAAACAGGTGTGGTCTTTCTGCGACGGTCTGTCATTTTGACATCCGTAGCACTCTTTACGTTTCCAGGCACTGTAACAATTTAAAAGAGTTTTTGCCCAGGTGTTTTCGACGGCTTTTATAAGCTCGAGCATTTTTTCATTCAAATTTTCCTGTTCGATTTTTTCTTCCATTTGCAAAGAGTCATTTTTCTTTTCTGAGTTTAGCAGAGTTTTACACACGACATCCGCCACTTTTTTCTTCAGCCTTTCAGAAGGTATTTTGTTGCTGGGTCTGTACATAAATCTTTTCAAAGCCAAGCAAGGGGTGCTGAAATTTCTGGTCGAATTTTCAAACATCTCAAACACATATGTCATGACTTTCCAAACCACCCCCTCCTTGTTTTTCAAATCGAAAAACTCACCCAGCTCTTTGATGATCTCGGCGCAACACTCGGACATTTTACTTTTCCACTCTCTGAGGACTTTGATCATCGCTTTCGGGACTCTAACATAACAGTCATGCACCCCCTCCTCCTCCTCCACTTGCTGTGTAAAGCTATCGTGCATTCCTGTTTCTAAGAGAGATATAGGTCTGGTGCAGCCCGTTCGCCCAAAGGTATTCTGTAAGGTTTATGATGTTGATGATTCTCGTTTCTTCATCATCATCATCAGCATCATCCCCCTTCTCATCATCATCATCATCCCCCTTCTCATCATCATCATCCTCATCCTCAGAATCCTCCTCCTCATCATCAGCATCCATCTCATCATCAGCATCAACCTTCTCATCATCAGCATCCATCTCATCATCAGCATCAACCTTCTCATCATCAGCATCCTTCTCATCATCAGCATCATCCTTCTCATTATCAGCATCATCCTTCTCATCATCAGCATCCTTCTCATCATCATCATCATCGTCAGCATCATCCTTCTCATCATCAGCATCCTTCTCATCATCATCATCATCATCAGCATCATCCTTCTCATCATCAGCATCCTTCTCATCATCAGCATTCTTCTCATCATCAGCATCATCCTTCTCATCAGCATCATCCTTCTCATCATCAGCATCCTTCTCATCATCAGCATCCTTCTCATCATCAGCATCATCCTTCTCATCATCAGCATCATCCTTCTCATCATCAGCATCCTTCTCATCATCAGCATCATCCTTGACATCGTCCTCATTGCTCTCATTTATTTCTTTATCCTTGGAACACTTATCGTCACCGCACCTCTCCTCCTCCTCCTCCTCCTCCTCCTCCTTTGAGGCCTCTGACACCGGTGACAGGGATCTTTGGTCATTTTTGGTTTTTTGAATCTGGATGAAAAACGGTGTAATGCATTTACCGTATCATCGATCTCACATCTTCACTCACCAGCTTAGACACGGATCCTTTTTCTTCATCCGTCAGATTAGACACGGATCCTTCTTCTTCTTCATCCTTCACCCCGCGTGGAAGCGTGCACATCTGAACAGAGCTGTAATTGCATTTAATGCATTTACAGGAGTCGCGGGCTGTGGAAGGGAGAGAGAGAAAAACATGTTGAAAAAGAATTGTACAGACATATACTGTTAATATGATGTTTTAAAAAAATACATATTACAGATAAAACTCACCCTTGCACATGTGTTTTATGACGTTGTAAACATCCATGAATTCGTGTTCGGTTAGCGTGATCTCCACAGACTCGACCGACACGTCCACCGTGGGTGCTAAATAAAAAATCCATTCTTCATCCTCTTCTACTTTGAAGTCCTGGGGACGGACCCTCTCGCATCGTTGCCTTTGGATCATGATGCTGAGCGCCGATGGAAAAAATGACTTGTGGGAAATAAACAGTGAAATGTTTCGACCGTCCCGATTGTCGGTCCTCTCAACATTAATGATGTTTGCCCGGCTCACCAACACCGAGATAAGATGATCCTCCTCTGGAAGATGAACGTTTCAATCCACTTTCAGATTCAGCACCATGGATTCTATTTCCCCTACGGCGTTGTCTCCCCCATTACACCGGTTCAGCAGCTCCAATTCCTTCAAAAACAGGGATACGTGCTTGGTGTCACCACCACCTTCATTCAGACACCTTCATCACGATGTAACGACCGCAATCTGCGTTTTCTCGAGGCTCGATGACCAGCCATTTACCGCTCAGGGTTTTAAACATGGTTATAGGTTTGAAAAATCCATCCGCCGATTGATTCTCGGTCTCGACCCGTCTCTTTTTAGGTGCGTGAGGAGCTGCGGATGGTTCATCGCAGCCTCTTTTTCTTCCAGGGGTGTGCGCAGCATTCTGCATTGTTTCACGGATAGAAAGAGGCCAGAAATTTTCAGGTATGCCTAAGCTCTTAAAAATTATGCGAGTTTCATTTATATCGTCGTCGGTAAGATCCGTAATTTCATCGCTAATTTTTAAATGATTCGGCCAGAGAGCGTGTGGAATGTCCATACGCTTTAACTTTTCACGCAAGTACTTTGAGTAATCCTCTACATCGTCAAAATCTCCATAATTAGTAACCACGCTCTGAGACGGTTCTCACATTATCCAGATTTTCCATCCTCTAAAGTTGAGTCAAAGATGATGATCGCAAAACAAAAAAACCTCAGAAAAATCCTGCGGTTCAAGGTGTTTGTAAAACCTCAGAAAATCCTGTGGTCTTATATACATTTTAAAAGGGTGGGTGACACTCCCCACACCATTTGGTCCAGCACCTTCTAGAAGCCTCTTGTCATGTAAATCAGCTTGTACGGACCCTCTCCCACCCAGGAAAACATATGGAATTGTTGTACCAGATGTGTGACCCTGTGACCCCAAACCTCTCACCTTCTAGCAGATTCCTCTCCTGTGAACCATGTGTTACCCACCCCATTCTGTCCAGCACCTTTTAGAAGAATAAGACCTCTCCAGTATTTTCTCCTCTCCTGCCCCATTCTGTCCAGCACCTTTTAGAAGAAGAGTAAGAAGATTCCTCTCCTGTAAAAACCCTATGTTGTTGCTGTTTTTTGTTGTTTTTGTTGTTGGAGTCACCGTATGCACATTCAGAACCTTTCACACACACACACACACACACGAGGGGCAGTGGTGGCCTAGTGGTTAGGGCGTCGGCCACATGATCGGGGGTTCGAACCCCTTCCCAATGGGTTGCCCTGAGGTACCCTTGAACAAAGTGCTGTCCCCATCCAGCTCCTCCCTGCGATGGGCTGGTGACCTGTCCGGGGTGCGTCCCCTGTCCTTGCGCTGGGTTGGACACCAGCGCGACCCTGTTTGGGACAAGCAGCAGAAAATGGATGGATGGTTCAACAACCAAGTGTTTTAGAGCAGCCTAATCTAATAGATCTAATAAAGATTGAATGTCCACACTGTCAATCCTGCACTCCCAAAAGGTGGGAAGAAGCTGCAGACAGCAGACAATCTCCGAAAACCCCAGAGCCTCCCTACGCTGCCCCTGTGACTCTGAGCCAGACAGTGCTTGCAGTGAGACTGAGCCCTTGGCTGGGGCTTGTAGCTGGCGGTGAAGCGCAATTGTTGGGGTGTGGCTACCACTTTGGAGCATGCTTAACCTCCGGTCACCAATGAGTTAATCCCGGAGACACAGGCAGACAGCACCCCCTATTGGACTGGAGGACAGCTGCTATCATTGATGATGAACTGTTGACCTTTTCGGAATCCTTCTTTATTTACAACTTCTGCAAAAAGCTTGTTATGACAGTTGACCTTTGTGCCTGAACCTTGCCAGACACAGAATTCCTCTTGTCTGTTTACCATTTTGTAACAAGGAAGATGGCTAATTGACATTGTAAAATCAGGAAAGCAAATAAAAGGCTTGCAGAGGGGGAAGCACTTCGGAGGAGGTAACTGGTGTTGGCTGTTGCCTGGCTCCCCTTGCAAGTAAAAACTGCAGATCCTGTGTCTGGTGTTTTCCTTCGTTCTACTGTCTCTGCGTACATGAATTTTCTGACACAGTGCACTCTCAGTTATACGGTGATCACATGTTAAAATATCGATCTGCCCTTAATACTGCTTGCTCTCGTTACCTTTCCTCCATCATCAACAGCAGCAGCTGTAAGCCCAAGGCCCTGTTTGTTAGTGTGAGTAAACTTCTTCAGCCCCTGCACCTTCTCTCTCAGGTTCTCACTCATGTGAGTCCATTCTTCACTTTTTTCAAAACAAAATTGTGTTTCAGTGGTAGCAGAATTATTCACTTCATTTTCACAGAATGATACGAGCAGCCAGATAGTGGGAGCCAGTGTAGGTCCCGCAGCAGAGGAGTGAAGAAGAAGAACTTGGGATAGTTAAAGACGTGTCTTGCAGTGGCATTTTTTAAAATCAGTTGTAGTGGCTTTGTTGCCTTCAGTGGAAGACCTGCCAGAAGAGAGTTGCAGTAATCGAGTTTAGAGATAACCAGGGACTGGAGATGTAGCTGGGTTACAAGGGTGGTGAGGAAAAGATGGATTCTTCTAATGTTGAAGAGAAGGTGTCGGCAGGCCTTTGAAAGATTAAGAACATGAGAGGAGAAGGAAAGCTCATTGCGACACCAAGATTCCTAGCATTTCTAGAAGCGAACTGCCAAAGGAGATGTGAAGGTCCTCTCGCGGTGTTTGATGGCTTTCCAGGTAGAGAAGCTCAGTCTTGTTAGGCTTCAGTTCTATCTTAATATCTTAATATCTTAATGTATCTAACTGAAGAGGTTTTTATGTTTTTGTGGGTTCCTTGCAGCAAACCAAGGTGTCCAGGACATACAATGTAGTCACCATTGATGAGGATGGGTGTGTCCGTTCTTCTGAATCCAGCGACACCTACATCCTGGAGACTCTACTGGCTCCTCCACCTGCAAGCAGACCACTAAGACCACCTCCAGGATTCAACTGAACCACATGAACTTTATATCCTTTTACTGCTTATTCAGCTATTTTATACATATGGTAAGATAACAGCATGAAGATTTATTAAAACTGTTTGAGCTTCCCCCAAACCAATTTACACACCTGTTTAATTCATACATTTATGTTCTATTTGCAGGTTTCAGACTCTTCATTCTCTTTCTCTCTCTCTCTCTCTGTTTTTTTAATTCTGTTTTTTTTTAACAACATCTGTTCTTGTTAAAGGCAGGTAATATAGATTTAGTTAGATTTGGTAATATATTTAAAACAGTATAAAACATCAAAAGAGATGCTCTAACCCAATCGTAAAAATAGACAGTGTAACTTTAAAATAAAATTCAGACAAAATAAATCAAAATCTTAATATTATGATATCTTAAATTCACCAGATATAGATATAGTTTTCAACTATTCTAAATTCATAGCATAAATGTTCTTTAGATATCTGTTTATTTAACTTCCAATTTAAGGACTCTAACAGCCCTTATGCTGAAATCTGTTATTTTAAAAATTCTCTTCTTTTTCTGTTTTGATTATCCGGTGCCGACCAGAGGAGGATGGGTTCCCCTTTTGAGTCTTGGTTCCTCCCAAGGTTTCTTCCTCCAGTTTGAGGGAGTTTGTTCTTACCTCTATTGCCTTTGGCTTGCTCACTAGGGGCTCGGACCCGGATTCTGTAAAGCTGATTGGAGACAAGTTTTAAAAAATGCTATAGAAATAAAATTTACTTGACTTAATTGTATTTATTAATATTATGATGTGGTTGACTGTAGCATTTTAAAGTTAATAATGTCCAAAATCATTACATTAATCAGTCTAAATGGAACATATGTTGAATTTAAACATTATAAACGATACATTTCTAAAATATGTATTATTTTACAAACATTTAAGCCACCTGAGAAACAAACATTATAAAAAAGTTGTTTTTTTGTAATGTGGGGTTGAAAGCATTCATTAAAAAAACTTTTATATTAACAAACAAATATATAAAAATAACAATATATTCATTAAGTAGTGATATTTATGTCTGAATGTCTTTTTTTTGTAGCAATGTGACATAATCATTAAAATCAAATGTGAAGTTTAAGACACAATATAAGTTATTTTTTATGTTTAGTCTTGAAAATTATTCAGACACTATAAGAAAATCCTTTTCTTATTGTATCAAACATTTATTCTGAAAAAAATTAATTACTTTTCTATAATATTAATGAACTGTGTAAAAAAGTCTTTTATGATTTATTTCAATGCATATTTTAGATTTATTCTCCTAATTTGACAATATTTAATACATGTAATTTAAGATTTATTCTAAAAATATGTCAGGTAAGTATGTTGTTCTTTGTATAGAACTAAAAGTGAAATCTTAAATATCTAAAATACTGATCCCCTGAACCACTTCAGTCTTCTCTCAACAGAACAGAGAGCCTGGATTTATAGCAAGACTGTAACTAGTCTGTGGTCTCAGATAATGGGAGGAAACAACAGATAAGTCATGAATGAAAGATCGGTACTTCATGCTTAAAGTTTGAAATAAACTGTTTAACTCAAAGGCATGTGTGACTGTCTGTGATTGACCTGTGTGCACAAATTTACACATTTACAAATATGGACCAAACATTTATGGCACACGCTCTTATTCAATTCAATTCAATTTATTCTTGTATAGCGCCTTTTACAACAAAGTTGCCCCAAGGCACTTTACATTGGTGGTAGTAATAGAAGTTAAAGCCGGACGACTACGAAGGAGAGGAACCAAAAACTCCACTGTGTGGAGAAAAAAAACCTCTGAGGGTCCAAGGTCAACCGGCTACCCAACCCCCTTGGGTATACTAACAGTAAAAAAGTTAGTTTGGTTTTAAACTCCAGGATCAGTGAGGAGTCCCAAGTTTCTTCCAGGTACCGATGAGCCGGCAGGGTCCCTTGGCGCATCAGATGCATCACACAGACCAGATGGTATCTCGGCATTGGACTCAGGTGATGACCACAGCGGGCCCCCCCGGACATGTGGGGAGAGAAATGGAATGAGGGGGTCAGTAGTGAGCAGGATCCAGTAGTGACAGACACAGACATGAAACAATACAGTGCGATGGCATGTACAGCAGCACCAGCGACATTAGTTATGGTGCACTATGGTGATCCTAGCGGCTGTGTTCTGAATGCGCTGTAGGGTACTTAATGTGCCCTGAGAGCTTCCAGAAAGTAAGGCATTACAGTAATCTAATCTACTGTATACAAATGCATGTACTACTTTCGCCGTGTCTTCCATTGACAGAAAACGCCATAGTTTGGCAATGTTCTGAAGGTGCAGGAAGCATGTCTTTGCAACTGCATTGACATGGGGATTAAATGAAAGATTTGAATCGAAAATAACACCAAGGTTACGTGCCAGAGTACTAACTGAAAACTTCAACCCTGCATCCCGGATATGCGAAATGAAGTTGGCCCTGTCTACATCGCTACTACAAAACAAGAGCAGCTCAGTTTTTTCAGGGTTTAGTGAGAGGAAGTTGTTATTCATCCAATCCCTAATATCACTGAGGCAGCAAATTAAAGTGCCAGTCCAGAGCAACATGTCTTATTTACAGGGACAGTCCCCCTGGAGCAATTCAGGGTTAAGGGTCTTGCTCAGGGACCCAGTGGTGGTAGTGCTAGAGGTGGGATTTGAACTTGGGACCTTTCAAACCATTGGTCCATAGGCAAGAATCCTTGGGAAGGATCCCACCACTAGACCACCACCACCCAAACACAATTTACAGTTCAGCCCAACCAGTTCACAGTGAAGTCAACAGGTGTTTGAAAAGCTACTTTCATTATATTGATCCTGGCATCCTACACTTTGAAGCTACAAGCAAAACACACAAAAAACTAATTCAGAAAAAATTTCCAGATTTTCTGATGAATGTAAAAATATTTGCAGAGGTGACTGTCGCCGGATGCTCATTTATAGCTTGGCTCGTTGGTCTAGGGGTATGATTCTTGCTATAGAGAATCATACTTTGGGTGCGAGAGATCCTGGACGAGCCTGTCTTTTGCTGTGTAAATAAGGGAACGAATTGCCAGACAGCATCTTCTGTGCATTGAAAAATAAAGTAGTGTGTCCAACATTCTGATCAAGGGTGACTGCAGCTCCTTAGGTGGCTCATTTGTCTAGGGGTATGATTCTTGCTTAGGGTGTGAGCGGTCCTGGGTTCAAATCCCTGATGAGCCCTAAGCTATAAGTATAACTTGTTGCTTTCCTTTTTTGAAAAATGTTCTTTCTTTGTGCTCAATGAATAGTTCTCACAGAATGTTTGTAGGGCCGTGCACATAGGCCAGTATGTAGATTAGGTCATTCGAAGCCGTGGTCAAATGGCAATTGCAACTTTCAAGTGACAGAGCGTGGTTGTTTGTTTGGACAAACACGCATCCGATTAAGCCCATGAAAAACCTCAGACAAAAGTTAACTTTCTGGAACAGAACTGGCAAACTGGAGACAGGAAGAAGTCTCTGCACATGTGTGATTGCTGTAGTAGAACTAACTAAACTGAAAAATGTGGCCTCAGTGTTTTGAGAGTTGCTGATCACCAAATGGCACAATAAACTGGCCAAAGACGACATAAGAATGCACCACAAGAAGAAAGGAATGCTTGATCTTTGTGGATCCCTGGCCCACCAAGGAATTAGGATGACTCACCTGTCTCTAAGCAAGAAAGCAAGCATGCTGGAGATGCTGTGTCGGAGCAACTTTGAGGGAAATGTGGAAAAGGTGTTAAGGTCAACGGTAAGAAGTAGGCTCAGAAGCAACCAAGTGCCATAAAGCACCCTTCTCTACTCTTAAAGAAACAAGAAGGTATGACCCAGATGTGACATGAAGGTGCAACTTTCAGATCTGGAGTCAGAGGTGCTACCTTGGTTGCACTAGGTCCATGCTGGCTTGGTGTGCAGTGTTACAGTTTGTTTGTAGTTTTTGTTGCGCTGTGCATTTGTGTTTAGGCAGCGCTCATCTTTTTTATCTGAACTCTGTCAGGAGCAAATAAAAAAAGAAAATTATAGAGCCTGGATAACTCAGTCGGTAGAGTGTCAGACTTTTAATCTGAGGGTCCAGGGTTCAAGTCCCTGTTCAGGCAAGCTGGAAACTTTGAAAGACTTAGGTCCTTGTTAGTGAATACTGTTGATGCAGTGAAAAATCCAAAAGGGGTTTTCCAACGTGCCAATGCTTGAATGGAACTGCTGCCTTACGTCTATATTTCAGCTTAACCAACTAAAAAGTCAACGCTAAGAATAATCAGAACAAAGAAATAAATACTGAGAAAGCCACAAGGTCGAATGGCAAAACAAGAAAAGTGAACTTTTGCAATATTTAGACAATTGTGCAACAATTGATGCCGGGTCAATGCACATTTGAAGCGTTTGCATTTCATTCAATGGGACAACCTCAAATCGTTTGTCTCTGAAAGGTTTTTCATTGGTCCTGTTAAAAACAAAACCAAGCTAGGAAAACGCTGGTGCAAAATCTTATTTAGATTTTCAGATCCTTTAAGTATATTGATCCCGGCATCCAACGCTTTGAAGCTACAAGCAAAACACTCGAAAAGCTCAGTCAGTCATTTTCTGCCACTTGTCCCAAGCTGGGTTGCGGGGGAGTGCTGGAGTCCAACCCAGCTCACATAGGGCGAAGGACGGGAGACACACCCTGGACAGGTCGCCAGCCCATCGCAGGGAAGAGCATGACAGGGATGGAACCTCGCTCAAGGGTACCTCAGGGCAACCTATTAGATCCTGAACGTGCCTGTCTTTTGCTGTATGAATAAGGGAACGAATTGCCAGACAGCGTCTTCTGTGCAATGAGAAATAAAGTAGTGTGTCCAACATTCTGATGAGAGTTGACTGTGGCTTGTTGGTCTAGGGGTATGATTCTCGCTTTGGGTATGAGAGGTCCTGGGTTCAAATCCTGCTTTAGCTATAAGTGCAAGTTGTTGCTTTCCTCTTTTGAAAAATGTTCTTTCTTTGTGCTCAATGAATAGCTCTCACAGAATGTTTGTAGGGCCTTGCAGATTGACCAGTATGTAGATTAGGTCATAAGAAGCTGTGGTCAAATGGCAAATGCAACTTTCAAGTGGCAGAGCGTGCTCCTTTGTTTGGACAAACACGCATCCAATTAAGCCCATGAAAAACCTCAGACAAAAGTTAACTTTCTGAAACAGAGCTTGCAAATTGGAGACAGGAAGAAGTCTCTGCACATGTGTGATTGCTGTAGTAGGACTAACAAAACTGAAAAATGTGGCCTCACAGTTTTGAGAGTTGCTAATCACCAAATGACACAACAAACTGTTGTCACAACAAACACAACAAAAAGTTCACTTTTCTTGGGGCAGCGGTGGCCTAGCGGTTAGGGCGTTAGCCGCTTGACCGGAGGATCGGGGGTTCAAACCCCTTCCCAATAGGTTGCCCTGAGGTACCCTTGAGCAAGGTACTGTCCCTGTCACTGCTCCCTGGGCGCTTTCAATAGCTGCCCACTGCTGCATGGGTTAAATGCAGAGGCCCAATTTTGTTGTGGTTCATGTGTGCTGTGCCATGACCTCGCAATGACAAGGGTTGTCACTTTCACTTTTTCACTTTCAAACTGCCCAAAGACAACATAAGAATGCAGAACCTCGCAATGACAAGGGTTGTCACTTTCACTTTTTCACTTTCAAACTGCCCAAAGACAACATAAGAATGCACCACAAGAAGAAAGGAATGCTTGATCTTTGTAGATCCCTGCCCCACCAAGGAATCAGGATGACTCACCTGTCTCTAAGCAAGAAAGCAAGCTTGCTGGAGATGCTGTATCGGAGCAACTTTGAGGGAAACGTGGAAAAGGTGTTGAGGTCAACGGTATAAAGTAGGCTCAGAAGCAACCAAGTGCCATAAAGCACCCTTCTCTACTGTTAAAGAAACAAGAAGGTATGACCCAGATGTGACGGGAAGGTGCAACTTTCAGATCTGGAGTCAGAGGTGCTACCTTGGTTGCACTAGGTCCAAGCTGGCTTGGTGTGCAGTGTTACAGTTTGTTTGTAGTTTTTGTTGCGCTGTGCATTTGTGTTTAGGCAGCTCTCCTCTTTTTTATCTGAACTCTGTCATGAGCCAATGCAAGAGGAAAGTATAGCGCCTGCATAGCTCAGTTGGTAGAACATCAGACTTTTAATCTGAGGGTCCAAGGTTCAAGTCCTTGTTCAGGCGAGCTGAACACTTTGATGCGCTTAGGTTCTTGTTAGTGAAGACTTTTGATCCAGTGAAAAAACCAAAAGGCGTCTTCCAATGTGCCAATGCTTGAATGGAACTGCTGCCTTACATCTATATTTCAGCTTAACCAACTAAAAAGTCAACGCTAAGAATAATCAGAACAAAGAAAGAGTGAGTGAGCCACAAGGTCAAATGGCAAAACAAGAAAAGTGACTACAGCGACGTAGGTGGCTCATTTATAGATTGGCTCGTTGGTCTAGAGGTTTGATTCTCGCGTTGGTTTTTTTTTTAAATGTCATTTTTAGGAAGCCCCTGCCCAAAAACATGCTAGCTTTTTGAGGGAATTGCATCCTTCTGTTAGACTTGGTTTTGAAAGACAATATTAAAACTAAAATATTGATAAAATATAATTGATGCTGTCTTACAAAAAACATTCATTCTTTCCTCTAATTTTGTGAATGTGTGACGTGTCATTAACAACTGGCTAAATTTCATCCTACATTTCTCAGCAACCATTCTCTCGTGATCCTCTAGTTTTAAGTGAAGCTAGCCATAGTGCACTATGTAGTGTCAGCTCTGCTGTAGAGCTGTTCATGTTCTCAGCAACACATCTCTCAACTGTTTCACCGTCATTCACCTGTCAGTTTACAGTACAGCAAGCTCTATATAGTGTAGTGACTAGTGATGAAATATCACATAGTTTACTCCTCCAAAGCTGCCTAGATTGATAAACAAACAATTGAAACACAGTAAATATAGTCAGTCTGTCAGTCAGTCAGTCATTTTCTGCCGCTTGTCCCAAGCGCGGCGGGGTGCTGGAGTCCATCCCAGCTCACACAGGGCAAAGGACAGGGGACACACCCTGGACAGGTCACCAGCCAATCGCAGGGAGGAGCGAGACGGGGACGGCACCTTGCTCAAGGGTACCTCAGGGCAACCTATTGGGAAGGGGTTCGAACCCCTGATCCTCCGATCATGCGGCCAACGCCCTAACCACTAGGCGTTGTAAATAAGTAAATATACATATAAACAGTAAATAAACATATAAACAAACATATGAAAAAGCAGCAGATTAATTTCCCAGAATCCACGTGATGCTTGAATAAACCTACAATGTTCTGAGGTGTAGTCAGACACGTTATCCAAATCTGGCCCAAATCTTATGCCCTTGCAAGAGCCAGTGGATCACTAGGAAATTTGCATATTCCTCAGTCAATGTGGTCGCTGTGCCCATGTTCGCCGATTGACAGAGCTAAATTTTGGTGTAGTCGTACTCGCTGAAGCGCTTAATTATGTCCAGTGTGGTCAAACTGTTTCTTCCAGGCGGCCTGGCCCACCTCTTATCCGTTCTGTATTAGCCAGTGGACCACTAGCAAATTTGCTTATTCCAGAGTGAATCTGGGAGCTGTGTCCATGCTTGTTGTCTTCGGCAAACGCTGGCGGACCCTCACCTGAAGACTCTGTGCTAATTCTCACAAGATTGACTTCCTTCCTCTCACGTCAGAGCTGTTGCACCTTCAGACGTGCAGGGATGGCAGGGTGTTTCTTTTCATAGATACACCAACTTGATAGCTGCAGAGACGTTTTGCAGGGTCAAGCCTTGCATCAAGTACACCGCTGGCCCAGCTCTTACGCATCTGCAATGGCCTATGGAGGGCCTCCAATCTCTTTCACAGCTCATGTCGGCGTAACCACGTAAGCCCTTACGTCAACAGAGATAGAAGCAATGGCACTACATGGAACAAAGTCCATGTCTCATGGTTGAAGGCCATCTCTGCGTATGACTCTTGCTCAGAAAGGGACACTTCCCACACCGGGAGTCAAACCGAGGCCTCCTGTGTGAAAACCAGGAATCCTAACTGATAGATCATATGGGACTGCGATAGATGCTGTTTCATTTATTTTGAATGTGTAACGACCCCACAGTGCCTTTAAGAACCAGATGAGGTCGTACGCTGCCAAAATACTGCTGCTAATACGCATTTAGCACAGTTGCATGGGCAACCTCTCACAACAGCGTTAGACTGAAGCTCTAAAGGTCCCTGGTTCAATCCTGGGTTTTGGCAATCCTTGCTTCCTTTGAAACACCTTGTTGTTTTTTTTTGGACAAAAGCCACTAATTTCTTCATATTTACATTCAGAATCAACTTGTTGATGAAACAATACAGTTTCATGCATGTCAGACTGCCTTTTCTTCATATATAAAAACTTACCTGCAAATAAAATCAGTTTTTAATAGCTTTTTGAGAACATTTACACATATCAGCCTCAGAAAACATTTTAGTCCAACAGCTCTTCAAAGCATTTTTCCACACATTCCCACCCAAATCCACAAAAAATATTTTATTTTCATCCTCAAATATGTGATTACATCACAGTCTTGAAAATAACATTTTAAATAATAAAACTAAACGTAATCCTGAAATCCAGTTAGAAGTAATTTTTATAGTGGAAAATGTTTCATTCCAATTCATTTACTATAAAATCCAGTAAAATAAAAAAGACACATATGTGACATTATGAATCTTGGTGTAAAAATAGTAAACCACACCTCTAAATCTAGTGCCCTCAAAGAATTTAAGGACTCTAATCAAAGTTCAGACTTGGAGGAACAGATGGTTTGGAGCATCCTGGGACAAGTTTTGCCTCAGAGGTTAAAGGTCATTAACAGAGATTAACAAAGCTGATCACTCAGTTCAGAATCTATTTAACAAAAAACCTAGGAGAATGACTTTTTACTAGCCCTAAACTTTTGCTTTTCAAAATGTTCTTTTCTTCGAATTAAATAACTAACTAACTAAACAAACTGTAAGGGTTTGACTGTTTTGTTCGCGGTAGAGGGCACTCTGTTCTGACAGAGCACACCTGAGCTCATAAGGCACAGGTGTGCTACATTGAGGCTGACTACTTAAGCCTCAATGTAGAGGCTGACTACTTAAGACTCAATGAGTCAGAACAGAGCACGGTTCATTCATTCAGCTAAGGTCTAAGTTAGCAGTGGTTCTGTTAGGTTCTAGTCCAGTTTCACCTACTCATGAGGGAATTGAACCCACAATCTTCCGATGCAGGGGCAACTTCCTAACCACTAGGCCACCGCTGCCCTGAAAGAAGGAACACTTCACGATTTTGCATGTCATCTTGCGCAGGGGCCGCGCTAATCTTCTCTGTATCGTTCCAATTTTAGTATATGTGCTGCCGTAGTTATGATGAATAAAAGTATGGTTATGAGGAATAAAAGTATGTCTCGGATATCTGGCTCTAAGCTGACGTCCTTCCCGCACCCCGCCACCGTGACACAAATAAACATTTGCCATTTGAGCTTAAATTTTTGGGGTAAGATATGTGTGTAGATATTAACTTTTGTTGGCTTGACTGTATTAAATTTTGTCAGTCAGTCTACTGTCAGTGTCACTGCTGTGCTGAGAAAGGCCCACGAGCAAAATAATACATTCTCACTGGGGTCCTGTAGAGGTCCTGATGATTGATGAAGGGGATAAAAGTGCCACTGTCATGCCAGTAGGACACATCGTCAAGGCTTCACATGTAGGTTTCCTTTGAAGCACCTTCTTATTTGTTGATTGCTTGAAAAAATTCAATTCAATTCAATTTATTCTTGTATAGTGCCTTTTACAACAGAGTTGCCCCAAGGTACTTTACATTGGTGGTAGATGGTAGACAGGTTACAGTAATAGAAGTTAAAGCCAGACGACTACGGAGGAGAGGAACCAAAAACTCCACTGTGTGGAGAAAAACTGGCTACCCAACCCCCTTGGATGTACTAGCAGTACAAAGTTAGTTTGGTTTTAAACTCCAGGATCAGTACAGAGTACCAAGCTGCTTCCCAGGCTCAGCAAGTCGGGCTGGTACCGGGCTGGCCCCAGGTACCGATGAGCCGCCAGGATCCCTTGGCGCATCGGATGCACAGTACAAACCAGATGGTAGTTCGATATTGGACTCAGGCGAAGACCACAGTGGGCCCCCCCGGACATGTGGGGAAAGAAATGGAATGGGGAGGGTCAGTAATGAGCAGGATCCAGTAGTGACAGACACAGAAATGAAACAATACAGTGCGATGGCATGTACAGCAGCACCAGCGACATTAGTAGTGGTGCACTATGGTGATTGGTGCGGGTAAGCTAAAAAAGTAAGTCTTCAGCCATGATTTAAAGACTGAGACTGATTCGGCATCCCGTACATAAGCAGGCAAGCTATTCCACAATCTAGGGGCCCTGTAACTGAAAGCTCGTGCTCCTATACATTTATTTATGCGAGGGACAATTAGGAGATCTTTATTCTGGGATCTAAGTGGGCGATTAGGTGTATAGGTATTAAGTTCGGTTAGATATATTGGGGCAAGACCTTTAAGTGCCTTGTAGGTTAAGAGGAGGACCTTGAAGTCAGCCCTGTACCTAACAGGAAGCCAGTGAAGTGAGGAGAGTATGGGAGTTATGTGATCGTACTTCCTGCTCCTGCTAACAATCCTAGCGGCTGTGTTCTGAATGCGCTGTAGGGTGCTTAATGTGTCCTGAGAGCTTCCAGAGAGTAGGGCATTACAGTAATCTAATCTACTGTATACAAATGCATGTACTACTTTCGCCGTGTCTTCCACTGACAGAAAACGCCGTAGTTTGGCAATGTTCCGAAGTTGCAGGAGGCATATCTTCACAATTGAATTAACATGGGGATTAAATGAAAGATTTGAATCAAAAATAACACCAAGGTTACGTGCCAGAGTACTAACTGAAAACTTCAACCCTGCATCCCGGATATGCAAAATGACATCACTACTACAAAACAAAAGCAGCTCAGTTTTTTGGGGTTTAGTGAGAGGAAGTTGTTATTCATCCAATCCCTAATATCATTGAGGCAGCTAATTAAAGTGCCGGTTGATGCTTTATCACATGATTTAACAGATAGGTATAGCTGAGTGTCATCAGCGTAGGAGTGTTAACTAACATTATGCTTCCGTATAATAGTGCTTAGTGGGAGCATGTAGAGGGAGAATAGCACTGGGCCTAACACCGACCCTTGTGGGACTCCATAATTAACTAGTGACATAGGTGAGGGGGTGCCATAATCATCCATTTGGATGAAGTAGTAACGGTTTGTGAGATAGGAGTTGAACCATTTAAGGGCTGTTCCGCTAATGCCGACAGTGGAGTGAAGCCTATTTACTAAAATGGAATGATCCACCGTGTCAAACTGTTAAGAAAATCGTAAATATTTTATCATTGATGATGAACTATTGACCTTTTCGGTATCCTTCTTTATTTACAACTTCTGCAAAAAGTTTGTTACGACAGCTGAACTTTGTGCCTGAACCTTGCCAGACACAGAATTCCTCTTTTCTGTTTACCATTTTGTAACAAGGAATGTGGGCTAATTACCGCTGTCAAATCAGGAAAGCAAATAAAAGGCTTGCAGAGGGGGAAGCACTTCGGAGGAGGTAACTGGTGTTGGCTGGTGCCTGGCTCCCCTTGCAAGTAAAAACTGCAGATCCTGTGTCTTGTGTTTTCTTTTGTTCTATTGTCTCTGCGTACAGGAATTTTCTGACAGAACTTGGTCCTTCGAGCCGGATTGCTACATATCCGTGTCCCTGCGAAGCACTTGGAGGACGCTGAAGTCTGTGCACAGCCCACGAGTCTGGGACCGTGGATGAAAGACCGCCATAGTGAATTCTATGTTGGCCAGTTAGTCTCGAGTTGTTCCGCTGGACCGGATTGACGCGATCTGAATATTTTGGTTGAGACGGTGAGAGTGTGGGAAAACAGGTAAGACAAGGATTTTATGGAATAGCGCAGGAAGGTTCAGGGAACCTTAGAAAGACGTCTAAAGAGTCTGGGACTCTAACAGTCTAATGGGTAGATCAGAAGGATTACCCTAGAGGTCTAATTGTACTAATACTAGTCAATTGAGATGCTCCTGAGAAGTAAGTAAGGTGGTTACTATAGACTGAGGTATGTGTTTGTTTGTCTGTCTGTCTGTGTAAATGGGAGAGACCTAGTTCTGAAACAGGACAACCCGAAACCTAACGGTGCTGCATGAAGTTGTCCCTGAGGACTGGACTGGTTATCCTCTCCATTGAGGATTTAGGTGGTGGTTAACAGAACCGAAAACATTTTTCATCTCTCGGGATTAGAACCCCCAGTGGAGGACCGGACTGGACAATAGGTCTAGCCTAGAAGCTTGTTCTCCAGAGAGTGATTAACGGCCCAAAGAGGACTTTTCTAGTGACCCACCACAGTGGACTCATAAGTGCCTTGTTGTCAAATGAAGCAAATGTTTGAGGCAGCCTTGTGAATCTTATTAGGACATTCTAGAGGAGTTCAAGTTTGCAAATATTGTGGCTACAGAGCAACAGGTGTAAAGAAAGAAAAATGGAAAAAAATAGAAAGAAAAGAGAAAAAAAGAAAGAAAAAGATAAAAGAACAAGTTTGATTTAACCTAGATTCTCCTGCCTGTGAGGTCTGTCATAAGGAGGGAACGCAAAGACCTAAGTCAGGGACTTAGGCACACCTAGGCAAGGGACTTAGGTGGACCTTGGGGGTAACCCCGGGTGGGGACCAGTGCCTAGAGGACAGTTCAAGAGAACTGAGGTAGATTGGGTCCAACTCTTTCAAGGAAAGGTTGAGAGTAATCAAAGTTTACCTTCCCTGTCGGTGATGATCGACTGCAATAAGGTAGCGCGCTACTCCTGTCTAGGACAGGAACGGAAATGCGTTGAAATATGGAGACCTCACAGTCACGGGATCTAGGAAAAGAGATTAAGGGGAATTTGCAAAGACTGACTGTTTTGGGAAATATGGAGAAGAAGTGACTGACCCGACGATATTATGTAGATGGGTTGTGAAACATGGGTTTCCAGAAGATGGTTCTTTCAGTACTAAGGTTTTGAAAGATTTACAGAAGAAATTAAAGGAGTGCCAGGAAGGTAGAAATGGCATAAGAAAGTAAGTAAGTAAATAAATAAATAATGAAATTATATTAATAATAAAAGTCACATTATGTAATTATATAATAATAAAAGAAAAAATGGTAAAATTAAAGCAACAGAGGCATGTGCAGTAGTTAGGGAAGAGGACAATGAGACTCAAGGTTGAAGACATTGTGCCGAAGTAAGTGCTGCAGCTGCACCTCCCGCCCTGGAGAGACAAATGGGAGCCTCCCCGAAACCACCCCCTTACGTGCAACCAAACTTATATCCAAATTTAGATGCTTTTAAAATGCCTGACGGCCCGGCTACAAATACTAGGGGCCATAAGGGCAAGGTGGGGTAATGGAGTAAAACAATAGGAGGACTTCTTAGCCCAGGCGGTTTAGTGAGGGCAATAAACCCGAATACTGCAGATGAATGCCCCATGGTGGAAATAGCTAAACCAGCCTGGGATCCTAATCACGCAGAGATGGGAGATAGAACCATGTTAGTATATAGAACCTGGATCCATGATGACGTCAAAAAGGCTGCTGAATCTGTGACGTCTCCAAAAAAAGGATCCTAATCAGTGTTGCTCGGATGTGACGAACCTGATCAATTCGTACCATCTGAATGGCCCTGAAATTCTACAAGTATTTATGGCAATTTTTACAATGGAATGGTTCAGAGTCAGAGGGGACTGGGACCCAATGGACGGTGGGAATCCTCCCGGGCCCCTAGCTCATAATAGCCCACAGCTACTACAGCGAGTGGAGCGAATCCTAAATAGAATCAGAGAAGTAAATAGAAAGAGAGCTAATTATAATAAAAAGCTAATAATTATGCAATCATTCATCAAACAAAGTAAAAAGAAGGTGAGAGAGTTGTAGAATTCAGAGGAAGGTTTCAACAAGTCTTTGTAGAAAACTGTGGACTACAAGAAGTAACGATAACAATGGTGCATTTAGACAACAACTAAAAAACGCATTACTGGAGGAATTTAGACCTCCTGTTAGCATGTGGATAAGAAAACATTGTGTCCAGCTTCCCACATGTACATCACGCCTGATGGTAGAGTGGTAAATATAGAGAGAAAAACTGCAACATTATCAGCACCTAAGCCTAAAACAAAATAAAACAAAAAAAACAAATTATGTCTTTTTTAGGCTTGTGCCGTTATTGTAGAGCATGGGTACCACATTTCGCTGAGGTAGTTAGCCCCTTGCAAAAAATTATCTATGATACACCCCTTAACATGGCCTCCCCTCTGCAATGGACAGAGCAAGCCATTAAGGCATTTATATGAGCAATGAGAACAAGCCAATATTACCTAAATCTATGTACAAATGGGTGGCGATATTGAGTCATGGGCGATGCCATGTCTCAACAGGAGGGATGGTAGGCCTGGTAAATAAACAATATACAAAATATGGATTTAATATTTACTCAAAAAATGTTTGTATGGCTTGCCCTGTGTGTTTGAAACATAATCCACAACATCAGACCAAAGAGAGGAGCATTCCCCCCAGCACCTTACCCTTTCCATACAATACATATGGATTTCACTGAAATCAGCAATAGTTAAGGTTACAAGTATTGTTTGGTGCTGGTGGATGTGTTCTCTAAATGGGCAGAATTATTTTCTACAAAAACTCCAGACGCCCTAACAGTGGCCAAGGCCATATGCAAAAGAATAATACCCACTTTTGGGGTACCACAGAAATTGTACAGTGACAATGGCAGCCATTTTGTCAATGCAATAGTGAGTAAAATGGCATCGAATTTAGGAACAGACTTAAAACCACACTGTAAAAAATCAATCTTAGAAAGTGAGGTAGGAGCCATGCAGTAAAGGGTTAAGTCTGACTACAAAGGGGGGTTGCGGTGTAGAAGCAGCTCGTCTCAAAGTCAGTGAAGAAATCAGCCACCCCTTGCTGCTTTAGGGTATCCTACCACACTTGAAACAATGTTGGGAAAAACCATAGTCCTTATAGTTACGTTCATGGTACTATTTCAGGTTTTGCGTTTAGAATTTTATAGTCCACAGGAAAATTATGATGAGAAACATAGACATGAGAGGTGGTTGAACAATGCCAATGAACTCCACAAACCAGGAAATGTAAACCATACTTATCACACCAATGTTTGCTATCGCTATGCTGAATTGGTAGCAAGGAGTAGAAATGTATCAGGATGTTATGTTTGTTCTTTTATGCCAGTATCATCCGCTCATCCTAGTTTGACTGCTCTCCCATTGCCCTCTTCTGAGTCTGAGTGCGTAACTGAGCACACCTACCTGGAAATTGAAGTGGCGTTTGTGCCCCAGTAAGAGTTACGGACCACACGTTTATCATTTCTAAACACATCACACACAGGGGGGCGAAAAGCAATAAAAGACTCCGGAACACCACCTAATGCCATGTCAGGGAACAACGGAACCCATCCAACCAACCACACTAATTGGCTATGTGCCCAGCGAGCCTGTGAACCATCACCCAGCGGCTGGGGTGCGGTCCGTGTCTCAAGGGCAGGAAGGTCGCTGGTGGAAGTCCAACCCCACGATTCGGTATGGGGGTCCGATGTACCTGACGGGCATAAGCATTGGACTACCGGGAGTAAGGTGGCATTGGCTTTGTTCCCCTGGGTGGGAGTAGCAAAGAACCAGTTAAGAATTGAAACAATAGATTATCGATTGAGTCTATTTTTAAACACTAGTATAAAAGCATGGGAAACGAACAATGAGGAGCAGTCAAGCATGAGGATGATGGTGCTACAAAATCAAATGTTACTTGACTTACTAACCGCTGAGAAAGGAGGGATTTGTGTAATGTTATATGATACTTGTTGTACGTATATTCCTGACATCACTAGTGAAGGACACGAGTTAACTGAGGCCATAGACCAGATGAAGAAAATCCAACATGCTATGTCCCAAGACAATGTTTACCGACCATGGGACCCCTTCCCCTGGTTCCTATCCGGAGGATGGAAACTGATGCTTTTGAAAATAATGCTACCCGTGGTTATTGTGCTTCTATTAATTTGTCTTTTCACAGGATGTGTCATCTCTTGCTTAAGAGCAGTGCTGTCCAGAATGATAGGGCAGACAATGCGAGACGTGATGCTGAGTGAAGAATATTATACCCTCCTGTCAGACAACAAAGAAACTTTCAACTAAGTGTAAATTGTTAAAGGTGTTATGAAAATGAAGGAACTGCAGAAAACTGAGAAGAGATGCAGTGCTGGAATAAGAGAATGGACATTTATCAATGATAAACAGGAGGGAAATGTTAAGAAAATTGGAAATATTTTATCATTGATGATGAACTATTGACCTTTTCGGTATCCTTCTTTATTTATGACTTCTGCAAAAAGCTTGTTACGACAGTTGAACTTTGTGCCTGAACCTTGCCAGACACAGAATTCCTCTTTTCTGTTTACCATTTTGTAACAAGGAATGTGGGCTAATTACCGCTGTGAAATCAGGAAAGCAAATAAAAGACTTGCAGAGGGGGAAGCACTTCGGAGGAGGTAACTGGTGTTGGCTGGTGTCTGGCTCCCCTTGCAAGTAAAAACTGCAGATCCTGTGTCTTGTGTTTTCCTTCGTTCTACTGTCTCTGCGTACAGGAATTTTCTGACACAAACGCAGCAGTTTCTGTGCTGTGGCCGTGCTGGAAGCCTGATTGGAATTTATCTAAGAGATTATGCGTGTCTAGATATGACTGCAGTTGTCTCGCAACTAATTTTTCTAGAATCTTAGAGAGAAACGGGACATTAGAGATAGGTCTATAATTACTTGGTGAGCGAGGGTCCAAGTTAGGTTTTTTAAGCTGTGGTCTAACCACTGCCGTTTTAAACTGATTGGGGACTAAACGTGAGGTCAAGGATGCATTCATGATATCAAGTATAGGTGTTGATAGTACTCCTAAGGATTCCTTCAGGAGCTTGGTTGGGATGGGATCTAACCGACAGGTTGTGGACTTTGCCTTGGTTATAACCGAAATTAGCTCAGAGGCATCGATGAGATTAAAATCACTTAAATATTGTGAGCACTTCTCTGGTAGTGGATTAATTTGAGGGCTAATAGGGCACATTTGGAGCCTAATGTTGTTAATTTTATCATTAAAAAACTTAAGAAACCTATCGTTAGTAATACTACATGCTGGCCTTTTATCAGTTTTGTCTGTTAGCTGAGCGAGTGTCTGAAATAAATAGCGGGGGTTATGCTTGTTGTTTTCAATAAGCTTTGAATAGTACTCAGTGCGAGCAATAGAGCTTTCTTATATTGTTTGGTTTGGCAGACCATAGAGCTGAGAGGCTTGGAGACCTGTTGTCTTCCATCTGCGTTCTAGCTTACGGCACTCCTGCTTAGCAGCCAGTGTGTAATCATTGAACCAGGGAGAGTGCCTGATAGTTCTAACCTTCTTTGTCTTAATTGGGGCTACCTGATCAAGGATCTGCCCAACTACTGTATTGTACATGTCGGTGATGTCATTAACAGTTTTGTTACCGGTGAAGTCTATCTCCGTTACGGCCTCCATAAACTGGACACATTTAGCCCTATTTAGGTGTTGTGTTGTACTAGTCCTTTCACTGAGGTACGGTGGAGACATATTAATCTCAAACGTGATTAAAGAAAGAGAGCAGATTGCCAAATTCATTAATAAAGGCAGCATATGGTCCTGGAGGTCTATAAATTAATAGAATATGGACCGCTAAATCAGACCTAATGCTTAGCAGCATCACTTCAAATGTATGGAAGTTCTCAGTGGTTTTTGAATCAACCTTAAATGATTCATCAAAAATTGCAGCAAGGCCACCACCACGTCCTACTGAGCATGATTTATGCAAGTACGAGAACCCATCAGGGGAGGCTTCCACTAAGGGGATGGTGTCAGTGGGTCTAAGCCAAGTTTCAGTCAGTAGGCAGATATCTGACTTTGTGTCAAGTACCATCTCATTAATAAGCACTGCCTTGTTTCCTAAGGAGTGAACATTTAGTAGTGAACATTTGATTGTAGTCGGACGCTGTGTTTTATTTGTTTTTATAGTTGGTACTGTGAGCAGGTTACTGGTGCAGGAGCCCCTAGATTGGCGTCTATACTGCTTCCTTATCGTACTAAGAATAGATATTCTCTGGTAATGATGAGAGAAGTCTGGTTCTAAGCCAATGTGTGACATAGGGGATGCCGTGTTATAAGGAACCTGGGTTGCTGCCAAGAGTGTACTGATAGTGGGATAATAGCCAGCATGTGATTTAAGATCACAGGAATGCGACCTGGGTGGTGCTCTAGAGAGTCACAGTGGCAAAAATTGTCTTTTTATTGTCAAAATTGTCAAAATGCTGCCATATTTTGGGAGAGCATATATGATCCTCTCCAGTTAGGATGAAGACCGTCCCTTTCATAAAAGAGGTCACAATTATTTACGAAGGCTATGCTTTTAGATGCATACCAAGTCTCTAGCCAGCGGTTGAAAGAGAGCAGCCTACTGTAGGTTACATCTCCTCTTAAGAGAATTGGCAAGGGACCAGACACAATTAAGTTCTGACATTTAGTTACAGCTTTTGAACACATAGAGATGAAGTTCCTCTTTAATACCTCTGATTGTTGGGACTTTATATCGTTAGTTCCAGCGTGACTTCATTGCTGGAGTAAGAGTCCAATCGTGCCTTGATGTCAGAGACTCTAGCCTCGGGGAGGCATTTGACTGAAACCGCTGGTTTAGGACGGCTAGGAGCGCTAACATTCCAATCGAGTTGCCAATTATGAGCACCTTCTCCGCTTCAGCAGGTGCGCTGCCGAGAGCAGAGTACCTGTTCATCAGCCGAATTGATGACTGGCCATTCTTTGAGCTCCTGGACCCCTGTTTGGCGGTCACCCAGTGTTCCCATGGACATGCCGCTGGTGCTGGCTCCAAACCGGCTACGGCTGGGCCCGGAGGGTCTACAGCCGAGTCTAACTTGGCCAACGGCTCTGACTGAGCCGGAACTACACGTCCCTCGGTCTGACTACACTGTGATAAAGCACTAATGTGCCCCTCCAGAACACGAATCCTGTCCTCCAACTGTGTTACAGTTACGCATTTCCTACATGTATAAGAATCTACATAGTTGGACGGACAGTCTACGCTGTACATGCCGCACGACAAACACAGCACAAAAGAGGACGCCATAGTAACACTAACGTAAAATGTGGAACTTTTATCAAGAAAGCGTTGTGTCTGAGGCCGCGAAGTTTGCTGCTCATTCAGTCTGGGTCTCTTTCCCACAATGCAGCACTCTAGTAGTTTAATTTTAGATGCAAGAATGTGAGAGCAATCAATGAGGCCGTCTACACCCCATCAGCTAGATCAACAAGTTGATATTGGTGAAATAACTGAGGCTAGTTTTGAGTCTGTTGATACCCCTTGAGAAAACCTGTTTCTATGTGTAATGTAAATGTTAGTAATGTTAGTGTAAATAGTTAGCATTCTGAAAAAAAATGAAAGTGAAAATTCTTGTCATTGCGAGGTCACAGCACAACAAAAATTTCCAAAATCAAGTCCACAAATCTAATAAATGTCACTCTATTTTCTATTACAATATTTTCAGTCCGAGTATGATGTGTGTACAGTAAATCTAAAGCCACTCATTTGTTTATATCTTGATACAGAATCAACTTCTTAGTGCAACAATACAGTTTCATGTATGTCAAACTGCCTTATCTTCATATGTAAAAGCTAACCTGCAAATAAAATCAGTTTTTAATAGCTTTTCGAAAACATTTCGAGAACATTTATTACAGCTGTAAAGCTGTGACTTAATATAAATATTACAAGCAATTACACCTTATATTACTTTATTATCACTGCTTTATACACCAAGATTCACAATGTTTCTTACACGTGTCTGCCTTTTTACTGGATTTTTACTTCAATAAATTACAACTTAATTCATGAAATGCACTAAATTGAATTTTCTTGTTAAGTAATATTAATGATTACATTACATACATGGAGTGGTATGATCTCTGTTTAGCAGTGACATGCACATCAGATGGAGATTCTTCTTCACTCTTTGCGTGTGAGTTTGTACATTTTGAGAAAGTGTTTATAAACTACATTTACTTTTCTTATGTTAAAAGAGTGAAATTTGGTTGTTTTTTCCTGATGTGGACATTTTAGTAGCTCAGAAATTCAATATATGTTTCATTAAAGTTAATTAGTCTAAACCTTTAGATGTAAATGACATTTTAGAAATAAAGCAATTCTCATCATATTAGGTCTGTAAATAGAATAATACACATTGAAATAATATCTACTGCATGTATTAATCTCCATTACATTTATTCAAGACTTCATTTAGCATATTATGTTTACTGTTTGATTTATGTTTCAATAACATTAGTTATTAAATACTTATCTCATATTTGCCATTTTTACCATTCTGAACAGCCGATCAGCAGCTCAAACTTCAACCAATCAGTTCACAGTATCTATAACAACAACGTCTTACAGCTCCAACCTGTTTATTGTAGATAGACTGAATAGTGATTCAAATTTAAATGTATTTTTCTATGGTTAGTAAATCTTCCACTTTACAAAATTACTACAAAAAGTCAAAAAACAAACAAACAAAAAAACATACCAATTAGTGCTAACCAATCAGATCAATGTGAAAGCTGTGTCCCAAACTACATTCTACCACAGTGTAAAAATGAGAACACAGCCATTATCAATTCATTTAGTTATGTAGTGTGGAAAATGAAGATGTGTGTGGTTCAGGACACAGCCTTTGTGTGACTTCTCTAAAAATTAGCTGTGTTCATGAAGGTTTTGTGAAATAAACTTGAGGAAACTTTTACAACATTAAACACTTCAGATGTTTTTCTTCCAATCACTTCCACAATTCTGCGTAAACATTTCTGGCTATTTATGAATGAGTTTCTCTGAACAGTTTAATTACCCAGAACAACTTTTAATCAGTGTTTTTCTCCTTTAAGGGAATCTCAGCTTTCTGATAAAAACCGCACTATTACTGTTTAAAACTTGTCCCAGGCTGCTCGAAACCCTCTGTTCCTCCAAGTCTCAACTTTGGTGATGTCATTAAAACTCAAGACTTTGAGGGCACTAGATTAAGTGGCATGTTTTACTGTTTTCTACACCAAGATTCATAATGTCCCTTACATACGTGTCTCTTTAATTTTACTGGATTTTATAGTAAATTAATTTTCACTGTGAAGAGGACTTCTAACTGGGTTTCAGGATTATTTTTAGTTTTATTATTTAGAATGTTAATTTCAATATTGACTGCCTCTTCAAACTGATGTTATCACTGGCATTTATTTTAAGATGTTACTCTTTTTTATCTGGAACACTCATCATTTAGATGATTGTATTGATTATATTTAACATAAAGCTCACTTTTTAACTGAGACCTCAGACTATTTGCAGTCTTGCTCTAAAGCCAAACTTCCATTATGCTGGGAGTCGTCCAAATTACTCAGGGTTCCTACATCGTCTCAAACCGGAATCAAGGCGAAAACGCGTAGCTTCCACAAAGGTATGTTTTAATCAGAAACAAACAGGACTAACAGATACAGACACATGTAGAAAAGATGGTGAACGGACAAGACTGGGTCGGGCTGGCAGGCTGGAAATACTCGTCTACCCAGGTGCAGGTGATCAGCGGTGACGAGTGAGGGTGAGTGTGAAACTCTGGTTAGTTTTCTGGGAATCAAGCCCTCTCCCCTGGCATGGACATGGCGGTGGGCCTGACATCACCCCCCCTTCAGGGGTGGTCTCCGGACGCCCGGTCTGGTGCGCTCCAGGATTCTCTCTGTCTGGAGGGTGCAGTGGAGGTCTGCTGCGTCGAGGGGGTTGACCTCTAGGTTTGGGAGCTGGGCGGCTAGGATGGTTATGATGGAAGTCAAGCCTTAGTTGGGGGTCGAGGATGTCCTTGGACCTCACCCAGCTCCGTTCCTCGGGCCCGTAACCCTCCCAGACTACCAGATATTGCAGCTCCCCTTGACGTCTCCGGGAATTCAGGAGTGCACTGACCTTATGCGCCTGACCTTGCGCCGTGATGATGATGGGAGGGGTTTCAGCCTCCCCCTGAGGCAGCCATGTGTCCAGAGACAAAGGGTCTAAGGAGTGAAACATGAAAGACAGGGGTTATCTGCATGTGACTGGGCAATCAGAGTCGGTACGTTACCGGGTTGATTTTGGCCTCCACTAGGAAGGGGCCAATGAATCACGGGCTGAGCTTCCTGCTTGGCATCCGCATGTTGAGGTCTTGGGTGGAAAGCCACACCCTGTCTCCCGGATTGAAGGCAGGAGCCTCGCGTCGGTGTTTGTCAGCTTGTTGGCGGAATCGGCGTGAGCCACCCGCTCGATGTGTGTGTGGGCCTTCTCCCACACTCGCTCAGCCCCTTGGAACCAGGCGTCGACGCTCAGGACGTCCGTGGGTGTGGTATCCCAGGGACAGAGGGGAGGTTGAAAACCCAGCATACACTCGAACGGGGTCATCCCTGTGGAGGAATGACGCAAGGAGTTTTGGGCATACTCTGCCCAGTAGAGGAACTCTGCCCAGTCGTGTTGCTTGTGATGACAGTATGCCCGGAGGAACCGGTTCAAGTCCTGTATGGCTTGTTCAGCCTGACCGTTGGTCTGGGAATGATACCCGGAGGACAAAAAGACAGTGAAGAAAGAAGGTGTGCCAGACTTGAGAGGTGAACTGGGAACCTCTGTCAAACAGGATATTCTCCGGGAAACCGTAAAACCGGAACATGTACTGAAACAGAGCCTCTGTGACCTGCAGAGCAGAGGGGAGAGCAGCAAATGGGATGAACCTACATCCCTTCGAAAACCGGTCCACCACCACCCATATGTACGTGTACCCACGGGATCGTGGTAGATCCATGGCCAAATCAATGGCCACGTGAGTCCACGGTCGGGTGGGCACCGGCAGAGGCAACAACTTACTGGCTGGCAGCTCCCAGGGCGTCCTAGTTTTAGCACAGGTAAAGCAAGAGCGGACGTATGTGCGAAGGTCCAGCAGTAGGGTGGGCCACCAGTACCTCTTTTTCAGCTGCTCTCCTGTGCGGTTAATACCTGGATGCCCCAAGGCAGGAGAGGTGTGGACCCACCTGATCAATGGTCCGCGTAGGCACTCCGGCACAAAGGTTCTACCAGCCGGGCATCCCAGTGGAGCTGACGTCCTTCCGGCCTCACGTAGGATGTCCCGCTCGATGTCCCACTGCAACGGAGTGGCCACGACGGCTGGAGCCAATATTGGTTCCAGCCTGGACACCCTCTCCGATGGCTCAAAATGGCGTGAGAGGGCATCTGCTTTATTATTCTTGGTTCCAGGACGGTAGGTCAGGGAAAAATCAAAGCGGGTAAAAAACAGAGCCCACCTCGCTTGGCGGGGATTGAGCCGCTTTGCCAGCCAGATATACTCTAGGTTGCGGTGGTCGTTGAGGACCGTGAAAGGATGCTTTGTGCCCTCCAGCAAATGCCGCCACTCCTCCAGTGCGGCATTTACTGCCAAGAACTCCCGGTTCCCTATGCCATAATTTGCCTACGCTGGGATCAACCTACAAGAGAAGAAGTGAATTTCAGCTTGAGATCCAGGAAGGCTGCCCGTGCCTCTTGTGTCCAGCTGAGGCGGGAAGGTTTCCCCTTCAGCAAGGCGGTCAAAGGAGCTGTTGGTTGTGGCACTCATATCTTTCTCACTCTATGGACGGTGAACCAGCATTGCTCCCAGCCTGACCAGCCACTTCTATCATTGGCATGGTAGAAGTCTGCTCTGAATGTTCCCCAAATGATGTAGATGGGGGAATACGGGTGAAAATTTGCACTTAGCCAACACTGACTGTGTCATTACTTTTGATACAGGAGTGGACACTAGCTGTTCCATTTCCTTGCACCTTTCATCTGCCAGTTCTCTATCACAAGTTGTCAATGGTGTCCGTTTTGGAGGGTCTTTATCTTTCTGCTTCACTTGTCCTTGAGGATGAGGAGGAGGAGGATCCAGGTCTGTCTCAATCAAGTATGGGAACTGACCTATTGGCAAATCAGGATACAAAAGCTGACGCTATGGGGGAACAAAGGAAGAGAAAGAATTAGTAGAGTTAGCCACAATAGCTGGTTTGTGTAATCATGTAGGATCAGGAATGTATGGCGGTGGCGCATCTGGTGTGGTCACCGGTGCGGCCTCGGAGGACCCAGGATCAGCCTCATTCTGGGTTTCTCCTGCCACTTCTAACTTAGGCAATACTTTAAAATTTTGCTTTCTATCCCTATTCTTTGCCTCCATCAACCATACGTTCAAAATCTTCTCTTCTGCCACCTGTCTCTGTAGTTTACTACAATTTATTGTTTTGCCGTTTCTACTTCCCTGGCACTCCTCCTTTAATTTCTCCTGTAAATCTTTCAAAACCTTCATACTGAAATACCATCTTCTGGAAACCCATGTTTCACAACCCATCTACCTAATATCGTCGGGTCAGTCACTTCTCTGTATTTCCGTCTCATAATAGTCAGTCTTTGCGAATTCCCCTTTATTCCTTTTCCTAGATCCCGTGACTGTGAGGTCCCCATTTTTCAACGCAGTTCCCTTCCTGTCCCAGACAGGAGTAGCGCGCTACCATATTACAGTCGATTGTCGCCGACAGGGAAGGTAAACCTTTATTACTCTCAACCTTTCCTTGAAAGAGTTGGACCCAATCTACGTCCTCTAGGTACTGGTCCCCACCTGGGGTTACCCCAAGGGACCTAAGTCCCTTTCCTAGGTGTGCCTAAGTCCCTTACTTAGGTCTTTGCATTCCCTCCTTATGACAGACCTCACAGGCAGGAGAATCTAGGTTAAATTACATTTTTCTTTTATCTCTTTCTCTTTTTCTTTTTTTTTTTACCCTTCTTTTTCTTTTTAAACCCTAATTTAAAAATGTCACAGACCTGTTTTATCAATCTAGTTCATGGATTCCAGCGTTGGAAATCCCAGTGACGCCAAGCCCCTCTTCTCTGCACTTGGAGGTTAGGGGTCGGGTAGACTTTGAAACCCGAGGTGATCAGTCCTTGGTCGTGGATGTCACTGCTGGGTGGACCGCTCGTGGATCCTGCCGACAACAGCAAATCTGTTGTAGAAAAAATTATCAAGAACAAGTCAGATGCACCAATACCTTAAGGAAAGCTTTATGACTATTGCAATAGGGCCTCGTCCAGCACTCCATTCAGAATGCTGGAGGAAGAGCCCCGAACACAGAAATCTACATGCAGATATTCTGGTCTGTGAGTTTCTCCCCTTCCATTTGTTACTGGACTCTGGTTTCAATCTGCCAGATTCCTTTGCCCCCTTATGGGGTTACTTGTTTCATCTTCTTTATCTAACAACCCCCCTGCATGACATTCTTACCTAACAACCCCTGCATGACCTTCTTATCTACCTTCTTTGCCCATCTTCCACCTACTATAAATACTTATAAATCTCTTCTGACCTAAGTGGCTGTTGCACATAGCTGCGTTAATTCAACCAGAAACCAGATAACATAGGAATGAAAGAGGTCTCACAAATAACTGTCTCACAGTTACAAAGTAATCTTCTTTACTAAAAGAGTGATCTTAATATTAGTACAGAGTTTCACTAAAAGTTCAGAGAATTCAGAGAGGTACATTCTTTTACTTTTCTTTTAAGATGGTGTATTATATATATATTTTTTAAATTAAAACAATATCTGGTCTATTTTCAAATGCCTACTTGCCTCTTTTTGAATATGCCTTCATCATCACATATGATTCTCTCTAAAACAGCATCTGTAAGTCTCAGGCTTCTTCTTGATATTAAGAGCTACTGTACCACAGCCCCCAGTCTAAGAAGCTCTGCTCAATACTCTACTGTGAGTCTTTAGAAAGGGAGAGACACAAGATGCTGCTGCAAGTACTGGCGTTTAAATTAGAAAAGAATACCAGTAAACAAACATGCAGGGGTCAAATGAGGCAAACAAGCAGACTGGTAAGGTGGTTAAGGAGCTGGCCCCAGGTTTGGAAGGTAGTGGGTTGGAAATCCATTCCAACAGGTTGCCCTGAGTTGCCCTTGAGTTGCCTTGTATTGCGGACAGTATAGCGGACAGATACTTACGTATTTTGTAAAATATGTTTTGTAAAACATATTTTACAAAATCTCTCTTTAACCACGCCATGCTATGATAGCAGTGCATGACAAGAACTTTAATCTGAAAGAACATACTGAAAGCTAGCTAGAGTCGATTGATATTATTTCTCACATGCATTGTGTGCCCTTATACCAAAAAGTGCTTTGATTTTTCAGATGATCAGACTTCTTCCAGGTAAGCACATTTCAGCAAATCTCTTTCAATCCACTACAGATCAAAGGGCAGGGCAACACATATCATTTGATATATTTGAATTTACTGCTAAGGCTATTTAAACAAGTGGGAAACAGTGCATATCAGAAGCATTTAAGGTTGATTCAAAAACTACTGAGAGCTTCCACACATTCGAAGTGATGCTGCTAAGCATTAGGTCTGATTTAGCGCTCCATATCTTATTAGTTTATAGACCTCCAGGACCATATGCTGCCTTTATCAATGAATTTGGCAATCTGCTCTCTGACTTGGTTGTTAGGTTTACTAGATTCGTGATGCTAGGTGACTTTAACATACATGTTGATACAGAGACGGATGCAGGTGCCAAAAGCTTCCTAACGCTCCTCGATTCTGTCGGTTGCACGCAGCATATATCAAGACCTACCCATGTACAAGGACACACGCTAGATCTAATTATCTCGTATGGACTTGACATTGATACTGTACTGGTCCACTCCTTAAATAAACTTTTTTCCGACCATTCTTTAATCACGTTTGAGATTAATATGTCTCCACCGTACCTCAGTGAAAGGACTAGTACAACACGACACCTAAACAGGGCTAAATGTGTTCAGTTTATGGAGGCCGTAACAGAGATAGATTTCACCTGTAACAAAACTGTTAATGACATCACCGACATGTACAATACAGTAGTTGGGCAGATCCTTGATCAGGTCGCCCCAATTAAGACAAAGAAGGTTAGAACTATCAGGCATTCTCCCTGGTTCAATGATCACACACGGGCTGCTAAGCGGGAGTGCCGTAAGCTAGAACGCAGATGGAAGACAACAGGTCTCCAAGCCTCTCAGGCTCTATGGTCTGCTAAACTAAAACAATATAAGAAAGCTCTATATAGTGCTCGCACTGAGTACTATTCAAAGCTTATTGAAAACAACAAGCATAACCCTAAATAAAAACTAAATAAAAGCATATTTATTTCAGACACTCGCTCAGCTAACAGACAAAACTGATAAAAGGCCAGCATGTAGTATTACTAACGATAGGTTTCTTAAGTTTTTTAATGATAAAATTAACAACATTAGGCTCCAAATGTGCCCTATTAGCCCTCAAATTAATCCATTAGCTGAACAGTGCTCACAATATTTTAGTGATTTTAATCTCATCGATAACTCTGAGCTAATTTCTGTTATAGCCAAAGCAAACTCCACGACCTGTCGGTTAGATCCCATTCCAACCAAGCTCCTGAAGGAATCCTTAGGAATACTATCAACACCTATACTTGATATCATGAATGCATCCTTGACCTCAGGTGTAGTCCCCAATCAGTTTAAAACAGCAGTGGTTAGACCACAGCTTAAAAAACCTAACTTGGACCCTCACTCACCAAGTAATTATAGACCTATCTCTAATGTCCCGTTTCTCTCTAAGATTCTAGAAAAACTAGTTGCGAGACAACTGCAGTCATATCTAGACACGCATAACCTCTTAGATAAATTCCAATCAGGTTTCCGGCTTGGCCATAGCACAGAAACTGCTCTAACTAGAGGGGTGAATGATATAATGGTCTCGAGTGATGCAGGAAACATTACTGTTCTTGTTCTGTTAGATCTTAGTGCTGCGTTCGACACGGTAGATCACTCCATTTTAGTAAATAGGCTTCACTCCACTGTCGGCATTACCGGAACAGCCCTTAAATGGTTCAACTCCTATCTCACAAACCGTTACTACTTCATCCAAATGGATGATAATGGCACCCCCTCACCTATGTCACTAGTTAACTATGGAGTCCCACAAGGGTCGGTGTTGGGCCCAGTGCTCTTCTCCCTCTACATGCTCCCACTAAGCACTATTATACGGAAGCATAATGTTAGTTACCACTCTTACGCTGATGACACTCAGCTATACTTATCTTTTAAATCATGTGATAAAGCATCAACCGGCACTTTAATTAGCTGCCTCAGTGATATTAGGGATTGGATGAATAACAACTTCCTCTCACTAAACCCCGAAAAAACTGAGCTGCTCTTGTTTTGTAGTAGTGATGTATACAGGGCCAACTTCATTTCGCATATCCGGGATGCAGGGTTGAAGTTTTCAGTTAGTACTCTGGCACGTAACCTTGGTGTTATTTTCGATTCTAATCTTTCATTTTATCCCCATGTTAATGCAGTTGCGAAGACATGCTTCCTGCACCTTCTGAACATTGCCAAACTACGGCGCTTTCTGTCAATGGAAGACACGGTGAAAGTAGTACATGCATTTGTATACAGTAGATTAGATTACTGTAATGCCCTACTTTCTGGAAGCTCTCAGGGCACATTAAGCACCCTACAGCGCATTCAGAACACAGCCGCTAGGATTGTTAGCAGGAGCAGGAAGTACGACCACATAACTCCCATACTCTCCTCACTTCACTGGCTTCCTGTTAGGTACAGGGCTGACTTCAAGGTCCTCCTCTTAACCTACAAGGCACTTAAAGGTCTTGCCCCAATATACCTAACCGAACTGCTTAATACCTATACACCTAACCGCCCACTTAGATCCCAGAATAAAGATCTCCTAATTGTCCCTCACATAAATAAATGTATAGGAGCATGAGCCTTCATTTACAGGGCCCCTAGATTGTGGAACAGCTTGCCTGCTTCTGTACGGGATGCCGATTCAGTCTCGGTCTTTATATCACAGCAGACTTACTTCTTTAGTTTAGCTTACCCGCACCAATCACCATAGTGCACCACTAGTAATGTCGCTGGTGCTGCTGTACATGCCATCGCACTTTCATTTCTGTGTCTGTCACTACTGGATCCTGCTCATTACTGACCCCCTCATTCCATTTCTCTCCCCACATGTCCGGGGGGGCCCGTTGTGGTCATCACCTGAGTCCAATGCCGAGCTACCATCTGGTCTGTGTGATGCATCTGATGCGCCAAGGGACCCTGGCGGCTCATTGGTACCTGGAAGCAACTTGGGACTCCTCACTGATCCTGGAGTTTAAAACCAAACTAACTCTGTACTGTTAGTATACCCAAGGGGGTTGGGTAGCCGGTTGACCTTGGACCCTCAGAGGTTTTTTTCTCCACATAGTGGAGTTTTTGGTTCCTCTCCTCTGTAGTCGTCCGGCTTAAACATCTTAAACATCTATTACTGTAACCTGTTCCATCATCGACCATCAATGTAAAGTGCCTTGGGGCAACTTTGTTGTAAAAGGCGCTATACAAGAATAAATTGAATTGAATTGAAGCAGGAATCAAACCTATGCCTCAAGGAGAGACTGTGACCTGAACGCAGCGCCTTAGACTGCTCAGCCATTCTGATATATGAAAAATACTCTTTGCTTCTGTACAAAGATATCATTTGTCATAAACATTGCTGTGATTCTGTGATCAGACTTCATCCAGTTCAATGCATTTCAACAAACATTTTACAAAATCTATTTTTTCGCAGAATTCCAAGCTTTGCACAGAGACCTCAATTCTACTCTATCGCATTATTAGCACAATGCTTTAACCAACTGGGCTAACTGGCCAAACGGTTAAAGGAGGTCTTGCGGTAGTGTTGGTGGTATAGTGGTGAGCATAGCTGCCTTCCAAGTAATTGATCTGCATTCAATTCCCAGCCAATGCAGTGGTTTTTGTTGGCCTGCATTAGAGAGCAGTGAAAACTCCTTAATTTGCTGCTGCTCCAAAGGTCTCAGAAAGAGCAAACGCCCCATCAGGGAACCAAACCCCGGTCTTCCACGCGACAGGCGGCGAGACTGTCCACTATACTTACGAGGACCACTGCAACCTTCAGGCTGGCTCATGTGAATGGCTTAAGAGTATCTCTCTGTGCACACAGCACAGTTGATCACACTTTCTTTGACACCTTTCTCCATACAAGCTTGAAAACAAATCAGAAAAAGATTTATCCACAAAGTACATCAAAGAAAATTTCCTGCCTTTTTTTCCCATCAGAATTCACTTGCAAGTCATGTCTGACAAGTTCCACCAATAGAATTTGCTCATTTTATTGCCAGAAATGTGTTACGCCTTGAAATTGTGTGTCAAAAATGCATTTGCCACGACCACCAGTCTGCAGAAGCAATGCATTAACAAGTCATTTCAGGAAATGATTGCTGGACTCAAAAGCCAGAAAGCTAACTATTACACCATGGCACCTCTACTACCATGATCCTAAACCACACATGTTCAGTGTAAGCTAGCAAAGTCAGTGGTCCCAAACAAAGCACCCATCAGCAAGATACAGGTCCACACATGACAAAGGGATCAAGCAACTCACTTTAGGAACAGCAGGAGAAAACACGGACCTTTAGGTCATCCTAAACAGGACCAACAAAGATGAGCTATTTGGGTTATCATCCAGGGAGTTTGCTTGCATCTGACTGATTGATGTGCATAACTACCACGATTGTTACTGGCTGCATGTGAACCCATGGTGTAATGCTTAGCACTCAGGGCTTTGAATCCAGTGATCTGCGTTCAGATCTCAGTGAGACCTTCACCTGTTCCCTGACAAACTTATCCAAGTGTCACTGCAATGTAATTTTCCTTTTTGAACTCAGTAGTTTGATAATTGTGTATTGGTAAACACTGGCTGACCCTCAACAGAGAAACCCTTGCTCCCAAAGAAGACCATACCACCAGTGGAATCTGGGCCACCTGGGTGAAAACCAGTAATCCTAAAGGCTAGACCACATGGGACTGAGTATCAACCTCTTTCATTTACTTTTTCTTATTCTTAGCATCACATACATGATGTGATTAATTACACCCTCAAATTTAATTATTAATATTAACAGGCAAATTCAGTTAAGTGTATTAAGTTGTATTAAGTTGTATTGAATTAAGTTGTAATTTATTGAAGTAAAAATCCCGGAAAAAGGCAGACACATGTAAGTAGCATTATGAATCCAAAATAAAATACTTGGAGTCAAATCAACAGAAGTTAATATCTACACCATCTTGCCCTAAAAATAAAATGCCAAATGTTTATTTATTTGTTTAGTGTAACGGTTTATTTATTTGTTTAGTGTAACTGGAGCTGCCACTACGGTCGGGGCTAATATCCGGCTGGGACACCCTCTCTGACGGCTCGAAACGGCGCAAGAGGGCGTCAGCCTTGTCGTTCTTTGTCCCTGGATGGTAGGTCAGGGTGAAATCGAAGAGAGTAAAAAACAGGGCCCACCTTGCCTGGTGGGGGCTGAGTCGCTTTGCCAGCCGGATGTACTCAAGGTTACGGTGGTCGGTGAGGACCGTGAACGGGTGCTTAGCGCCCTCTAACCAGTGCCGCCACTCCTCCAGTGCGGCCTTTACCGCCAGGAGCTCCCTGTTTCCGATGTCGTAATTGACCTCTGCGGGGGTTAACCTATGGGAGAAGAAGGCACAGGGAAATAGTTTCTCGGGTTGCCCATGGTACTGTGACAGCACCGCCCCCAGACCTACCTCGGATGCATCGACCTCGACCACGAACGGCCTTTCCGGGTCTGGCAGCCGTAGAATGGGCGCCGAAGTGAACTTCAGTTTGAGGTCTAAGAAGGCCGCTCGCACCTCGGGCGTCCAGCTAAGGCGGGAAGGTTTTCCCTTTAGCAGGGCGGTTAAAGGGGCTGTCATGGCGCTAAAGTTTTGGATAAACCGTCTATAAAAATTTGCAAACCCGAGAAAGCTTTGCAGTTGTCTTATGGAGCGGGGCTCCGGCCAGCTCGTAACTGCCGTCACCTTTTGCTGTTCCATCTCGATTCCCCTTGGCCCGATTCGGTACCCTAAGAAGGAAACCTCTGAGAGATGGAATTGGCACTTCTCCGCCTTGACGTACAACCCGTGTTCGAGGAGGCGAGAAAGGACCTTGCGTACCTGGGCAACATGTGAGTCATAATCCTTGGAGTAAATCAGGATGTCATCTATGTAAGCGACTACAAATCTACCCAACATGTCCCTCAGGACGTCGTTGATAAACGACTGGAAGACGGAGGGGGCGTTCTTGAGGCCATACGGCATTACTTTGTACATATAATGACCTGTTGCCGTACTAAAGGCCGTCTTCCACTCGTCGCCCTCCCGAATCCTTACCAGGTTGTACGCGCTGCGTAGATCCAGTTTGGTAAAAATGGTGGCCCCCCTAAGTTGCTCGAGGGCCGACGGTACTAGTGGGAGAGGGTAGCGGAATTTAACGGTGACGGCGTTCAGTCCCCGATAATCAATGCAGGGCCGGAGTCTGCCGTCCTTCTTCTGCACAAAGAAAAACCCCGCGGAGGCCGGCGATGTGGACGGCATGATGAACCCGTCGGAGTGCCTCGGCAATATGCTCCTCCATCGCTCTCATCTCGGGCTCGGAGAGGGGATAGATGCGAGAGTGAGGAGGAGAGGCCCCCGGCTGGAGTTCAGTCGCGCAATCCCATGGCCGGTGAGGAGGGAGTTGAGTGGACCTCTTTGCACTGAACACCTCACTCATCGAACGGTATTCTACTGGGATAGACAAAGGTAAGTGAGCCAGGGGGCTCTCCACTGACGTGGAGAGGCACGGGAGGGAGGGGTTACAGTGCAAAGAGCACTCTGGGGACCAGGACCTTATTTCCCCTGTCCTCCAGTCTAGGACAGGGCTGTGGGACCTCAGCCACGGGATGCCAAGTACGATCCCATGATCAGAAAGTGGCAACACAAACAGGGATAGTGTTTCAGTGTGAGTTGACAGCTGAATGGTGAGAGGGCCTGTGACCTGAGACACCCCACCTAGGTTCAGCTGCCGCCCATCGATTGCCTTTACGGACACGGTGTGGGATAGGGGATACAGGGGGACGTGAAGTTGAGTAGCTAACGTGGAGGAGATGAAGTTGCCAGCCGACCCAGAATCTATCAGCGCTGAAACACAAAGACACATGTCAGCACAGCGTATTTTAACTGAATACTGGTTAGATAAATCAGGCAAGGATTTAAATACTGTGCGTCTCTTGGCAGCCAGGGAGCAGTCCTTTCGCCAATGTCCTGGCTCGCCGCAGTACAAACAGAGTTTATTGTGGATTCGACGTTCCCTCTCTGCCTCAGAGAGGTGAATCCTGCCCAGATCCATGGGCTCTGGGGGACTGAGGTCGCTGCGTGGACTGATGGCTGTGGCCACTGCTTTGATCACTGCTTTGATTTTCTCCACCTCTGTTAACCAGGGATATTGTCCAAAGTACATGTGAAATGTGACCAAAAACGCCGCACATGAGCTAGGGTCGCCCGCATAGCATTCTGGAAGAGCGATGTGGCTTACCGGCGGAGCTGGTGGCTGGGCGAACGGCGGAGGAGGAAAAGTCGGGGCGGCTGCCCGGGGTCCTCTGTCCGAGATGGTCAACCGCTCCAGCTGTTGTTGGATGTCTTCCAACCTGGACGACAATCGCACGAGGATCCCCTCGTGGTCTCTGACCCGCTGACGAACCTCCAGGTCCGCCGTTTCTCCAGACAAAATCCCGCCCGCTGCGCCTTGCTGCTCGTAGGTCCGTTCATCTGTCATCGTCACACACGGGAAGCAAGGCACGCACACACGCAGCTCCAACTAGGACACGTTTTAATCAGAACACGTAACACAACAAAGCCGTAACTCACAATACAGACAGTCAGGGAGGACGGTGAACGGACAATGCTGGGTAGTAAGTGGTTCTCCAGGTGCTGGTGATCAGTGGTTGTTAACTAAACTAAGGGTGAACGTGAAAGCCCGGACGGGGACCTCTCCCCTGGTCTGGGTACAGCGGTGGGCGTGACAGAAATGAAGGTTAATGTAAAAAGGAGACACTTTCCATAAAACGAGTAATAAGATAAAAACATTTCATTTCAGTTTTTCATAAACTAAAATATTTTGTGTAACAAATCTGTTAAATTATATACTTTCAATATTTGGTTGCATTTTTTTAATTCTATCAGAAAAGCATAAACAGATAAATTAAGATAATGTGTTTAATTGTATTAGACAATTATACAAGTGTTATAAACTAATTAAAAATACTTTACACAAATGAACATGTTTCCGTATCAAAAATCTGAGGATACAGAGCTGAACCACAACTGGGTTTAAATTCTTAAGAAAAACAAAATTACATGCAAAATTATTATTTAAAAAAGTAAGTATCGATTTTTACATAATCCTCCAAACAGCTACAATCTAGCGACAATCTTTTTTTGATACCGATATACTGATACTGATAAAAAAAAAAGTCACCTAACATCCTTTATCACTGTTGATCCAATCACTGTGAAATTTTCACACAATTTATGAAACGAACAATATTTACATGGAATTTCCAAAGAATTAACATATTTTATTTTCAGGTATGCATTTCTTGACCCCTGTTTATTTAAGATAATCCTCAGTAATTTATTAATGCATTCATTCATACATTTATTCATTTAATCTTTTATTTATGTATGATCTGATATGATCTTATCTGATCATACATAAATAAAAAAAATCTAAAAAAAAAGGCAACAAGGTCTTCTTGATGTCTTGATGTTTTATTACTGAGCCATGGCAGATGCCCCCTGACCCCAGTGTGGGTCATGTTCACCTGTTGGTGGAGGGTCTCTGAGACCCACATTCCAAGGTAAACTATGAAAACTGCCCTTAAAGCTGTAAATGAACAGAAAGGATCAAAGCCCCTGCTCAGTGATATCATAAGGGATCAAAGCTCATGGAGTGTGTGGTCATAACTGTAAAGTTCCGTGACGCTGCTGTTCATCATTCTGTGTTGGAGCAGCGAAGAGAACGCAGCCAAAACAAGCCTCCTCCGGTGCTGGATTCATGGAGGCATTAAGGACTGAGATACAGAGTGAAAAACTTGAAAAGAACATCAGA
>CM029384.1:18678416-18706584 GCA_017165825.1 Hepsetus odoe
AGACGGATCAAAACGAAAACGTAAAGTTTGAATTCTGAAAAGTCATAGTGAAGTTGCATTTTAGACCCTGCACCGGACAAAACTTGATATAAACCAACCATGGTTTATTATCAGGACCCTTCCAGATACATTGGTTATTACAGCCATCAGGCAGGTGGCTCTATAGAGGGGTTCAGAGGAGCACCGGTCCAGTACGGTAAAGGACTGGGTAACATTTTTCGCGGATTGTTCAGAATGGCCGTTCCTCTGTTTAAATCTGGATTTAATTTAGTCAAACCTCATTTAAAAATGGCCGCGAGCAACATAGCCAAGGACGCCGTTTCCAAGGTCACGGGTAAGATTTTACAAAGGTTACAAGAGCCCGCTGCGGAGAGACAGGATGGAGCGGGGTTAATGACCCTGAGTCGCAGAGCCCGACCCCCAGGGATCAGAGCCTTGAACCTTCAAAAGAGAAAGCCGAACGCCAAAAGAGTCACTTTGAAGTGAGCTTTCGCGGGTATGCGCACGGGACGTCACGAAGAAGATAAAAAGAAGAAGAAGACCAAAAGTAAAGGAGTAAGAAAACAAAGGAGGACGCCCGACATTTTTTTCTAAATCCCTATTAACCATGTCGCTGCTGCACGAGACCTCTGAGGAATGTATGAAGTTGGAATTGGATCTGTTCACGGTACCCATGACGCAAACCAGTATAGAATCCTACCGGTATGTGGAAACGCCTCCCATGACGGCTCTGACCGAAAACGGACCCATAGAATTTTTAATTGCGGGGTCCGGGGACGCTTACCTGGATTTGAACGACACCTACTTGTTTCTAACTTGTAAAATCACCAACGCAGACAGTACAGATGTAACCGCTGACGCGGATGTGGGTCTGATCAACTACCCCATCGCCACCGCGTTCAGCCAGCTGGATATCGCCTTAGGCGATAAGCTGATCACCCACAGCAGCGCCAATTACGGCTATCGAGCCGTGATAGAATGTCTGTTAAACTATTCAGAAGACACGCTCAAATCGCAATTTTCCACCGGTCTCTTCGCCAAAGACACCGGGGGCCGGATGGATGACGTCACCGGGAACAACGAAGGTTTGACCTGGAGAAGCGCCTTTACGGCCCGCCGCAGAGGGGTCGAACTGCTGGGTCATTTGCACAGGGACATCACCTTTCAGGATAAACTCATTTTAAATTCCGTCGACGTCAGGATAAAATTAATCCGCAACAAAAACGCGTTTGTTTTAATGTCAGCGGTCCAAAACCCCACGTACAAACTCATCATACAGTCCGCGCTTCTCTACGTGAAAAAGGTGAACCTGGCCGCAAGGGTCATAAAACTATAGCTTTTAGGACCGGTCGACACAAAATCTGTGATATGGTCACCCTCGAGTTCGCTAAGTTAAATGACCGAAATACCCTGTGGAAGGGACAGATTCCCCCGGTCCGGCTGTAAAAATGATACTATCAGTGTCGAAATAAAGCGCTCGATCCTGCAACTCGTCCAACAACTCGATAATTTTGCTGCTTACCGCAATATCAGCGTGAAACACGGGCAAAAAAACATTGAGGTGACTGTTTATGCAAATAATCCTTTTTATAGAAAACTGGAATCCATAGCCATCAAGCCGCTGGGATAAAGTGAAAAGAAGAGACTCTCTTGTCCGTACAAACTCATCATACAGTCCGCGCTTCTCTACGTGAAAAAGGTGAACCTGGCCGCAGGGGTCATAAAACTATAGCTTTTAGGACCGGTCGACACAAAATCTGCGGAGCAAGGGCTCACTTCTCTCGAGTTCAAGTGGTTAAATGACCAGAAAATAATTTCTGTGGAAGGGACAGATTCCCCCGGTCCGGCTGTAAAAATGATACTATCAGTGTCGAAATAAAGCGCTCGATCCTGCAACTCGTCCAACAACTTGTATAATTTTAAGTGACCGTAACATGCGGTGAACACGGCGGCAAAAACATTGAGGTGACTGGTTTATGCAAATAATCCTTTTATAGGAAACTGGAACCATAGCCACATCGCTGCTGAAAGTGAAAAGAAGAGACTCTCTTGTCCGTACAAACTCATCATACAGTCCGCGCTTCTACTTGTATGATGAGTACTACAAAAGTGTAGTTTTTAAAATAATTTCATTGAAAATGTTTAAAGAACTTTGAAACACAGTCGTCCCCTGTGGCAAACCATTCTTCACCATGGAACGTAATGGTGTGAATATGAATAGGTAAGTGTTGGTCATTTTCAAATCTAGCTTCAAAGTCATAAAACACGTATTTCTCCGTGCGTTGTTCGGCAGGGAGAGGGGTGATGTAACACTTGTGTTGTCTATGCCCACCCGTGGTCTCCAGGGGTGATTTACATACGTTGCAAACCTCCTCCGGACAGACGTGTGGTTTGGTCGAAACCGTAAAAGTTTGTTTACACCTCAGACAGTTTTAATTAAAAACCCTTTTCTTTGTGTCGCGTAAAACATTCTTTGGACCTACAGAATCTCAGACAGTCCTGACACCACACAGAGTCGTTTTTTTTAAAAACACATGCTTTGACACACGTTGCACATAAACTTGCACAGGTGAGTGTATTTGCGACCGTTGAAAGGTTTGTGACAAGCCGTGCAAACGTTGCGAGAGCCGTAGAACCCCTTTAAATTTAAAATACTGTAGTAGTGATCGTTCATCAGTAACAAGTAAAAGGTCTGCTCATTCGGCTCTTTGTGTGTTTGAAAACGTCTAAACGGTCCGCAATCGTTTACTCTGTACAATATTACAATTTTGACTTTTAAAAATTGTTCAAACAACCCAACGTCGCTAAAGGTCACACCGTGTTCCAGTGAAAGGTTCAGATCTTTTAACAGCCTATGAACTCGCGCTTGGCACTCTCCCATTGTTAAAGATCGATTCATGACCCCCACCAGACTACAAGCAAAACAGGTCTGCGCAGAAGTGTTAATGAATAAAACCAAATGCTTAGCTTTAGATTTCAAGATTTCATTCTCAAACAAAGAATTAATGTTTCTGCCTCCATAAAGATTTTTAACAATTTGAACAGTTCTATCCAGATCTATCCAGAAAAACCTTCTGATTGGATTGTATCACATTTTCCGTATGGTTTAAAAAGTTTTCAGCGTTCAGTTCAGTGGGGTTAGTTTGGAAAATAATCGGCGTGTGTAGGCTCTCTCCACGCAAGTTAATTTGAATAATATCTGCCGGTGTCGAGGTCAAGCTTCTGGACCTTTGTAAAACAGCCTCCACTTCACTCTCTAAAACACGCATGAAGCTGGCATTTGGGTCTCGCTCTAACTGCTGCCATATGTTTAATCGCAGGGTTAATTCAGTGTTGTTAAAGCGTGGTCTTTGTCTTTCAACACACCTCGGATGTTCTCGCTCTCTTTCGGCGTCCTGCTGAGTGAGGGGGGGTTCTGCGCGCTTCACAGAGGGAAATCCAAACCCCATTTGTTGTTGTTGTTGTTGAACAAGACTAGTGTCCGGGGACATGTTTTCGTCGATGTTTGAAAAATATTCCTCCGTAAACAAATTATCCAGGTTGGTGTCGTTTAAAAAAAAATTGTCCAGGTTGTCCAAAGACCATTGCTCATCGTTAAAAACATTTAACAGTTCATCTGGTAAAGAATCAATGAAGTTGTCCAAGAAATCTCTTTCTGCTGTATCATCTGTCGAAGCATTGTTTTAATTAGTCGACAAAAAAAAAATACATGGAAAACCAACGTGATTCACATAGTGTTTTCCGTACAGATCCGGAGCATCCTCGCCTAGACAAACTTGTTGGTTTAAAACACCGGTAACTTGAAACATACCTGTCGGATGCGTTTGTGGAACCCTTTCAGACAGCATAAGTTCATCATCATTAGAAATGTCGGAAAAAACCCAGAAGTTCTCAGGACTCTGTCCTTCCGTTATCATTTGTAAATCATTTTAATTGTTTTCTTCTGATCTCTCAGGATTGGTTAAAATTACATTCGAATTGTGGTGATTTCTTGAATGTTGTTGCAAATCCTTTTCGCCGTCTCCGGAATCTGGGATCGTAACGATCCCGTTCTGAGGTCTTGTTGTTGTTGTTTTTTTTTTTTTGCGAAGAATCTTTCTTTTCGAAGAAGAAGAAGAAGAGTCCATTTGTATCACTTCGCCGTCTCCGGAATCTGAAATTGTAATGATTCGGTTCTGTGGACTTTTTTTTTTTTTTGCGAAGAATCTTTCTTTTCAAAGAAGAAGAAGAAGAAGAAGAGTCCATTTGTATGACTTCGCCGTCTCCGGAATCTGAAATTGTAATGATTCGGTTCTGCGGTCTTGTTTTTTTTTGACTTTATCACTTCACCGTCTCCGGAATCTGAAATTGTAATGACCCCGTGACTCAAAGACATGCTGGGGCCCGGCTCATCATCATCCACAGTGTCGCTGATTGGGTTGTCACTGCAACCGACCATTGTAGATGTTGTTCCGATCTGCGTTGTATTCTCTGACAGATTTTTCAAGTCTATCCATGATGTTATCCCGACAGAGCATCCTCATTCAGAACTGTCTGCGTATTCTTTTCTGAGTTGAAACACCCTGCTAAATACGTTGTATACAACATATGATCACATTTATCCGATATTATCCCGCCTTCACTGGCTTCCTGTGAAATTCCGCATCGACTATAAAATTCTACTACCGGCCAACAAAGCCCTAACAGCCTTGCTCCTGAGTACCTTTTCAGGCTTATCTCTAGTTATGAACCTTCACGCTCACTTAGATCGCAAGGCGCTAGCTTTCTAACAGTTCCCAGAAAAAAGTAAAAACGGGGAAGAGCCTTTTCATTCAAAGCCCTCCATCTCTGGAACAGTCTTCCAGCTACTGTACAGAACTCACTCTCAGTATCAGTATTTAAGACCAGGATAAAAACCTACTGTTTTAGTCAGGCTTTTAGTAATTAATCTTCCTGTTAATTAAAAGGTGCAGATCCATCAGTTCACAGATACAGAGAATTACAGTAAACAGGGATGTTGGTGCTGCCAACCCAAAACGCAGACTTATGCTCAGGTTTGTTGAAGGTAGTTGAAGGGTGGGGGCATGGCGCCAGTGTCTCAGGGTGCTCTCGTGTTTGTAAAACCTTTCTAGACAGGCTTTTATAGCGAGTTTGCCAGAGTCACAGTACAGCACTCCATAAATTCATAGTCTTCAGTTCAGAGTTCAAAACAGATCTAATTTTTTTCTCTCTGTTTGAGATGGACGGCTGTCCACCACCTGTACGGTGGACAGCTTATGCTTAGGCATTTCTGGGTAGCAAAGGCCTCCCAACAAAGTCCATCATTTACCGTTAGAGTTTCCTGAACTCCATTTACAGCTACTCCACTGAGTTGAAAGTGAAAGTGAAAGTGACAACCCTTGTCATTGTGAGGTCACAGCACAGCACACAGTGAACCACAATGAAATTGGACCTCTGCATTTAACCCATGCACTCAAACACCGTGCAGCAGTGGGCAGCTATTGAAAGTGCCTGGAGAGCAGTGACGGGGATGGTACCTTACTCAGAGGTACCTCAGGGCAACCTACTGCTGAGGAAATCGAACCCACAATCTTCCGATGCAGGGCCAACTCCCTAACCACTTGGCCACTGCTGCACTGAACCTAAGATTAGCTACATCAGACTGGATCATCTGCATAAGATGCCACTAAGATTAACAAAAGCTCCACTCACTCAAACAGAACAACCACTATTAGCTCATGAAACTTCCTATTACAAACTCTAATGGACTCTTTTATAGTAACTCATACTTTACCTGAACTCATTGCTAAATTGATTAAATTAACTGTGAGTTTAGGCAGAACTAATTCCCTTCATCTATTTTCAGAGATGGACTACTGCCCACTACCTGAATGGTGGCATGTTCTCTATCATCCTCAATCTGAAAGCCTGATAAAAGAAACTGTGTGAACTCATACTGCCAATCAAGATGAAATTGACAAGCCAGAGTCTTTGGTTTAATTAAGAATGTTTTATATTTTGTTACAGATTTGATGTTTGCAGGAAAAAATACAATGTTTATGTAAAACTCATTACAAACAGCATGTCATTTTTAACTAAAAATCTTTTTCTAGTTGAGCGGTGCTATATTTTAATCCCTAAATGGGAGGTAAATAGAGTCAAGGCAAGTCAAGTCAAGTAGGATTTTATTGTCATTTCAGCCATATACACAGTACACAGTGAAATGAAATAACGTTCCTCCAGGACCCTGGTGCTACACACAAGACAAGACACAAGACACAAGACAACATAAGACACAACATAATACCCAAACGGGGCAACAAGTGCAGACAAGACAGACAACAACAGATGGCACGACAGACAGTACATTCATCCATAGAGGGCCGCAGTGTTGTGGAACAAAGCAAATAGAGGTAATGTTATTTTGGTATCAGGGCTCATTTAGTGTTGCATGAAAATGTATGAACCTTTTAAAGTTACCTGTATAAATAAAACCTGAAACTTGTATTTCAGTCATAAAATCAGTTAAAAAGAATCCAGTTAAATTGGACTATTCATTTGGATGTAACATCAAAGATATTGTTCACTGGCAGTCCATCACTTTTTTATCTGCAGGAACTTTGCTTATTCTCATACTGAGCTGAGAGAGTTAAACTTACACTTAATTACACATCATTCTTTCAAAACTATAATCAACTCCATCTTCTAACTGCTACCCAAATACAGTTACTTTTTAGAACACCTTGTAGGCTTGCTATCTTCCTTTCCTCCAACTACTCCTCTATTTGTTGCTAAGCTAATTATAAACTCAAACTGCTCTTATTGTCAGTTAGACCCAGTTCTATTAGCTGTTATTGCTGAGCCCATCTAATTTTATTAATAGATCTCTTGCCGATATTTCACGTAATATTGCATATCTCCATCCTGCACTCAGCAAAAAGGATGCAGAAATGCTTATTCATGCACGTATTACTTCGCGGCTTGATTTTTGCAATACTTTAGTCATTGGTCAAAATCATCTCCAGTACATCTCATCCACACCAAACAGTCATCACACATCACTGTAACGGTGGTGGGGTGTGGGAAGGACGTCAACGCTAAGCCAGTAATCCGGAACGTAACTTTATTAAACATAAACCAAAATACAAATCCAAAAATGCCACCATTAACTATAAGGCTTTGCCTCGTTAATGAACCGCGCTCTGTTCTGACTCACTGGGGCTTAAATAGCAGCCCCAATGAAGCACACCTGTGTCTCCATGAGCCCAGGTGTGCTCAGTCAGAACAGAGCACCATCTGTCATGCCCAACCGGAACCACAGGCATGACAGACTGTGACACATCCTGACAACAGGGCATTACAATAATCTAGGCATGAGGTGATAAAAACGTGTTTCAATATTTCTGCATCATGTAGTGTGAGTGCGCTAGTGTGAGAAAGCTATTTCTCAAGTGTAACCCCTAGGCTTTTGACAATTTGCACACAGAGGTTGCCCAGGTGCTTTCCGTAGTGGCTGTACCCTGATACCATAGTAGAAGTTGATGATTCCCAAAATATTTGGTGGAGTTGTTAAACTAACACAGGTATTAGACAACCAGAACTTTCACTTCAATAGTTCACACTTTATGTTGGTGCGAAAGAAACTTTCCCAAAAATATAACATGTTGCTTTTACTCCTCTAAAGGAGTCCCCTAAGGGCACCAGCACCAGCTAGTGTTGGGTGTATCTCAGGAGCCAGGGCCCTGGATTTGTTAGGTAATCTTCAACTGTTAGCTAGCCATAGGTATGAAAGGGTACTCTTTCATGTAGGACCAAATGATATTCATCTGCGGCAGTCAGAGATAACTAATCGTCATGTTATAGAGGTGTGTAAATTTGCCAAGACAATGTCAGATGGCATAATATGCTCTGGCCAATACCAGCGTGGTGCTGAAGCCACAGCATGGGTAAGCCTGGTCTTTTAGGTCGGGATGGTGTTCACCCCTTACGGGAAGGTGCTGCTTTCATTTCTTGCAGCATAGCCCACAGTCTCTTAGTTAGTCTGCAAAGAAGTTTAGTTAGCCGTTGCTGACAATCCAAGGCCGGGACCAGGCCGCAGACAGACTGGCTAAACCGACTGTCTGTGAGCTGCAACGAGGCGTCACTTAAGGTTCACCATAATGAGACAGTGTCCATTTCCCGAACAGAACTATGCAAAAGAAAAAATAAGAAAACCTGCTCCACCAATTTAATTAATGTCAAACTTTCTAAATCAGCCAGCAACAGCACCTTAGATCTAAAGCTGGGACTTCTCAGTATTAGATCCTTAAACTCTAAAGCTGTGACTGTAAATGAGATGATTAATGAAGATGATTTTGATGTACTGTTGTGAGCCAACGCACCTTAAGGCTTTTTTGCTGTAATTATCACCAAAATAGAACAATTGGTGGAACCTCAGCAGCAAGAGGGAATATATAGAATGTTACAATGGTTTGTGGGTACTTTGGCGTTTTGGTTCCCCATGTGGTGCATCCTGGAGTTCGAACTCAGATGAGTCTACTACTCGTCTGCTTTCATGTGAATCACAGTTATGATGATTACCTTGTTTATGTGTATGTTCAACCCTGCCAAGTAGTAGTTGTTAGCGGTTAGCATTAGCCTCCGCACTAATATCCCTTGTTAATTTTCAGGTTCCAGTGTATTCAGGTAGTTCTTCAGTGTTCTCGTTCCAGTTTGGTATGTTTTTCTATGTCACCTGTTGGTCTGGATGTCACCTGGTGTTTGTTTCCCTTTTCCCTAATGTGTGAGCTAGTGTAGGAACCTAATAAAGTATAAATAAATAAATAAATAAATAAATACTAATAAAGTATTATATTTTTGTTCATATTTCTGGTCTGTCTGAGCTGTGTTTTCTCTCAGCTGGAGGCAGACTAAACAGTCCTGTGATCCACACAACACGCAACATGTTCTATGTCTCACAGAAACCTGGGTTAAACCTGATGAGTTTATTACATTAAATGAAAGCACCCCAGCAGGTTATATTTATGTACCCATTCCTCGCTTAAGTGGATGAGGGGGAGGCATAGCAGTTATACATAAAAACAGTATAGTGTTCAGTCAGAAAACAGATTTAAATTTCTCTTCTTTTGAAACCATTTTTGAATTCCTTGTTAGCAAGCTAGCTGCTTCTTCTTCTTCTTCTTCTTCTTCCTCTTCTTCTTCTTTCGGCTGATAACCTCCAAAACACTCTCCACATACTCTTCCTTCAGGATAACACCTACTCCATTCCTCCTTCTATCCACACCATGGTAGAACAGTTTAAACCCTCCTCCAATACACCTGGCCTTACTACCCTTCCATCTAGTCTCTCACACACAAAATGTCATATCAGCTAATTCTCTACCTTTACCAGTCTGCCAACATTCAAAGTTCCTACCCTCACTTCCACTCTCCTCTCCTTCTTTCTCACCTCCTCCATCTGGACATGCCTCAGAGTACCTCAGAGTACCTCAGAGTACCTCAGAGACTCAGGTACCAGGATGTGTTGACAGACTTCTTTATCCTAAAACCTACTATCCACATCACCAAACCATTTCCAGCAAGAACCAGGACACAGAAACAGAAGGAATTCACCACTGCATAGAAAATGCATGGGACATCCCTGCATTGTGATACAAACATATTCAGGGTGTCATTTGCAAAGTCAGGATACTGTGTCACTGGGGTTAAATTAATGATGTCTTTCAATTCTGTGATGGAAACAGCAACAGACAGCAAGTTCAACAAAATACCTTTTGATCCGTACATGAGTATTAAAGAACACCCATAAATTCCCATTTTTAGGTTGGTGATACTGGTGTTTATGTGTACTATGTAGAGGTTAAATACCAAATATTACACACAGAAAACAGAGGTAATTGGGTGTTGCGAGGAAGTCTGGCATTTTCTATCAATGGGATGACAATCAGGTGTAAGTGTGCACCATGCTTTATTTATCAAGTCGGATCTATCAAAATATACACGATGCATTTGTGAAAGTTCATCATGGCGTGGACAAGAGTTGTTTCTGAGGAGATCGGGAAGAGCTGTTGATATTCATCATGATAGAAAAGATGACAAAAACATCTCAAAAGAAACAAAACTTCACCAATTCACTGTCACAGAAGATGATAAATTGTTCACAAAATTTTATAAAATGTTTTATAAAATGTTACATTACTTCCAATTCCCCCGTGAGCAACCTGGGGTAAGGGTTTTGCTCAGGAACTCAAAAGTGTTGGAGGTGGGTTCGAACCTGGGAGCTTTTGGTCCAGAAGTGAGTATCTCACCACTAGACCATCACCACCCACTTGCTAGAATGAGCTTTTATAACGTACCATAATTTAAACAGATCCGTGTTTTGATTTGAATTCTTTTTGTCACAAACTGTCACAGTTTCATTTTTTACTTTTTGAGAATTCATGTTAGTGTCTACATTGAATAATTTGAATTATTTCTTTTTTCTTTTTATTATAAGAAAGTAACACTAAACAATAAGGCTAGAAGAATAATATGTAAGGCCTGAGCACTCAAAGCTTCCTTTGTGATTAATGTTTGAATAAGAAAACGACTCACCATTTGAGGTCTTCTTCAGCACAACGATTCAGAGCAGGGGTTTCGTTCATGAGAAAGTAAACAAAACTTTTGCAGCCACTGCAGTTGTGAAATTAAATTCTTCTACTGCTGCGTTCATATCTTGCAGCAGATGCATGATATGATGTGTTTTGGAGGAAGTATCATTTGCATTTCTGCAATTGTGCTTGAAAGTTGTGCATGAAACTATATTTCTGCATACATTTGACAAAAAATAATATTAAAATATACTGATCTTATTTCATTGCATTTGGCCATTTATTTAGGGAAATGATTGAGGAAAATGATAGAATATTATGTGGCAAAAGGATGTAAACTTCTAAGATTAGCAGTTCATTTGAAGGTTCAAAGTGAAAGTGACTATTGTACCTCAGGGCAACCTACGGTCTGGGATTTGAACCAATGACCTTCCAATCCTGGGAGCTAGTCTTTAAACACTAGGTGTTTCATTGGGTCCCCTGCTTTAGAGAAATCTATTAAATTCTCATCTTCACAATACATTTGTGGAAGTGCATCATTACACAAGCAAATTAAACTTCAGAGGACTTCAGAAAAGTAGTTGTTAAATCCATGACATTCATGAAAATGTAATACATTTGGCAATGCATTTTAATCCTTTTTTTATTTCAGCTGCTCCCATTTAGGGGTCGCCACAGCGTCTCCATTTCTTCCAGTCTTCTGCATCTTCCTCCTTCAAACTGAGCATCTGAATGTCCTCTCTCACCATGTCCATAAACCTCCTCTTTGGCCTTCCACTTTTCCTCTTTCCTGGCAGCTCCATCTTCAACAGCCTCCTTCCAATATAATCCTCATCTCTCCTCTGGACATGTTCAAATCAACGCAACTTGCTTCTCTCAGAATGAGCTAAGCGCTGATCCTTGATGTAATCCAACCTCTACCCTGCATGCTTCACTACCACTGCAGATCTCACCACTGTTACACTGTCATCATACTTATCCTGAACTACTCTCACATACTTTTCTGTAACACTTGTCTTCCTCATACAAAACCACAACTCCTCTTTAGGCACCCTGCCATATGCTTTCTCCAAGTCCAAAAAGACACAATGTAACTTCTTCTGACCTTCTCTGTACTTCTCCATCAACAGCCTCAGAGGAAACATTGTATGTGTAGTGCTTTTTCTTGGCATAAAACCATACTGCTGTTGACTAATCCTCATTTCTTTTCTAAACCTAAAACAATCTCATCTGATTATGTTATGTTTCCATTTCTATCCTTTATCGCCCTGACTTGCTGCAAATCTTTTCCAGCTCTGTCTCTTTGTCTAGCCAATCGGTATAGGCCCTTTTCTCCCTCTTTACTGTCCAACCTCTCATGCAATTCACCAAACACCTTATCTTTGGCCTTTGACACTGCTTTTTTCATCCTGCGGTTCATCGCCTTGTACACCTGTCTACTTTCTTCATCTCTCTGACTGTCCCACTTCTTCTTTGCCTCCCTCTTCTTCTGAATACACTCCTGGACTTCTCAGTTCCACCACCAGGTTTACTTATCCTCCTTCTTCCTTCCAGATGTCACACCAAGTACCTTTCTAACTGTCTGCCATACCAGTTCTTCAGCAGTTTCCCATCAATCTGGTAGCACTTCAACACCTCCCAGTGCCGTATTAACTCCTGCCACAATCCCACCTTGCAGTCCTCCTTCTTCAGCTTCCACCACTTGATCCTTGACTCTGCCCTCATTTCTCCAAGGTCATCCTACAGACCACCATCCTGTGCTGTATTTACACTCTTCCCTGTCACTACTTTGCAGTCTCCAATCTCCTTCAGACTGACCCTCCAGGCAAAGGATATAATCCACCTGTGAGAATCTCCCTCCACTCTTAAATGTCACCCTTTGCTCCTCCCTCTTCTTAAAATAAATATTAACTACAGCCATTTCCATCCTCTTCATAAAATCTACAACCACCTGTCCTTCAGCATTCCTCTCCTTAACACCAAATCTACTCATCACCTCCTCATCACCTCCTCATTACCTCTGTTTCCTTCACAAACATGTCCATTAAAATCTGCACCAACCACCACTTTCTCCCCCTGGGTACATTCTCTATCACTTTATCTAACTCACTCCAGAATTTTTCTTTCTCTTCCATCTCACGACCAACTTGTGGGGCATAAGTACTAACGACATACATTATCACACATTCAACTTACAGCTTCAAATTCCTCCTCATTCCTCCTTCCAATCACACTATTTAAACCCTCCTCCAACACACCTGGCCTTCCTACCCTTCCATCATTCTCTTACACACACAAAATGTCAACCTTCCTTCTCTCCATCATATCAGCTATTTCTCTACCTTTACCAGTCATGCTGCCAACATTCAAAGTTCCTACCTTCACTTCCACTCTCCTCCCCTTCTTTCTCTCCTCCTCTCTCTGGATATGCTTTCCTCCTCTTGTTCTTCTTCTTCTACTTTGGCCAACAGTAGTCCAATTTCCACTAGCACCCTGTAAGGCTAACAGCATTGGTGGCAGTTGTTGTTAACTCAGGCTTCGACTGATCCAGTACGGAAATCCGGTTTTACACCGGATGCCCTTCCTGAAGTAACCCTCGGACCGGCACGAAGAAATACACTGGCTTGTGCATCCCTAGTGGCTGGGTTAATCTACTATTTCATCTATTAATCAGTTTAATAGAATCTTAATAGAATGTAATTTTTTGGTATGATTATAATATATGCTCAAAGTCACTGGAGGTCAGCTGTAATAGCAAGTGAATTAATTACAATAAGTGTTTCAGTTTCAGTGGCAGTCCCACTTTCTTTATCTGCATGATGCAGGGTTTGTATGTAACACTGTTAGATCAGACTCGATGCCGACTGTCAAATTACCTGCAGGTGTGCTACAGCAGAACCTCACTGTTCATAAATGTGCAGTATGAAATGGAACCTCTACTTTTCACCCACACATGCAAATATGACTAGACACACAACATAAATGTCTAATGGTAGTTGTCTGACACATTCTGTACACAGTGCTTAGTGTCTGTAATTAATGAGTTACTTGGTACTTGGTAAACTTTGGCGCTAAAGTATTATTATACTCTTTCATCCGACTAATTTTCATCAAGAGACTTGCACATGAGCATCACAACTGTGGATGCTCTTACATATAACCGCCAAGCACTGCTGGAGCTCAGGAATCAGCCAGGATACAGTCTTCCAGCGACTCTCCAAACAACGCTACATGAGCCTGGCGTGCTTGAAAGACCAAGCCTTCAGTCCCCGACATCGCCTGATGTACCTGGCTGACTGAGAGGAAACAGAAAGCGATCTGGGGTCTGGGCTCAGCTAAGGGCTAATGCTAGCAGACCGGCTATCCCGTCCGTCCTCCTCGCCAATGTCCGCTCCCTGGATAATAAACTGGACTGCATACGACTTCAGCTGACCACCCAGCATGAGTACAGAGACTGCTGTGTTTTTGTTTTTACCGAGACATGGCTCAGTGACAGCGTTCTGGACACCGCCATCCAACTCGCTGGACTCCGCTCTGACCGGCAAGACTCGCGGAGGGGGGCTGTGTGTTTACTAAACACCCAATGGTGCACGAACGCTTTGCTGGTCTCAACTCATTGTTCAACACTGCTGGAGGTGCTTGCAGTCACGTGTAGACCTTTTTATCTGCCCAGGGAGTTCTCCACAGTTTTTATCATGGCAGTCTACATTCCACCCAGCACTAGTGCTAACAACGCTAATGCTAACAGTGCGCTGGCTGAACTTTACGGAATGATCAGCAAGCTCCAAAACTCTCTTTCGGATGCCGGAGATTTCAATCATGCAAATCTCAAGTCAGTTCTCCTATCCATCAACATGTGGATTTTGCACTGAGGTGGGGAAACATGCTGGACTGTGTTTACACAAACATGGCCGGCGCGTACAGAGCAGAGCCCCGCCCCCACCTCGGACACTCAGACCACATCTCTGTTCTGCTGATCCCAGCGTACAGACCCATCGTCAGGCGTGTGAGGCCCACCCTGAAGTAGGTAAAGACCTGGCCCACAGGGGCCATCTCTGCCTTTTTAGGACTGCTTTGAACACACAGACTGGGACATGTTTAGAGAGGCTGCAACCTACGGTGACTCCATCAACCTGGAGGAGGACACAGCTTCAGTGACTGGCTACATCAGCAAGTGCATTGAGGATGTTACTGTGTCCAAGTTACTATTTTACTATCTCCATCTCCATCATCACACAACCCACCCAGAAGCCATGGATGACTGCGGAAGTGCGCAGACTCCAGAGAACCCAGGACAAGGCCTTCAAGTCAGGGGACGAGGCCACCCTTAGAACAGCGAGGGCAAACCTGTCTCGGGCCATCAGAGTAGCCAAACGAGCTCATGCATAGAGTATCCATGGCCACCTGCCTGTGACGGTGACTCCTCCCTCCCAGGTGCGCTTCTTCGAACGGTTTGATGCAGTGAACAACACGATAATGAGGAAGACCACCCCTCCTCCAAACCACCAGGTTCTCTGTCTGACCATGGCTGAGGTGAGAAGATCTCTGCTGAGAGTCAACCCACGGAAAGCTGCTGGTCCAGACAACATTCAAGGTCGTGTGTTCAGAGGATGTGCAGAACAGCTGGTGTTCTCACCAACATCTTCAACATCTCTCTGAGCACCACTGTTCTTCTTAGGTGCTTCAAGACCACCAGCATCATCCCAGTGCCAAAGAAATCATCTGTCTTCTGCCTCAATGACTATCGTCCTGTCTCACTCACACCTATCATCATGAATTGCTTCGAGGCATATCAAGTCTCAAATCCCTTTCTCACTGGACCCCCTGCAGTTTGCGTATCATCCCAACCACTCAACGGACGATGCAATCTCCACCACCCTTCACCTGGTCTATTCTCATCTGGACAGAAAGGAGAGTTATGTCAGAATGCTGTTCATTGATTACAGTTCAGCATTCAACACCATCATCCCTTAGCATCTGAGTGAGAAGCTGAGGCTGCTGGGCCTGAATACCTCCCTCTGTAACTGGATCCTGCACTTCCTGACAGGGAAACCTCAGTCAGTCAGGATCAGTAGCAGCACCTCCAACATCATCACACTGAGCACAGGAGCCATCACACTGTCACATTGATGACCCACGACTGTGCAGCCAAGCACAGCTTGAACCACATCATCAAATTCGCTGATGATATAACCGTGGTAGGTCTGATCAGCAGTGGTCATGTTGCGGTGTACAAAGAGGAGATACAACAGCTGACATACTGCTGCAGAACCAACAACCTGTCTCTGAATGTCAACAAGACTAAAGAGATGGTTGTTGACTTAGGAGACCATGTTGGAACCACTATCCACTGAATAACCGACAACCTCACGTGGACCCTCAACACCAACTCCATCACAAAGAAAGCCCAGCAGCATCTCTGCTTCCTACGCAGACTGAGGAAAGCCCATCTTCATCATCCCACCTTCCATTCTCACCATCTTCTACAGAGGAACCATCGAGAGCATCCTGAGCAGCTATTGATGAATTGATGCTCGTTTGAAGGCAAAGGGTGGTCACACCAAATATTGATTTGATTTAGATTTCTCTTTTGTTCATTCACTGCATTTTGTTGATTGATGAAAATAAATGATTAACACTTCCATTTTTGAAAGCATTCTTTGTTTACAGCGCTTTTTCACACCTACCTAAAACATTTGCACAGTACTGTATAATCAGTGTTTTTATATAAGTGCTTCCCCATAAAAGACATAGGTTTATACAGCTGTTGGCATTGGCAAAAATGAAGGCAACTAAACTGTATCGAAACTGTAAAAAAGTTTCATATTCATGGTCATTTAGTTCCATTAATGACAAAGGCATTGAAAAGGCAACCAACAGATCATTAAAGATGCAACCAGCACTGTTGTGATTTTTAATGGCTCTTTGGACCTTGTCATCTAGTTGCTCTTTTACTTTCGTATGATAACAACATATCAGATTACAATGTTCAGATATGGGATCATGAATATCAGAGGACCTCTGATGATGCATAAAAACCTTGGAAGACGTTCTCCCTCGCCCGGACGTGGGTCACCGGGGCCTCCCTCTGGAGCCAGGCCTGGAGGTGGGGCCCGCTGGCGAGCGCCTGGTGGTCGGGCCTTCACCCATGGGGCCCGGCCGGGCTTAGCCCGAAGAGGCAACGTGGGTCCCCCTTCCCATGGGCTCACCACCTGTGGGAGGGGCCAAAGAGGTCGGGTGCATTGTGAGCTGGGCGGTGGCCGAAAACGGGGGCCTTGGCGGTCCGATCCTCGGCTGCAGAAGCTGGCTCTAGGGACGTGGAATGTCACCTCTCTGGTGGGGAAGGAGCCTGAGCTAGTGCGCGAGGTTGAGCAGTTCCAGCTAGATATAGTTGGACTCACCTCGACGCACAGCTTGGACTCTGGAACCAGTCTCCTTGAGAGGGGCTGGACTCTTTTCCACTCTGGAGTTGCCACCGGTGAGAGGCGCCGAGCAGGTGTGGGCATACTTATTGCCCCACGGCTTGGCGCCAGTACATTGGGGTTTACCCCTGTAGATGAGAGGGTGGCGGCCCTCCGCCTTCGGGTCGGGGGACGGGTCCTTAGTGTTGTCTGCGCTTATGCGCCAAACAGCATTCTGGACTACCCACCCTTTCTGGGGTCTCTGGAGGGGGCGCTAGAGAGCGTCCCTCCTGGTGACTCTATCGTTCTGCTGGGGGACTTCAATGCTCACGTGGGTAATGACAGTGACACCTGGAAGGGCGTAATTGGGAGGAATGGCCCCCCCGATCTGAACCAGAGCGGTGTTTGGTTATTGGACTTTTGTGCTCGTCACGGATTGTCCATAACGAACACCATGTTCAGGCATAAGGATGTCCACATGTGCACCTGGCACCAGGACACCCTAGGCCACAGTTCAATGATCGACTTTGTGGTCGTGTCATCGGACTTGCGGCCCCATGTCTTGGACACTCGGGTAAAGAGAGGGGCGGAGCTGTCAACCGACCATCACCTGGTGGTGAGTTGGCTTCGTTGGTGGGGGAGGATGCCGGTCAGACCTGGTAGGCCCAAACGTATCGTGAGGGTCTGCTGGGAACGTCTGGCAGAGTCCCCTGTCAGGACAAGCTTCAACTCCCACCTCCGTCAAAGCTTTAACCACGTCCCGGGGGAGGTGGGGGATATTGAGTCTGAATGGAGCTTGTTCCGCACCTCCATTGTCAAGGCGGCTGACCGGAGCTGTGGCCGGGAGGTGGTCGGTGCCTGTCGCGGTGGCAACCCTAGAACCCGTTGGTGGACACCAGCGGTGAGGGATGCCATCAAGCTGAAGAAGGAGTCCTACCGGGCCTTTTTGACCAGTGGGGCTCCGGAGGCAGCTGATAGGTACCGACAGGCCAAGCGGAATGCGGCTCTGGTGGTTGCTGAGGCAAAAACTCGGGCATGGGAGGAGTTTGGAGAGGCCATGGAGAAGGACTTCCAGACGGCTTCGAGGAAATTCTGGTCCACCATCCGGCGTCTCAGGAGGGGAAAGCAGTGCACGGTCAACGCAGTGTATAGTGGGGATGGTGCGCTGCTGACTTCGACTCGGGACGTTGTGGGTCGGTGGGGGGAGTACTTCGAAGACCTCCTTAATTCCACCAACATGCCTTCCGAGGAGGAAGCAGAGCCTGGGGACATCGAGGTGGACTCTTCCATCTCTGGGGTCGAGGTTGCCAAGGTGGTCAAAAAGCTCCTTGGTGGCAGGGCTCCGGGAGTGGATGAGATCCGCCCAGAGTTCCTCAAGGCTCTGGATGTTGTAGGACTGTCATGGCTGACACGCCTCTGCAACATCGCATGGACATCGGGGACGGTGCCTCTGGATTGGCAAACCGGGGTGGTGGTCCCCCTCTTTAAGAAAGGGGACCGGAGGGTGTGTTCCAATTATCGAGGGATCACACTTCTCAGCCTCCCGGGGAAAGTCTATTCAGGGGTCCTGGAAAGGAGGGTCCGTCGGATAGTCGAACCTCAGATCCAGGAGGAGCAATGTGGTTTTCATCCAGGTCGCGGAACAGTGGACCAGCTCTACACCCTTAGCAGGGTCCTGGAGGGTGCATGGGAGTTTGCCCAACCAGTTTACATGTGCTTTGTGGACTTGGAGAAGGCATTCGACCGTGTCCCTCGGGGGCTCCTGTGGGGGGTACTCCGGGAGTATGGGGTATCGGATTCCCTGTTAAGGGCTGTCCGGTCCCTGTACAACCGGTGTCAGAGCTTGGTCCGCATTGCCGGCAGTAAGTCGGACCTGTTCCCGGTGAGGGTTGGACTCCGCCAGGGCTGCCCTTTGTCACCGATCCTGTTCATAACTTTTATGGACAGGATTTCTAGGCGCAGCCAGGGCGTTGAGGGGGTCCGGTTTGGTGGGCTCAGGATTGGGTCTCTGCTTTTTGCAGATGACGTTGTCCTGTTGGCCTCATCATGCCGTGACCTTCAGCACTCTCTGGATCGGTTCGCAGCTGAGTGTGAAGCGGCTGGGATGAGAATCAGCACCTCTAAATCTGAGGCCATGGTCCTCAGTCGGAAAAGGGTGGAATGCCCTCTCAGGATTGGGAGTGAGACCTTGCCCCAAGTGGAGGAGTTTAAGTATCTTGGGATCTTGTTCACGAGTGAGGGTAAGATGGCGCGGGAGATCGACAGGCGGATCGGGGCAGCTTCTGCAGTAATGCGGGCTCTGCATCGGTCCGTCATGGTGAAGAAGGAGCTGAGCCAGAAGGCAAAGCTCTCAATTTACCAGTCAATCTACGTTCCCACCCTCACCTATGGTCACGAGCTGTGGGTAGTGACCGAAAGAACGAGATCGCGAATACAAGCGGCCGAAATGAGTTTCCTCCGCAGGGTGTCTGGACTCTCCCTTAGAGATAGGGTGAGAAGCTCAGCCATCCGGGAGGGGCTCAAAGTAGAGCCGCTGCTCCTCCGCATCGAGAGGAGTCAGATGAGGTGGCTCGGGCATCTGATCAGGATGCCCCCTGGACGCCTCCCTGGTGAGGTGTTCCGGGCACGTCCCACCGGAAAGAGACCCCGGGGAAGACCCAGGACACGCTGGAGAGACTATGTCTCTCGGCTGGCCTGGGAACGCCTTGGGATCCGCCCGGAGGAGCTGGAAGAAGTGGCCGGAGAGAGGGAAGTCTGGGCATCCCTGCTGGAGCTGCTGCCCCCGCGACCCGACCTCGGATAAGCGGGAGAAAATGGATGGATGGATGGGATCATGAATAAGAACATGAATTGGCTGCAACCAGCAATTTGTTTTTGTTGTTTTTTCCTTAATTGTCGAAACAAATGCTCCTCTGGCTGTAGTAATAAGACTCAACATCTAGGATCGAGGCCGATGGTGTATTGAGCACTGCTGAAATTATCCAGGCAGCCACAACTAACAGTGAGGCTTTTCTTACTGTGCGATTTTTCTGAGCCCAGACATGAAGGATAATGACCATATAGTAAAAATCCCTTTACTTTTGCACCTGTCTCACAGTGCCTCACATTACTGAGTTCACAGAGTTTGTTGGCCTAAATCTGACCCCAGAAGATAGCAAGTAATTGAACCTGCAAATAGTTACATTCTTACTTGCTTGCATTATCTCATGAGTTCCCAGAAAACATCCAGCAGAAAAGAGGTACATCTTTAATTGAACAATAGTGCTCAAAGACGACCGGTAGCAACAGTTACAGTTCTAATCAGGCAGCTGCACTCATAATTGGGAAGCTGGATGGGAGGAACACCTTGAAATACCGGTAATAGATAAGACAGGAAGGCATCAGTGAAAAGACTTCTGTCTATTGTTGGTAAAGGGGCAAAGGTGGGGGAACTGAGGTTTTAATCATGACAGCATTGAATATTATTGGTAGAAAACTATTAATGAGATGGATTTATGTAAATTTTAAAGGTGAATGAAATGTATTTAAAGTCCGAAGTTGGGATGAGCAATTGGAGCTGCTCCCACGGGACCACGCCTACTGAAACTCTTCAGTAAATTGGTTGTGCTTCATCTCTCTGACTTTGCTTGATTTTTTACTTCGTTTGATTTCAGACTTAGGTTCACACTTCAATTTTCCACTACATATTTTGGTGTTGTCGGCAGGATTGAAAAGAGGCCGCACGGGCTCCTGGTTCGGCGCTGCTCCTTGGGGCCACTGCTGACCTGGGAAAGAACATTAAAGGTTTATATACTCAGATTATATAATAATACTTCAGATTAAAAAAATCTGAAATATTTCAGATTTCGCTGCCTTTTAGTTTAGGTTCTGTGTTACAGACCAGCGGAGGGGGGTTTGGGCCACTAGGAGACCTGTGCACCTCTCCAATAAAGAACTGTACTTAATGTTTGTGTTTATTACAAAAGGATAGTAAATGAGTATTCATAGAAATTGGAACCGTGGAGTGAGAGGGTGAAATCCACTCTAAAATTAACTTTTTGCTGAAGTCAAAGAGGTGGGGCCGTGGTCCAACTGTAAAATAGTGGAATCTAAGCGTGCACTCCAGTGTTGGCTTAACCCTGTTAGGTCAGTCAGCTTTAAAGCCTGTAATGTATTACAGGTCACGTGGAGCGCTGGTAAAAGCCTGAGAGATCTCAGACAGGTATTGTGCGGCCCATGGCTGGTAGCTCTTGGTTAATATGCAGACTCTGAGTAAAGTGGGTTGACGGATCTGACTTTCTACTGAAATTCCTGAGGGGGCGTTGACAGTGGGTCGATAGGCCGCTAGGATATATGAAAGTGAAGTGAAAGTGAAAGTGACAACCCTTGTCATTGCGAGGTCACAGCACAGCAAGCGTGAAGCACAACGAAATTGGACCTCTGCTTTTAACCCATGCACACAAACACCGTGCAGCAGTGGGCAGCTATTGAAAGCACCTGGGGAGCAGTGACAGGGACGGTACCTTGCTCAGGGGTACCTCAGGGCAAGCTACTTGTGAGGGAATCGAAGCCACAATCGGACTCCGTGAAGTACATCATGCTGACCTCCCTGTACTCTCTCTGGAGCCTGGTGAGCGCCGTTAGCTCATCGATCTTATTAGGGAGAGATCTGACATTCCCCATAATGACTGAGGGTACCGATGGTTTGTACCGTGTCTTCCTCTCCCAGTGTTTCACCCCAGCTCTACAGCCCCGTCTCCTCTGCTGTAGTTCCCTGGGGATCTTTGCTCTCTCGCTGGGCTGAATCTGCTGGTTGCTAAGTGCCAGCAGCTGGTCCTGGGTGTAAACAATCAACCCATTGCCTGGTGTCTCACCGCGTGCAGGGTAAAACAGTCCAAATACGATTAAAAAACAGAAAAAAAAGTTAACAAGTCTCCTCAGACTGCTGTACTTGTGACAGATTAGAAGAGGAAGTGAAAGAAGTAATAAGTAAAGTAAAGAAAATAGATTAAATAAGTAAAAAGAACAGAAAGTGGTCAGAGCTCCTGTAACTGGCTGCCTCTCACGTGGCGCCATCTTTTACCTAGTGATACCATAGTGAAAGTTGATGCATCCCAGAATATCAACTCTGTACCACAAAATTATATTAAGCAAAAAAAAAAAAGGCTTTTTCAGCAAAATGAAACCGCCGCCAGGTTCCCTTGACAAGGATCACAACAGATGCACCGCACAGACCAGTTGGGAGTTCAGTATTAGACTCAGGCGATGACCACAGTGGGCCCCCCTGATCATGTAGGGAAAGAAATGGAATGGCGAGGGTCAGTAATGAGCAGGATCCAGTAGTGACAGACACAGAAAGGAAGCGATACAGTGCAATGGCATGTACAGCAGAACTAGCGACATTAGTAATAGTGCACTATGGTGATTGGTGCGGGTAAGCTAAACTAAAAAAGTAAGTCTTCAGCTGTGATTTAAAGACTGAGACTGATTCGGCATCCCGTATGTAAGCAGGCAAGCTATTCCACAATCTAGGGGCCCTGTAACTGAAAGCTTGTGCACCTATACATTTATTTATGCGAGGGACAATTAGAAGATCTTTATTCTGGGATCTAAGTGGGTGGTTAGGTGTACAGGCATTAAGCAGTTCGGTTAGGTATATTGGGGCAAGACCTTTAAGTGCCTTGTAGGTTAAGAGGAGGACCTTGAAATCAGGATATCATTTACCACCCTAGTTAGAGCAGTTTCTGTACTATGGCCGTGCCGGAAGCCTGATTGGAATTTATCTAAGAGATTATGCATGTCTAGATATGACTCCTCCTTGAACCACCACCTTATCGTAGTGGAGGGGTTTGCGTGTCCCAATGATCCTGGGAGCTATGTTGTCAGGGGCTTTATGCCCCTGGTTGGGGCACCCAAGGCAAACAGGTCCTAGGTGAGGGAAGAGACAAAGAGCGGTTCAGACCTCTTCTGATGAATAACAATTATGGAAGACGTTTTCCCTCGCCCGGACGTGGGTCACCGGGGCCTCCCTCTGGAGCCAGGCCTGGAGGTGGGGCCCGATGGCGAGCGCCTGGTGGTCGGGCCTTTACCCATGGGGTAAAGCCCGAAGAGGCAACGTGGGTCCCCCTTCCCATGGGCTCACCACCTGTGGGAGGGGCCAAAGAGGTCGGGTGCATTGTGAGCTGGGCGGTGGTCGAAAACAGGGGCCTTGGCTGTCCAACCCTCGGCTGCAGAAGCTGGCTCTAGGGACGTGGAATGTCACCTCTCTGGTGGGGAAGGAGCCTGAGCTAGTGCGCGAGGTTGAGAAGTTCCGGCTAGATAGAGTTGGACTCACTTCGACGCACAGCTTGGACTCTGGAACCAGTCTCCTTGAGAGGGGCTGGACTCTTTTCCACTCTGGAGTTGCCACCGTTGAGAGGCGCCGAGCAGGTGTGGGCATACTTATTGCCCCACGGCTTGGGGCCAGTACATTGGGGTTTACCCCGGTAGATGAGAGGGTGGCGGCCCTCCGCCTTCGGGTCGGGGGACGGGTCCTTAGTGTTGTCTGCGCTTATGCGCCGCATAACAGCATTCTGGACTACCCACCCTTTCTGGGGTCTCTGGAGGGTGCGCTAGAGAGCATCCCTGCTGGGGACTCCATCGTTCTGCTGGGGGACTTCAATGCTCACGTGGGTAATGACAGTGACACCTGGAAGGGCGTAATAGGGAGGAATGGCCCCCCCAATCTGAACCAGAGCGGTGTTTTGTTATTGGACTTTTGTGCTCGTCACGGATTGTCCATAACGAACACCATGTTCAGGCATAAGGATGTCCACATGTGTACATGTGCCCCTGGCACCAGGACACCCTAGGCCGCAGTTCGACGATCGTGTTGTCGGACTTGCGGCCCCATGTCTTGGACACTCGGGTGAAGAGAGGGGCGGAGCTGTAAACTGACCATCACCTGGTGGTGAGTTGGCTTCGTTGGTGGGGGAGGATGCCAGTCAGGCCTGGTAGGTCCAAACGCATCGTGAGGGTCTGCTGGAAACGTCTGGCAGAGTCCCCTGTCAGGACAAGCTTCAACTCCCACCTCCGTTTTAACCACGTCCCGGGGGAGGTGGGGAACATTGAATCTGAATGGACTATGTTCCGTGCCTCCATTGTCAAGGCGGCTGACCGGAGCTGTGGCCGGGAGGTGGTCGGTGCCTGTTGCAGTGGCAACCCTAGAACCCGTTGGTGGACACTAGCGGTGAGGGATGCCATCAAGCTGAAGAAGGAGTCCTACCGGGCCTTTTTGGCCAGTGGGGCTCTGGAGGCAGCTGATAGGTACCGACAAACCACCAGCTCTGGTGGTTGCTGAGGCAAAAACTTGGGCATGGGAGGAGTTTGGAGAGGCCATGGAGAAGGAACAGGAACACCGATCCTGTTCATAATTTTTATGGACAGGATTTCTAGGCGCAGCCAGGGCGTTGAGGGGGTCCGGTTTGGTGGGCTCAGGATTGGGTCACTGCTTTTTGCACATGACGTTGTCCTGTTGGCCTCATCATGCCGTGATCTTCAGTTCTCTCTGGATCGGTTCGCAGCCAAGTGCGAAGTGGCTGGGATGAGAATCAGCACCTCCAAATCTGAGGCCATGGTCCTCAGTCAAAAAAGGGTGGAATGCCCTCTCAGGATTGGGAGTGAGACCTTGCCCCAAGTGGAGGAGTTTAAGTTTCTCAGAATCTTGTTCACAAGTGAGGGTAAAATGGAGCGGGAGATCGACAGGCGGATCGGGGCAGCTTCTGCAGTGATGCGGGCTCTGCATCGGTCCGTCATGGTGAGCCAGAAGGCAAAGCTCTAAATTTACCGGTCGATCTACGTTCCCACCCTCACCTATGGTCACGAGCTGTGGGTAGTGACTGAAAGAACGAGATCGCGAATACAAGCGGCCGAAATTAGTTTCCTCTGCAGGGTGTCTGGACTCTCCCTTAGAGATAGGGTGAGAAGCTCAGTCATCCGGGAGGGGCTCAAAGTAGAGCTGCTGCTCCTCCGCATCGAGAGGAGTCAGATGAGGTGGCTCGGGCATCTGATTAGGATGCCCCCTGGACGCCTCCCTGGTGAGGTGTTCCGGGCACGTCCCACCGGAAAGAGACCCCGGGGAGGACCCAGGACACGCTGGAGAGACTATGTCTCTCGACTAGCCTGGGAACGCCTTGGGATCTGCCCGGAGGAGCTGGAAGAAGTGGCTGGAGAGAGGGAAGTCTGGGCATCCCTGCTGGAGCTGCTGCCCCCGCGACCCGACCTCGGATAAGCGGAAGAAAATGGATGGATGGATAAATATGACTGCAGTTGTCTCGCAACAAATTTTTCTAGAATCTTATAGAGAAAAACGGGACATTAGAGATAAATAAATAAAAACTTTATTCAAACTTCTAAACAACATCTGATTAAAAAACTAACCACACACATGACCTAGGAAACTAATCTAAACAAATTTTCCTATAAATATAATGTTAAATTTACTATAGTTCACATAAATGAAAGCAGATCAGCAGTTTTAAAACTGAATTAATGAAAAAACGAATCAACACTGTGTCAAAAGTTTGTATAATGCTTAATTTTAAAGCAAAGATTATATAAATTAATATGTTTTTGCATTATCAAATTCTAATTTGAAATAGTAATATTATCACAATTATTAAGATATCACCAATATTTATGAAACATTAGCTTGAATACATTGCATTATTGTCATAATTACAGATTTTTACAATGTAATTGATTTTTGTAACAATCACGGAACACTTCAAAGAGTAGTTGAAACCTTGTTTTCTCCAGACTGGGTAGTTGATGTTACTTGTACTCCATGGTGACCATCCTCTTCTAGGGCATTTTCCATTTTTGACAGAAGCGCATGACATTGGTCCTTAAAGTCCTTCCCCATAAAAGCATAAAGAAATGGGTTTATACAGCTGTTGGCATTAGAAAAAACGAGGACAACTGAATAAACTGACTCTAAAAATTTCTCATATTTTAAGAGGTTTAGCTCCATCAAAGAAGCAATATTATAAGGCAGCCAGCAGATCAAGAAAGTAGCAATCAGCACTGTCATGATCTTGAATGGTTTCTTGGACCTCACCATCTGGTTGCTCTTCAGCTTTCGTAAGATGACAACATAACAGATGATAATGATCAGAAACGGGATTAAGAATAAGAACATGAATCGGCACACCACATCAACTGTTTTGTGTAGATCACTTGAATAATTGTGAATACAAACTCTCTTTTTGTTTATTTCGATGAAATCTACGACCAAGGCTGGGGGAATACTAATCACTGCTGAAATGATCCAGGCTACCAACAGTGACAGTCACGGACTGTCCGTGAAGCCTTCCAAACAGTGCGTTTATTCTGAGCCCAGACAGGAAACATAATGACCATACAGCGGTCCATACTGATGATGATGAGGAGGAAGATGCTGCTGAACCAATTCAAGAACATGATGAAAAACAAGAATTTGCATAGGAAAAGTCCAAAGATCCAGTAATCTAGGACCGCATGTACAATACCCAAGGGCAGAATGGAGCAGAATGAGAAGTCCGACACAGCCAGACTCAGGTACAAGGTACTGTTGACAGACTTCTTTATCCTAAAGCCTGTGATCCACATCTCCAAACCATTTCCAGCAAGTCCCAGGACACAAATTAAGGAATTCACCACTGCATAGAAAATGCATGGGACATCCCTGCACATTGAATCAGACATATTCAGGGTGTCATCTGCAAAGCCAGGATACTGTGTAACTGGGGTTGATGTCATGATTCCTTTCCATTCTGTGATGGAAACAGTGACAGACAGCAAGGTCAACAAATTACTTTTTGATCCGCACATAGCACATTGTGAGGTTGGTAATACTGGTGTTTAATGTGTACTATAGAGGAATTCTGTCAGACCACTGAACCAGTTAACTTTGGGCTGTGGGATGGTGCTGAATAAGAAATATTAAATGTAGAAACACATGTAATGGTGGTTATCCTTTAGTGGCAAAAATATTTGAGCCTCAAGTAAAATGAAATAAGTGTCAGGCTTTTCAATCAACAGGATGCCAATCAAATGAAAGTGGAAAGTTTTATTTAAAAACTGAATTTTCGGTTTGCACAATAGGCAAGTGTAGGTTTGTGGAAGTTTTTTATAGCATAGAAAAAAATGTTTCTTAATGTTTTTTCAGCTTTCATAAAATATATGGAATGCTTTATGTATGTTGCTCTTTTGTAAAGTCTTCCTTAAAATTCTAGGTTTTCTCTTTTCTTCTTTTCATAATTATATATATATTTTACATATTTCTTCTCAACCTAAATATACACTCTTAAATGGTTCTGTCAAACTTTAATCTATTACTTTTTCATAATGTTAATGTCTCCATCAAAAAATATGAATTATTTCATTTAAAAAACTAACCCTAAAAAGTATGGCTAGAGGTATATTCTGTAAGTCCTAAGCCCTTTAAACCTCATTAGTGATCAATGTCTGAATTAGAAAACGACTCACCAGGTGAGGTCTTCTTCAGCACAGCGATTCAGAGCAGGAGATATGTTGCTCATGAAGCAGTAATCAAAGCTTTTGCAGCTACTGCTGTTGTGAAATTCAGCTCCTTCCCTGTCCCGTTAAGTAACTTGTCTTTGCAGCATACTTTGCAGCAGTTGCATAATATGATGCGTTTTAGAGAAAGTATCACTTGCATTTCTACAGTTATGCTTGAAAGATTGTAATTCCTTTAGATTTATTATATTTCTGTGTACATATGACAAAAAATATAAAAAAATACTGTTTTACTGATATTATTTCATTGCACTTGGTCATTTATTTGTTTTGCTGAATAGAACAGGCCACTTCAAGCTTCGAGCAAGGTGCTGTCCCCGTCACGCTCCTCCCTGCGATGGGCTGGCGACCTGTCCAGGGTGTGTCCCACATCCTTTGGCCCTGTGTGCTGGGATGGTCTGATCAACTTTATCTCTCTATAGTTATCTAAGCTCTGTGCATCATCCTGATTCTTGAAAATCGGTACCAGTACACTTTGTCTTAACTACAGCCATTTCCATCCTTCGTGCAAAATTTACAACCATCTAACCTTCAGCATTCCTCTCCTTGATATCTATATCTACCCATCACCTTCTCATTACCTCCATTCTCTTCACCAACATGAACATTAAATCTGCACCAATCACCACTATCTTTCCCCTGGGTACACTCTCTATCACTTTA
>CM029384.1:18707084-18954977 GCA_017165825.1 Hepsetus odoe
CTGGAATGTTAAAAAATGCAGAACACAACTCTATTACTGTGAAGTACTTGGCATCTGGTGGAATGTTCATGAGTAATGCGTGTGGATTGGGCACTTCCGCTTGCCAGTCTTCTACTGCTGCATTTACTGCTCTTAAATCGTGCACCAATCGCCACTTAGTTTTATCTGCCTTTTGTACTGGTAGTATAGGAGTGTTACATGGGCTTCTCATTTGTATAAGTACTCCAGTACTTATACTCAAATACGGGGCAGCGGTGGCCTAGCGGTTAGGGCGTTAGCCGCATGATCGGAGGATCGGGGGTTCAAACCCCTTCCCAATAGGTTGCCCTGAGGTACCCTTGAGCAAGGTACCGTCCCTATCACTGCTCCCCGGGCGCTTTCAATAGCTGCCCACTGCTGCACGGGTTTGAGTGTGCATGGGTTAAATGCAGAGGTCCAATTTCGTTGTGGTTCATGTGTGCTGTGCCGTGACCTCGCAATGACAAGGGTTGTCACTTTCACTTTCCTGCTTCTACAAGCCCCATTATAGTGCTCTCTATTCCCTGCTCAGTTGGTTTTAATGGATACTGAGCTCTCCTAGGTAGTTGTGCTCTAGGTTTCAGTCTGATCTGAACTGGTGAAGCTGATTTTACCTGTCCCACATCTGTCTCATGTTGTGACCACAGTTCTTCAGGAACTTGCTAAATCATTTGTTTCTTCAGGGAATCTTCTTCCTTCAGCTGTGCATTCATTCGCTTCCAGACATCATCATTCTCAAATCTTGGGATTACTACTGCCTGTGTTGTTGCTGCCATTTGCAATTCACACAACACTTTGATCATTGAATTATCTTCAGCACACAGTATCAATGGACTTTGTGTGTTCTCCCACTTTAGTTCTTCTGCTCTTTTAACCATTGGGTCCCAAATCCTTTGACTCAAATCCTTCATTTGTTAGCAATGTCATATGTGGTCTTGCTCCTTCAACATTATACCACTTTTTGATGAACTCATTATCTTCCACTTGAAGCGCTGCTCCTTCTGTCCCTATCACCACACTTCTAATTTTAAGGTTAACTTTTGTTCTTGCAGTCTTTCTAAGCCATTCTTCCTCCAACGTCTCATTCTGGCTTTTATCATAAATCATAGTACTATTCTAATCTGGGGTATCTTGCATTTGGAATCTGTGCTGAAATAAACTTTTCCCATAAACTCATTATTTCCTGACCTGACTTTTCTATCTCTCCTAACCAGTACACATTAGCTCCCTGAGCATTAACGGCCCATTAGCTCATCTGAGCATTAACGGCCATTTCATGCTGTACATGCCATCACACTGTATTGTCTCATTTCTGTGTCTGTCACTACTGGATCCTGCTCATTACTGACCATCCCCATTCCATTTCTCTCCCCACATGTCCGGGGAGGCCCGCTGTGGTCATCACCTGAGTCCAATGCCGAACTACAATCTGGTCTGTGCGATGCATCTGATGCGCCATGGGACCCTGGCGGCTCATCGGTCCCTGGGGCCGCACCTGACTTGATGAGCCTGGGAAGCAGCTTAGGACTGTTTACTGATCCTGGAGTTTAAAACCAAACTAACTTTGTACTGCTAGTATACCCAAGGGGGTTGGGTAACCAGTCGACCTAGGACCCTCAGAGGTTTTTTTTCTCCACACAGTGGAGTTTTTGGTTCCTCTCCTTCGTAGTCATCTGGCTTTGACTTCTATTACTGTAACCTGTTCCACCATCTACCACCAATGTAAAGTGCCTTGGGGCAACTCTGTTGTAAAAGGCGCTATACAAGAATAAATTGAAATGAAATTTCATCCACATAAACTCCATCAGGCGTACACCAAACCACTTTAGACCTGTTGCCCTCACCTCTAACCTGATGAAGGCTATGGAGAGGATCATCCTCTATCACCTTCGTCCACTGGTCAGGAGGGACCTAGACCCGCTGCAGTTTGCTTACCAGCTGCACATTGGGGTGGATGACGCTGTCATCTACCTGCTGCATCGGGCCCTTACTCACCTGGAGAGTGCCAAGAGCACTGTGAGAGTCATGTTCTTTGACTTTTCTAGTGCTTTCAACACAATCCAGCCTTCAGTTCTGAGGGGGAAGTTGGAGGGAGTGGGTGTGGACCATCACATGTCTGAGTGGATTATTGACTACCTCACCAATAGACCCCAGGATGTGAGACTCCAGGACTGTGTGTCTGAGGTGGTGGTCTGCAGCACTGGAGCCCCACAAGGAACAGTCCTCGCCCCCTTCCTCTTCACCTGTACACAGCGGACTTCAAATACAACACGGACACCTGTCACCTGCAGATGTTCTCGGACGACACCGCTATTGTTGGTCGTGTGTCGGAGGGGAATGAGCAGGAATACAGGGGGGTCATCAGTGACTTCGTCAGATGGTGCAATCAAAATCTTCGGCGCATCAATGCCAGCAAGACGAAGGAGCTGGTGATCGACTTTCGCAGGAAGTCACCCCCCATTACACCGGTGGACATCCAGGGTTTGTGTATTGAGACAGTGGAGGAGTACAAATACCTGGGTGTCCACATCAACAATAAACTGGACTGGTCCACAAACACTACTGCTCTGTACAAAAAGGGCCTGAGTTGTCTACACCTGCTAAAGCGGCTGAGGTCCTTTGGAGTAAACAAAAATCTCATGAGGACATTTTATGACACTGTGGTAGCGTCTGCTGTTTTTTACGCTGTGGTCTGCTGGTGTGGAAGAGTCGCAGAGAGGGACAGAGGGAAACTAAATAAACTGGTCAAGAGGGCCAGCTCTGTCCTGGACTGCCCGCTCAAGTCCATCGAGCAGGTAGGGGAGGAGAGGATGTTATCCAAACTAACATCCATCATGGACAACACGTCCCACCCCCTACACGAGACTGTACGAGCACTGAGCAGCTCGTTCAGCAGCAGACTCTTACACCCGCAGTGTAAGAAAGAACGCTACCGCAGGTCATTCCTACCTGCAGCAATAAGACTCCACAACTCAACATAACTTACATACTTGTTTATTATTATATATTATGTTATATTATATATTATTGTTAATGTATATTAATGTATATTATTATTGTATTGTTTTTTATTATTATTATTATTATTACACTTATCTTGCTACTTGTTTATTTATATATATTTATAATTTATTTAAAACTTATTTATTATCGTGTATTATTACTGTGTACTGTATATATGGTCACCTAATTCTCCTTGTAGATATGTATATGTATATATATTATATATATATATATATATATATATATATATATATATATATATATATATATATATTATATAGATAGATTATTTGTGTTATAGCTCCTGCACTTTCTCCTGTACTTTCTCACTGTACTTGTTCTCTTTCCTTATATATCTATATTTATATATCTTTTTCTATTCATTTCTGTACATCTGTCACTTTATAAGAGCCCTGTAGCCCAAATTTCCCATTTATTGGGATAATAAAGGAATTACTCTACTCTACTCTACTGGAGTTTGCTCTATAATAGACTAAAATAGGTAAATTGATAGTTTTCCCCTGTACTGTTACTCTAACGGGAGCAGTCACTGGTAATAGCTGGACTTGTCCCGAGAATCTTCTGTCTTAACGACCTTTCCTGACCTGGGGAGGTTAATGGCGTAATTTAAATTTAGGCATGTATAACAAGCTCCTCTATCTATCATCATGGGTATAGCTTTGCCATTCACCTGAAACTGCAGCATTGGTTCCTCTACCCTTACTTGTCAATAGAGCTGGCCACTCCTGTAGGACCCTCTGGGCCTCCTAGCATCCTTTTGTCCACCCAGTAATTTACTGGGCGAGGAGTTTTCTATCAGTTCTCCCAGTTGGAGCTGTGCCACTTTCTCAGCACTTATCTTTCTTGTTCTTTGATTCTGTTTTCATTTTGCCTATGTTTATCCATAGTATGTGTCACATGAGCTATAAACTCATCAAATGTCTTTGCAGTCAGTCCCACTATATCTTCAGTTTTGCCTGTTTGCCAGTTTTTGCTTTTCTGGAAGGTAGGCTGGGACCATTGCCCAAAGACCACGTTCATGAGGTTGTCTTGATCTGGGTCACTTCCTGCCTCTGCTCTCCACGTCTTTTTCATATGATGAACATAAGCAGAGGGATTTTCAGTCTCTACTATTGGCTCTCCATTCAGAGTCTTCAGGTCTAATTTTCTTGGATAAACTTCCCTCATTGCATTCCACAGTCTGTTACGGTATGGACTGAATTCCATACCATCACTTGTTGCATCCATACAAGAGCTATAAATGACGTGGCTATCCTGGTTAGTGGATGACACACTATGACCGGGATGGGTACCAAAAAATTGGAATATGATGATATGGGGCTACCTTTCCTTGTCAGCTCTCCATTTTTAGAAGCCTGAACTTTAATTTAACTGAATTAACTTGACTAGATATACAGTTAAGTGAAAGTGACTACTCATTGTGAACATACAGTACAGTACACAGTGAACCACAACAAAATGTATCATCTATGCATATAGTAAAATATAGTAAAATTTCCTTTATTTTTGTACCTGTCCTACAGTGTCTCCACACCACCAAGTTCCCACGAAGCAAGTGGTTAGTACAGGTTGTGGATAAGACAGGGAGTCATCAGTGAAAAAGCCTTTGTCTATTGTTGGTAAAAGGGCAAGGTGGGAACTGAGGGTTTGAAATCATGACAGCATTAGATAATATTATTGGTGATATTAATGGGATGGATTTATGTCAATTTTAAAGGGGAATGTATTTAAAGTCTGAAGTTGGGATGAGCATTTGGAGCAGCTCCCACTTGACCACGCCTGCTGAAACTCTTCAGTAAACTGGTTGTGCCGCATCTCTCTGACTTCGCTTGATTTTTTTAAATTTGATTTCTGACTTGGAAAAAGTTTCGGACTTGGGATTACACTTCAATTTTCCACGAAAGGAACAGCAGGGCAACATACGGTCAATCACGGGGCTTACTCCCAACAACAAGTCACCAATGCCAAGTGTTTACTTGGCTCCTTTATAAATATCCAAGCTACAGAGAACGGTGCCTTGCTCAAGGGAACCTCAGGGCAACCTACTGTTGAGGGGAATTAAACCCACAATAATAATAATACATATTTCATATATATATATATATATATATATATATATATATATATATATATATATATATATATATATAATAATACATATTTCAAAATATACTATAGATCTTTTTCATGTTACCGTTAAACACCAGGCTGTGGCGATGGCTTTTTCTTTGATAGTAATCTTTGTACTTACCAGTACATAAAAAGTAAACAGACTGCTTGTGATAACATTTATTTTTGATACAAATATTAAAAGCAATCCATAACACCAACATCCATAACAGGATTTTATTATGAAGAAAATCACCACAAAAAAAGATTGTTGTAGATTATTGTTGCTGCTTATTTGATCTTTTCCAAACATACAGATGATCTATTTGCCCATACGATGACCCCAAAACTCCAAAGAAAAAAAAACCCACTCATGAGTCTGGACTTCTTTGCGTAATGTTTCTGCTTTATTTCCGTATTTGTTCATCTTCAACTATAGTTTGCTGTAATAAACAGTACGGCCAGTTCGTCATTTACTTCGATGGCTCTTTTGATTGTATTATACATTTCTTTAATCTAATTTGTTCATATCAAATTATTGATAATACGAGAATTGTTAAAATTATTATTATAACGAGTGCGTTCATTTAGACTTACCCTGCAATACCTGCCATTTCAGTTGAGCCCACTAGAAAGCACACACTCCAGACACAATCCCTGGAGTCTGAGAAAGTCCGATCAAAGGCTAGGTGTCTTATTTGCCAAGAAACCGTTGTGTTCTTCGAAGAACACAATATCAGCCGCCACTTTTCCACCAAGCATGCTGATTATATATATGTATCCAGTCAGCAAAATGGGCAGCTACTGTTTGGTTACAGGTTGAGCAAAATCTTTTTCTCCAACAAACTACTGTTCAAGAATCGAGCACCAAGTTATTTGCTAGCATTCAAATTAGCAAGCCTGTTCTCCGAAGGAGAGTTTTTTTTTTGTTTGTTTATTTTTTGTTTTTTTAAGAGTGCATGGTGACAACAACTAATTAGGAAAAATTGAGTTTATCATGCAGGACAGCAGCTTCAACAAAAAAAGCGAGTCATTACAAGTTGTATTTGTTAGCACTGTAGACGAGTAGCGACATGAGACACAGCTTAGCTTTTCATTTTTATCAGAGGGCTTTAGTGACAATTTCGAGATGTGAACAATTTTTGACCATGGAGTCTAAAGGGTGGCGGTGGTCTAGTGGTAGGGTACTTGCCTACGGACCTCTGGATCAAGAGGTCCCCGGATCGAATCCCACCTCTGGCACTACCACCACTGGGTCCCTGCGCAAGACCCTTAACCCTGAGTTGCTCCAGGGGACTGTCCCTATAATTAGGACATGTAAGTCGCTCTGGATAAGATCCAGAAGGTCGTAGGCAAGTACCCTACCACTAGACCACCGCCACCCTGCACCTTGCAGGCAAAAAAGAATGACTTTATGTTTAAGGTGTTGCAACAGAAAATAAATGGAAGAAGGCTTCTGTCTAAGGATTTTAAAACCGAAAAAAATGGCCTCCCTGATCAGCTAACTTTACTCGCTCAACCACTTATTCACATACACACGTGCAAGCAAAAGCAACTTGCCCCGCCCACCATGTGTTTTACTCAGTCTAGGAAAGCTTGCTCTAACGGTATGGGCGATTTGGATGTCATGCACGCTTTAATATTATTTTATGTACTTGGCCTCCATTAATATCTCAAAATCGATTGAGTCCGTGTGTCAATCGATTGAGTTCACTGTGACTCGCCGGTGCGACTCGCTCACCATAGTTGTGTGCACAAGGCCCATGGGATATTGGAGCCTAGCACAGGAAGCGTGAGTCTTGGCGCTGGCTTTGCCGCCAGTTTTGCCTCTGTCACTCCTCGTGTAGGTGAGTGCAGCACGTAAAAGAAAGCTGAAGTATAGATACACTGCTGCTCTTCATATGGCTAAGTTAGCTTGCATTCTATTGGCTAAAAGTTATACTCACTAACGACCAATCACATTTGCGTCACCAATTTAGTTGGCGCCTCCCCTTTTGTCTCTCCATTCATAAATGACTGATAATAGTAAAGCCAACTCTTGTGGACTGAGTAAAGCGCACTGTGGAGGCAGAATTTGTTCTAACCTTGATTTAGTATCATGTTTTCCAACGTGCTGTTGTTTTCAACATAAAGCTGAAAGATAAGTGGACAGGTCTCATGCTGCTGCAAAGAGCGTAAACAGATGAGAAAAGAGCTAAGAAGGGACTTAGACAAAGCAACTTTCAGGCTTACTGGGACTTGAAGGTCGAGGGGAGGTGGGCCTGGGGCCCAAAATGTGTATAAGAACCTCTGTTTTAATGTACTTCAAGGGCTCCTCTTGTATTCTCAGTAGAGTCTTGAATCCTCACTGCAGTGATTATTAAACTCTTTGGTAGACTAAAGGTGCCTCTGACTTGTTCCTTGGGTATATTTTTTTCCACAACAGTTGGCGAGCCAGCCAGGAGTCCACGAGCGGTCGGCCCAGGACAGACACCCACGGCCAAGGACTGATCATCTCATGGTTCAAAACATACCCGACCCCTAACCTCCAATTGCAGAGAAAAGGGGCTTGGCGTGGAGTCGCTGGGGCCTCCGGCGATGGACTCTACGAGCTAGAATAGTGGAACGGTCAGTGAGCACCTTCTTCTTTCCCTTAATTTCTGTGGTTGCCTTTTGGCCTTATCTCTGGTTGATTTAACAAGCATCTTAATCTAAGAATTTGGGGTGATTGAGACTTAGAAATTCTCCGGCTGTGGGGTACCATAGGGGCAGTACCCAGTGGACCTAAGGTGGGACCTTAGGTGGCCTGAGGGGGAACCTTAGGCGGGGACCTAAACCTCAAACAGGGAGTGAAGTGAAATTGGGGAACGGTCCAACTCTTTCAAGGTAAGGTTGAGAGTGATAAAAGTTTACCTTCCCTGTCGGTGACGATCGACAGTAGATGTTGTAGCGCTACACCTGTCTGGGACAGAAACGGGACTGCGTTTGACTATGGGGACCTCGCAATCAAAAGATCTGGGGAAAAGGGTAAATGAGAATTGCGAAAGAATGCTTGTTATGAGACAGAGATATGGGGAGGAAGCAACTGATTTAAGGATATTGAGCAGATGGGTTGTGAAATATGGATTTCCAGGAGAGGGGACCTTTAATACTAAAATTTTGAAAGAACTATAGGAGAAACTAAAAGCCGAATGGCAAGAAAATTGGAAGGGGAAAAAAAAAAAAAAAAAAAACAAAAAAAAAAACTGCAAAGGCAGGAACTGGAAGAAAAAGTGTTAAAAGCCTGGTTGACAGAAGCAGAGAACAGGGATAGGAAGAAAATACGCAGGCCTGTGGCTTATGCCGCACCCGTACTAAATAATATGTTATCTGCTGGTATTAACCCTTTTCTTTCTTCTGAGCATTCTAACCCACCAGTTGGCCAGTTCCCGTTCCGGACTGAGACAGACCTGGATCCCCCTCCTCCTAGACGACACCTTAGCGCTTCTCCTACGGGACGACCATGAACAAGACCTCAGCCATCGCAGCAGGCAGAGGCGATCCAGGTGCCAGCACAGCAAGAGGAATTTCCTCCTCCTCCTCCACCTCCACCACCTCTACCACCACCCCCTACACCCGCGGGGAACACTTTCACCATGCCAATGATCGAGGTGGCAGGGCAGGTCGGGTCAATGCTGGTGTATAGACCGTGGTCCTATGAGGAAATGAAGGCGGTCCTACTAGGCCAAGGGAAGCCTATGGACATAGGCGGCGGTATATCGAGCAACTGATGACTTTCTGCAGAGAGTTCAGGCCAACCATCACTGAACTATGCCGCCTTCTGATCCTACATCTGGGACCAGCAGGGTGGATGAAAGTGGAAGACGGGTTTCCAAAGGAATCTATGAATGAAAGGAGTGTACAGCCCAGGTGGGATCACAAAGAGAACAGTTGTTATCTCCATGCACTAGATCTTCTGTGCAAGGCGCTAATGGATGCATTCCCGCAGACTGCAAACACTTCAAAATTGGAGAGCTGCAAGCAGGGACCGGATGAGACAGTGACTGACTTTTATGCAAGATTGTATCAGGTGTTTGAAACTTGCAGCGGCCTGCAGAAACCTGGGACCCTGGGTGATGTACCAGGGCCATGGGAATGTTATCTGAGGAGCACCCTATTGAATGGACTACGCGCCGAGGTAAGGCAGGAAGTAGAACGATCCTGCATCGGATGGAAAACGGAGCGTGTGGCTAACATTGTCAAACATGCAGAACATGCTGAAGAGCTGCTGGGGAAAAGGACCAAGGAGAAAAGCCAAAAACAACAACAACAGTTACAGGAGGCTTCCCTGACCATGCTGAAGGTAACAGCTGAGGGCCGAGGCGACCGTAGGAATAAAGGCCGTGCACGTGGACAAAGTGGACAAAGAGGTGATAACAACGGATGTTTCATTTGCGGGGCCATGGATCACTGGGCAAGGGAATGTCCAAACAAGTTGAACCAAGGACAAGGTCAAACTCACCATGAGTCAGGGAACAACTATGGTCGGGAACGCGGTGGCAACAGTTCACACCAGACAAGCAGAGATTTACGGGAGGAGGTGGGGGAAGGAGATGTCTCGGAGGGAATGGTGATCAGGTCGTATGATTTAAATTCTCATTCTCCCACACACATGCAAACATGCACGAGCTACACACACGACAGAATACACTTTGTATCAAGGCACTGGGTTTAAGAAAATGCCAAAATTAACATTGACAATAGAGGGGCAAAAAGTAAAATTTCTGGTTGATTCTGGGGCCGCATATTCCGTGTTGGAAAAAAAAACTCTGTCCTATCTCCTTCACCTGCCTTGAGTGGACGCACTGTTACATCCACGGGAGCGGGGGGAATGTCTGTAATTGAGCCGTTTTCTGTACCTCTCAAATGTGAAATTGGTCAGTGGGTTTTTAACCATCAGTTTTTGGTTTCATCCATATGCCCGATAAATTTGTTGGGCCGTGATTTGATGTGTTTTTTGGGTTTGCAACTAAATTGCTCTGAAAGGGGGATGGTAATTGACGAACCTAAAGAGGGTTGTTTTCAGTTGTTTACAAGCAGTGCTTTGTTTTATCACAAGTGGCGGCTCACGGATGCAGACATTGCCTGCACTCTTATCTTTGCGGCTAGGGATAGGGTGAGACCAGGGGGCAGTGACTTTATGTGTTCGGATGGATTGTATTGCAATGCTCGTACTACTGCTGATTGTGATTGGGCTTTAATGGAGCAATGGGAGAACGCACTTACAACAGATACGCTGCAGTTAGATAAACTGTTTTGGAATGAACATACTGTGGGGGTGTCAGTGCAGTTGACAGAACAGCAGATGTATTCTTTTTCTGATTCTGATTCATTTCCTCATGTCCCACTTGCAAAAGGTGTGTCAGAAAGTTGGGGGGATGTGGGGTTATTTGTTAAGATATGTGTACAGGCAGATGATTGGGTACTTATCTGTGATGGTGTTGAATATAGTAATAAAGCTAAAGCCTTCACCGGGCCTTGGGAGATGATTATCTCTTGTGAGCGGGTTACAGAGATTTCTGAATCATTGTATGCAATGGCTAGCTTGAATGTTGACCCGGATTCGTTAAATCTTCCTGATCACTTATGGGCGAAAGATGAGAATGATGTTGGCTTGATAAAGAATTGTCCTCCAGTTGTCATAACTCCAAGGTCTACATACAGGCCATGTTGGCCACAATATCCATTAAAGCAGGAGGCAATTGACGGTATGAGACCAGTGTTTATGGCTTTGAGGGAAGCAGGGGTGATCATTCCATGTCCAAATTCTCCCGTTCGTACACCATTGTTTCCCGTAAAAAAGGGTCAGGGACAAAGGCCAGCCCACAGAATGGAGATTTGTACACCCTGACTGTCAATTTTGGGTTGCTTTTAATTTCACAAAGGTGCACTGCGCGATTCATTAGCTTCCTTAGCTTTGTCCCCGGGGACCACAGTTTTGCAGTATGTTGATGATTTTCTGATTGCAGCACCCAGCCAAGCACAGTGTAGAAAAGACATTTGGCTGAGAATGGCCACAAGGTCAGTCTGTCTAAGGTTCAGTTTGTTAAACAGCAAGTGACATTTTTGGGCCATATTATCTCACCAAAAAGTAAATCACTCTCAAATAAGCGTGCCGAGGCATTCGTGATATAACCGGACATGTGACTAAGAAGCAGTTAGCATCTTTTCTGGGAATGTGTTCCTACTGCAGAGGTTTCATTCCTAACTATTCAGAGATGGAGGCACCGCTGCGGGCGATGACCTCTCAGAAATGGTCTAATAACTGTCAACTCACGTGAAATGACACAACTTGAGGCCTTTAACAATTTGAAACAAGCCCTATTGTCTCCTCCAACACTGGGAATCCCAGATCCACCGAACCATTTGTGCAAACAGTCTCTGAGAAGGAGGGACACATGATTTTAGATTTGTTACAAAAACATGGAGATAAGCTTAGGCTGGTGGCCTATTTCTCTTTAGAGCTGGATCCAGTGGCAGTATAGTAAAAATCCCTCTACTTTTGTCCCTTTGCTTTTGCCCCGTCTTACAGTGTTCCACACCATCGAATTCCAATGAGCAAGTAGTAAAAGAGCTACATTTATAACTGATCAATAGTGGCTCCTGAAAAGGGTTACACATTGTCTGGTGTCTTATGCAGTCTCATGAGTTCCCAGAAATCATCCAGCAGCAAACAGATATGTTTCTAAACTGAACAATAGTGCTCATAGACGGCCAGGAGCGAACAGTTGCATTTCTAATCGAGCTGCTGCACTCACAATTGGGAACCTGGATGGGAAGGAACCTTGAAATGTTGGTGGTGGATAAGACAGGGAGCTATCAGTAAAAGGACCTTTGTCTAATGTTGGTGAGGTGGCAAAGGTCGGGGAACTGAGGTTTTAATCATGACAGCATTGAATATTATTGGTGGAAAACTATTAATGGGATGGATTTATGTAAATTTGAACATGATTGAAATGTATTTAAAGTCCGAAGTTGGGATGAGCTTTTTTGGAGCTGCTCCCATTGGACCACGCAATTATGCTGATAATCTTCAGTAAATTGGTTGTGCTGCATCTCTCTGACTTCGCTTGATTTTTTTAAATTAGATTTCTGACTTGGAAAAAGTTTCGGACTTGGGATTACACTTCAATTTTCCACGACAGCAGCAAGTCTGCCTGTTTGTTTGAAAAACATAGCTGCAGCAGAGAAGACCATAGAGGCCTCCAGAGATCAAGTTGGTTATGCTGATTTAACTCTTTTTGTACCACATGCAGTCTCTCTTCTCTTACAGGACCACAGTGCAGCCCACCTGTTAGCTGCAAGATGTTTGAAATATAATGTATGCCAAGTGTCACCATTAAACATTGCACTAACCTTAACCCTTCCACTTTTCTTCCATTACCAGAAGACAGTGAACTTCATGACTATGTGGCAGCAGTGGAGCAGATTTACAGGAAGTTCACATCTCTAACTCTAATCTTGTGTTTTTGCAGATGGCTCTGCCGCGAGAGATAACAAAGGACTAAACTGTGTGGGCCTTGCAGTTTGCTCCGAAAGCAGCACACTCCACAGCGGCACCCTTCCTCGTTCTGTCTGCTCAAGTAGCAGAATTTGTATCTTTGACTGAAGTATAAATTGACGCACAGTAAAGACTATGCATCAAAGGGGGGACGATGGATATGAAATTTAGTGGTTTACTAAAAGATTCTCAGCTGTGGGAAGGAAAAATAATAATAATAATATTGCCAGTCATGCTCAATTTGCCTAGAGAGTAACTCAGGCGAGCAAGAATGAATTTGAGCCTATTTGCAATTTTGTTTGGTAAACCTATGAACCTTGGCATGGGACCGCCCGGAGGTAAAGCAGCAGGAGCAAGTTTAACAACACTGTGATGATGAAATGTTGCAATACTGTTGTTCTTTGTTTGCTATTCTCCACTCTGTCCATTAGTAGGTTAAAGAATTGTTGCCGAGGACAGCAGAAGGTCCTCTACATGACCTGAGACCTGGTGACCTGATCCTGGTAAAGGAGTTCAGATGGAAGCACTGGAAGTCCAGGCGCTGGACGGGAACGTTTCAAGTGTTGCTGACAACACCTACTGCCGTGAAGCAGAGAGAGCTACGTTCGTCCATGTATTACAATGTAAGCGCGTGAGGGTGGAAACAGGTGGCAGGGTGAGGGTAAAGGGTGTGACGGAGTCTCGGTGAAGTGGGACAAGGGCATAACGGGTATATCCTGCCCTCCGAGCACAGACCCGTGAAGAAAGACAAAGGCTCACCCAAACACTCACCAGAATCCTGGCCTGTTTGAAATATTTTGATGGTAACTGTTATCATCTTACTAAAGATGGTGGCAGGAAGTGCACCAGTGGCAAACAAGGGAAGGACCAAATCACTGTGATAATGCAAAGGTAAATAATGCAAAGGATACTGGTCCCAGTGCAGAGTGCAGCACTTGTACGGTACACTGGACAGCTTTGAGTGTGATTACTGTGTTAGAGATAGTCAGGAACACAGATCAGCTTCCACCTGCTGTTAATCTGACTCGTGTGTGCTCTTTGGAAAAATAATGTTGTTGGGTTTAACTGTAGCCCTCTACCGTGGAGTAATTCTGGAACAGAATTAGGTTGGTCAGACTGTAAAAGTGTAATGTCAATTGGTTTAAAGACAATACGGAGGGTGGTACAACCGCAGCACTCAATAAGATAACTGGACTTGCATATCGCTTGTATATCACTACACTGGTGAATGAATGAACTAAGTAATGATTAAATGGAAAATGTGAGACAAGGCGTCATAGAAAATTACAGATCTAACAGACCACATGGGAAATGTTATTGTTATTCCATAAAGATTGATTACAGCTGGTACAGTTCAATCTACACTTCGATGGGACCATTTTGGCATCTGCTACGATGATGGTGACCATTGCTGTTGTTTTCTTGTATCTTTGTTTGTGTGCACCTTGTTTGTTGCAGTGTTGCATGATGATGGTCCAACAGCTCATCATATCCTGACAAGCACAGTTTCGAATGTTACACACGGAAGAAAAATGTACGCAAAGACAGGTGAAGATGGGATGCCATCTCCAGATCTAACCCAAGACCAGACTGGGTTCAAGACCAAATAAATGGCAGTTTCACAAGTGATGAAGTCGACAAAGAAGAATTTTGAATCTCTTTTTATGTTTAACTTTGCTCCTTGCATTTCTGTGATTCAGTTATGATTTGATTTGATGGGATTATGATTTTGATCTAAAATGATTTAATTGATTGGATTTGATTTTGGTTATAGTCAATCATGATCGAGCTGAAACAGATTCTGTGCTAATTGTCAATGAAGAGAAAAAATTATTAATGATTAATTAATAATCCTGATGATGTTACAAGCAATGAAGATGATGAGGAGTTTTGAAATTTTTATGCTTTGATTTGCATAGTTTTTGATTTTGATTTGATTCAATGTGTGTGATCGAGATGTTGACATAACATGATTTAGTGCTTTTGATTTGATCTTAAAAGTGAGTAATAATGATTAATGTTTAAATGTCGAATGAAGAAAACAATCAATAATTGAATAAGTTACTGAAGTGTGGACTGGTAATGAATAAAGAAATCTAGTGTTGCCATGTTTTGCCTCGCTATAGCTAGATTAAAAGTTGATTAAATAATCAAAAGGGGGGAATGTGGAGGCAGAATTTGTTCTAACCTTGATTTAGTATCATGTTTTCCAATGTGCTGTTGTTTTCGACATAAAGCTGAAAGATAAATTGGACAGGTCTCATGCTACTGCAAAAGACGTAAACAGATAAGGGAAAAGAGCTAAGAAGGGACTTAGACAAAGCAACTTTCAGGCTTACTGGGACTTGAAGGTCGAGGGGAGGTGGGCCTGGGGCCCAAAATGTGTATAAGAACCTCTGTTTTAATGTACTCGGGGCTTCCTCTTGTATTCTCAGTAGAGTGCGAGGGGAATCCTCACTGCAGTGATTATTAAACTCTTTGGTAGACTAAAGGTGCCTCTGACTTGTTCCTTGGGTATATTTTTTTCCACAACACGCACATGGTAGGTAAGGACCAGCATCAAACATAAATGCTTCTATTTCTTCTGTAAATGCCATCAGCATGAAGCATTATTTCATTTCTACTGCAATGCCTTGAACATAAATGTACAATATCTTTACTTCCTATTTGTTAAACAATTTACATACAGTTTTCCTCAGCATGGCCACTTTGTTTCTTTACCCATACCATAAGGAATCAATCATAATATACCTTTCTTATTCTAGTAAATGAATCAGTAAATGCTTAACCAACCCATTTGTTTTCCTCTTTCCTGTCCAGAGGCGAAGTGCTATTGTTATACAGATTTTTTTAAAAATGCATAAAAATAATAGCAATAAGCAATCAAGGTAAAATTGATGTATTACTGTTCGAATCCAAGACCAGTAGGTTGCCCTGAAGTACCATTGAGCAAGGTACTGTTCCTTTCATTGCTCCCGGGTGCCCCGTTAAATAGCTGCTCCCTGCTGCATGGTGTATATGGGTTGAAAGCAGAGGTTGCATTTTGTTTTGTTTCACAATGATAAATTCACAGTGACAAATTCACTTTCACTAAAGCTTGGCTATGGGGCAGCGGTGGCCTAGTGGTTCAGGCGATGGCCGGAGGATCGGGGGTTCGAATCCCTTCCCAATTGGTTGCCTTGAGGTACCCTTGATCAAGGTGCCGTCCCCGTCATGCTCCTCCCTGCGATGGGCTGGTGACCTGACCAGGGTGTGTCCCTTCTCCCTGTGTGGACTCCAGCACTCCCCTGCGACCCCGCTTGGGACAAGCGGCAGAAAATGACTGACTGACTGACTAAAGCTTGGCTACACATGACAACCAAGCTCTATGGAAGAAAAACAACCCTTGTCACAGAACAAATGTTTCAAATATTTATTTGATACAAAATAAGGACATAGATATTATTTTAGGCATTTAACTAAATATCATGTAATATATTTAATGCTCTGAATTAAGGGATATAAAGGACACTTCACATTTAGGCCAGTCTGTGAAGCCAAGTGAAAGAGTGTCTTAACGTTTCATATTATACTCCTGCACTTTATCAGTAACACCGCTCCACCACACTGCCACACTGTGATCTATCTGGGCTGCTTTGTTCCACAACACTGCAGCCCTCTACGGATGATTGTACTGTCTGTCGTGCCGTCTGTTGTTGTCTGTCTTGTCTTGCACTTGTTGCCCCGTCTTGTGTCTTATGTTGTCTTGTGTCTTGTCTTGTCTTGTGTTGTGTCTTGTCTTGTGTGTAGCACCAGGGTCCTGGAGGAACGTTATTTCGTTTCACTGTGTACTGTGTATATGGCTGAAATGACAATAAATCAAATTGAACTTGAACTTATACATGTAGTCAAGACAAATCAAGACTTTTATCTTAATGTGGGATAGAACATAACTATATCACATTCCACAATACCTGTGGTAGTATTGAAGTACTGTAGTTTTTCAAACATCTAAGAATGTCAGCATGTATCTGGTGCCTAATTACAAGCCTCTAGTAGTAGTATCAGGTGTTATAGCCGTGTTGCAATTTTGAACACATTGTTAAGGCTGTATGTAACAATTTTGTGTAAAAAGATTAATGTGTCAATGTAAACACAATGAGCTAGGCTAATGTGGAAAAAGCACAATGAAGTTACAGTTTCTTTATCAAGTTCCAACTCTACCCATTTCAATTACACTTTCAAGTGACTGAGCTAATCAGCTGATTACTGTGAGTCTCTTTTTACTATCAGTGCATCTGGCTCATGAAAAAGTTAGGACCGGGAAAAAAAAAAGCTTTTTTATATTCAAGACGAAAGCAGAGTAGATGAAATGTAAGCTTACAGCTAGGCCTCAGGCTTATTGTGAAGTTAAAGCAAGAAACTGGAACTGAAACCTGTTTTTGAACTTATGGTCAAATTAGAAAAATAAAAGTAAGCTTAAAGCTGGGCCTTACACTCACAATAGAGTTAGAGCACATTTGGAGAAACTGAAAATAATTTATTTAAAGCCATCCCTGTCACCAAAATTCAGGATTTTAAAAACATTTCAAAATTATCTTCAAGCTGACTTCCTTGCTTGAAGCTTAAACACACATTGTCATCCAAGATCCATGGAAGAAAAATTTCCTTCCACACAGAGCAAATATTGTTTCATGAACATGAAAGGCAGCAAGTTTGAAAAAAATGTCCTTTTACACACATCATATCATTATTTGAAACAAAATGTTATAGACCTTTTTACATATAATTTTATGCAGTTAAGTAATCTGTAATATTTTATATTTTCATATCTGTATGAAGGATATAAAACCTAATCTTTAGAACCTTGTGAAGCTGAGTAAAAAAAAAAATCTAACATTTCCTAAAGTAAGTAAAAGTAGGTTTAGAACTATGTCTTACATCCAAGATGAAAGCAAAGTAGAAAAAATATAAGCTTACAGCTAGACCTCAGGTTTATTATGAAGTTAAAGCAACAAAAATGGAACTCATGTTTTCTGAAGTTATGATTAATTATAAAAACTAAAAGTAGGCTTTCAGTCGGGCCTTAAGTTCAGAAGTCACTACTGGTAGCATGAGGCAATACCTGGACCCTACAGAGGTTGCACAGGCAGGATGACACACCAACTCCACCAGGATGGCAGATCAATACATGCCATTTCCAGAAGGTTTGCTGTGTCTCCCAGCACCGTCTCAAAAGCATGGAGGAGATTCCAGGAGACAGGGCTGTCAGAGGTCCTTAAACCATTAGCAGGACCGGTATCTGCTCCTTTAGGCAAGGAGGAACAGGATGAGTACTGCCAGAGCCCTACAAAGTGACCTCCAGTGGGCTACTGATGTGAATGTATCTGACCAAACCATTAGAAACAGACTTCATGGGGGTGGCCTGAAGGCCCGATGTCCTCTAATGGGCCCTATGCTCACTGTCTGGCACCGTGGAGCTCGACTAGCATTTGCCAGAGAACACCAGAATTGGAAGGTCTGGCACTGGCGCTCTGTGCTTTTCACAGATGAGAGCAGGTTCACTCTGAGCTCATGTGACAGACATGAAAAGGGTCCAGACAGAAGCCGCAGTGAACATTATGCTTCCTGCAACATTGTTTAACATGATCGGTTTGTGGTGGGTCAGTGTTTGTCTGGGGAGGTATTTCCATGGAGGGACACAGACCTGTACTGGATAAACGATGGCACCCTGACTGCCATTAGGTATCAGGAAGAAATTCTTAAACCCATTGTTAGACCCTTCGCTGGTGCAGTGGATCCTAGGTTCCTCCTGGTGCATGATAATGCCCAACCTCATATGGCAAGGGTATGCAGGCCATTCCTGGAGGATGAAGGAATTGACTGGCTTCCATGCTTGCCTGACCTAAATCTAACAGAACATCTCTGGGACATGTTTAGGTCCATCCGAAGCCACCTTATTGCACCTCAGACTGTCCAGGAGCTCAGTGATGCCCTGGTCAGGATCTGGGAGGATAAACTTTGGTATTCCTATGCAAAGTTGATGTGTGTCTCTGTCTTAAGATCAACTTGTGGCATTGTGAGGTCAGCTATATATGTCCCTCACAATAGGCCAGACGGCAAGGTTTGCGTTGTACAGTTTCACTGAATACTGAGTGATTAATTGTTGTATCTAGAAGATTGTCCATAGAGAACTGAATGGAGTAAGATTTGTCTATATACATATATTGCAGCTGCCAAAAAAGGTATGAATGTAGTAGTGTGAGAGTGAGAGAGAGTGATCACTTTGAGAAGAAGCTACTTTGTGTATGTGTGTGTAACTGCAGTTCTGGTGAGTGTGTGTGATTGTCAGTGTGAGAGACCTTAAGGGGAGTGTGTGAAGAAGTGTATCTGTATGTGTGTGTGTGCGCATATGGGTGATGTGTGAATTTTAACTAAAGGCCTTATAAAAGTGTGAAGTGATTTTTGTATATAATTAGATAATTAGAGCAAGGAAAAAGAGGAACATTGTCATAAATACATTAGAAGGGTGGGGGGTCTATGAAGCAGTGAACAAGAAAATTGGCCCAACGCCCAGAAATTCCTCTGATAAAGGTTGACTCAGTGCCCAGAAAATTTTGGTACTGAGGTGCTGATCTTAAAAAAATCAATTGCAAAGTAAAAGCATCACTAATACATCATGAAACAATTAATAGGTTAAGTAGCTTAAAAATATAAATAAATAAAAATAATAATAGGGGGGTCAAAGAGAATCAAAGAGAAAAGATGACTAAAAAATCTAAAGTGAAGATTTTTGAGGGACAGTGTAAGGTGAAATCACCTGTAGAGAAGATGTGTGAAAAGAACCCCTTGATAAAGGATAAAATCCTGAAGATAAGTCAAAAGTGGGCTAAACGTACCAAGGGCTTAAACACTGGCCAGAAGAAGGTACATATGATGTAGCACTTTGTGAAGCCCTGGAGATTCTCATCCTGAACCACAAACCAAAGGACAAATCCAGTAAATGACCAGCAAAGCGACAGGATGAATGAAAAATTCTAAAATTGTTTAAGAAAAAAGGAGAAGAGGATTTCAAAAAGCCAAAAAAGGAAGACAGGAGATTAAAGAGAGAAAGGAAGAAACAGAGAAGAATATGAAGATTTATGATACTCCTCCTTATGATGGACAGTATCCTGTCATAGAAGGGAAGTTTGATATTTCTGGACAAGTGATTGTTACAGATGACAAGAAGGATCCAGAACAAGATGATGATGCAGCAGCCTTGGAAGATGAGAAGAAAATCTCAGCGGATGCTGAGGGAACACCCATTATCCCACAGACCCTCCACAAAGGGGAGGAGCCCTACTGCACAGGGAGAGAGAGAGAGAGAGAGAGAGAGAGAGAGAGAGAGAGAGTAGGCAACAGAGCAGTGAAACAATCTATCCAGAGAGTAGGCAACAGAGCAGTGAAACAATCTATCCAGATCTCAATAAATTACAGCAGGAGTGGAGAAGTGCAGTACAAGAGAGTGAAGAAGCAGCAAGGAGAGAAAGGGAGTCAGAGGCACGGTCAGTGAAAAATGATAAGGAAGGAATTGAGCAGACAGAATGGGAAGACAGTGATGATGAAGGTGTATTAGATTGTCACAGGAAGTACAGAAGACAGATGGGAAAAGAGAGGGAACTAAGGAGAGAGTTAAAGAATATGGAAAGGATGTTACAGGAAGAGGAAAGGAAAGTGAGGACTGAGATGAGTAAGGGAAGTAGAAATGAGAGAAAAGTAGGATGGAGTGCACCAAGGGGGAGGCCCAAAAGCTGAATGACACAAAGTTTTGATGATTCTAGCCAAAGAATAGGCGAATCAATTACTTATCTATTATACTTATACTTATCTATACTTATTGGGCAGCGGTGGCCTAGCGGTTAGGGCGTTAGCCGCATGATCGGAGGATCAGGGGTTCAAACCCCTTCCCAATAGGTTGCCCTGAGGTACCCTTGAGCAAGGTACCGTCCCCATCACTGCTCCCCGGGCGCTTTCAATAGCTGCCCACTGCTGCACGGGTTTGAGTGTGCATGGGTTAAATGCAGAGGTCCAATTTCGTTGTGGTTCATGTGTGCTGTGCCGTGACCTCGCAATGACAAGGGTTGTCACTTTCACTTTTTTTTTCTTTTTTATCTGGATGAAACTGTGCATGTTGCAAAGGTCCAAGGAGACAGAGTAGAAGGGATAAAGGTGAAAAGTCAGAAACTGATGAGGTAGAACCAAGTATGAGGATCAGGAAGAAAATACGGGATGGTACAGGCACCAATACTGATTAAGAGAAGACATGCTCATTACATACCATGGCAGACCCAGGATTTGGAGGGGTTGGTCAATGGTTTGCCCGATCTGCATGAAGGGGCCCAGAAGTGGATATTGGACTTTGAAGAAAAGAGAAGAAGAAGGATGGTGGGTTGTAATTGGAGACCCTAAATCAAACAGTCTCATCTCTATTAAGAGGTTGACTCTGCAGCAGAAAGCCAAGGTGAAACTGGATTTTGTGGCCCCTGTTGTTGGAGTACATAACTATACACTGTATTTCATGAGTGACACTTATATGGGCTGTGACCAGGAATACAAGTTCAGTGTGGATGTCAAGGAGGCTGACAGTGACCGAGAAAGCGATTCAGACTGATTTGGTCTTAGACCAGAATTTTGACATGTTAAGACTAACATGCCTCTTTACCAGTGATAAATTGCGATTTTCTCCTAGCCATAGGAGATGTAAAAGCCTTATTGGCCAGAATAACTGGACAAAAGGCAATGGAAGACATCATGACAAAAGCAGGCATGGAGCATCACGCTGTGGATGCAACCAGTGATGGTGTGGAATTCAATCCACACCATCAAGATGGCACCACGTGTGCGGCAGCCAGTGGCTCTGACCACTTTCTGTTCTTTTAACTTATTTAATCTATTTTCCTCTCCCTGCGATGGGCTGGCGACCTGTCCAGGGTGCGTCCCCTGTCCTCGCCCTGTGTGCGCTGGGTTGGACGCCGGCTCTCCCCCGCGACCCCGTTTGGGACAAGCGGCAGTTAATGGATGGAATCTATTTTCCTTTTTTTATTACTTCTTTCACTTCTTCTTTAAATCGGTCACAAGTATGGTAGTCTGAAGCGACTTGTGAACTTTTTTTTCTGTTTTTTAATAATTTATGGACTGTTTAACCCAGTACATGTAGATTCATCAGACCATGGGTTCATAGTTTACACCTGGAATCAGCTGTTAGCGCTTAGCAACCAGCCGATACAGCCCAGCGAAAGACCAGAGGTCCCCAGGGAACTACAGCAGAGGAGACGGGGTTGTAGAGCTGGCGTACACACCATCTGTACCCTCGATCATTATGGGGAATGTTAGATCTCTCCCTAATAGGATCGATGAGCTAACGGCGCTCACCAGGTTTCAGAGAGAGTACAGGGAGGTTAGCATGATGTTGACACACCTCACTCCAGACTCTCAACACTGCTGTAACGGGAATCCACCTGGTGAGAACGGACCAGAACGTGAAGGAGACTGGTAAGAGAAAAGGTGGGGGGATCGTGGTGTACGTGAAAGAGAGATGGTGTAAGCCAGGGCACATCACTATTAAGGAGCAGTGCTGCACACGGGACATGGAGCTATTAGCGGTTAGCATCCAACCGTACTATCTGCTGCGTGAGTTCTCGCAAGTCATCGCAATAACTGTTTACATTCCGCCAGCGGCAGACGAAACAGCAGCTTGTGAAACAACCAGCTTTGTGAAACAAACACCAAGGATGCATACAGAGCATCACCCCTCCCTCCACTGGGACGCTCAGACCATAACCTGGTCCATCTGGCTCCCTCATACATACTTTTAGTATGCAAACAACCCCCTACTACAAAGTATGTGAGAGGATGGTCTGATGATACAATCATGGCACTCAGGGACTGCTTCGAAACCACAGACTGGGAGGCGCTATGCATCCCACATGGAGAGGACATTGACAGTTTAACAGTCTGCATAACAGACGAAATTCACTTCTGTGTGGATAAGACCAGGAAAGTATGATGCTACTCCAGCAATAAACCATGGCTGACCCCAGATCTAAGAATTCTGCTGAAGCAGAAGTGGAGAGCCTTCAGATCAGGTGATAGAGAGGCAATAACGTCAGCTCAGAAGGAGCTTAGAAGAGAGATAAGGAGGGGGAAGGACAGATATAGGAGGAAGCTGGAGGAGCAGCTCCAGCAGAACAACGTCAGTGGAGAGGATTAAACACCATTACTGGAAGGAGCACAGTGAGTAGTGGAGGCCCAGAGTCTGGATATCAGGACTGGGCTAATAGTTTAAACCTGTTCTTTAACAGGTTTGACTCAGTAGTCTGCCCCTCATCCATCCACCAAAGCTCATCACATGCCAGTGCTCCCCTGCACACCTCTCTGCAACCCCCCCCAGCACCTCCCCTTTACACCTCTCTGCAACTCCCCACGCCACCTCCCTTCCACACCTCTCTGCAACCCCCCACGGCACCAGGGATATCAGCTGCTGTTAGAGAAACAGTAATCCAGGATCCGACCCAGCATCTGACAAACTAGTCCACAAACTGGGACCACAAAAGGTTACCACAAAGGTATTGCGAGAGCCCTACTATATTTTCCACTGCTATACAAAGTTGTTTAGCTAAATTTACTCCTCCGTGTTCCAGTCAAATATGAGTTTATGTAGATGATAATCTATTAGCATCAAAATCAGAGTTAATATGTAAAAAGGATACTTTGGCTCTGCTCAAATATCTAACTGATATGGGTAATAAGGTGAATAAGGATAAGCTACAATATTATAGGCCATAGATAGATGAAGAAATTCCAACATGGTATGTCCCAAGACAATGTTTACCAACCATGGGACCCCTTCTCCTGGTTCCTATCCAGAGGATGGAAAATGACGCTTTTGCTACCCGTGGTTATTGTGCTTCTATTATTTTGTCTTTTCACAGGATGTGTCATCCCTTGCTTGAGAGCAATGCTGTCCAGAATGATAGGGCAGTCAATGCGAGACGTGATGCTGAGTGATGAATATTGCACCCTCCTGTCAGACAATAAAGAAACTTTCAACTAAGTGTAAATTGTTAAAGGTGTTATGAAAATGAAGGAACTGCAGAAAACTGAGAAGAGATGCAGTGCTGGAATAAGAGAATTTGACATTTATCAATGATAAACAGGAGGGCTCTCACTCATACAGGGGCAGCGGTGGCCTACTGGTTAGGGCGTTAGCTGCATGCTTGGAGGACGGAGGATTGGGGGTTCGAACCCCTTCCCAATAGGTTGCCCTGAGGTACCCTTGAGCAAGGTGCCATCCCTGTCACTGGTCCCTGGGTGCTTTCAATAGCTGCCCACTGCTGCATGGTGTTTGAGTGTGCATGGGTTAAATGCAGACAATGTGGTTCATTGTCTGCTGTGCTTTGACCTTGCAATGACAAGGGTTGTCACTTTCAGGTCTACACCTGACGGTAGAATGGTAAATATAGAGAGAAAAACTGCAATATTGTCAGTGCCTAAAACAAATGATGTCTTTTTTATGCTTGTGCAATTATTGTAGAGCATGGGTACCACATTTCGCTGAGGTAGTTAGCCCCTTGCAATCAGTGAAAGTGACAACCCTCATCATTGCAAGGTCACAGCAAACATGAACCACAACGAAATTGGACCTCTGCTTTTAACCCTTGCTCACAAACACCGTGCAGTAGTGGGCAGCTATTGAAAGCGCCCAGGGAGCAGTGACAGGGACAGTACCTTGGTCAGGGGTACCTCAGGGCAACCTACTTGTGAGGGAATCGAACCCACAATCTTCCGATGCAAGGCCAACTCCCTAACCATTAGGCCACCGCTGCCCCAAAACTAAGATATTCGGTATGGGGGTCCGATGTACCTGACGAGCATAAGCATTGGACTATCATTGGAGTAAGGTGGCATTGGCATTGTTCCCCTGGGTGGCAGTAAAAAAGAACCTGTTTAGAATTGCAACCATAGATTATCGATTGAGTCTATTTTTAAACGCTAGTATAAAAGCATGGAAAACAAACAATGAGGAGCAGTCAAGCATGAGGATGATGGTGTTACAAAATCGAATGGTACTTGACTTATTAACCGCTGAGAAAGGAGGGGTTTGTGTAATGTTAAGCACTAGTGAAGGACACGAGATAACTGAGGCCATAGATAGATAAAGAAATTCCAACATGGTATGTCCCAAGGCAATGTTTACCAACCATGGGACCCCTTCTCCTGGTTCCTATCCAGAGGATGGAAAATGACGCTTTTGAGATTAATGCTACCCGTGGTTATTGTGCTTCTATTATTTTGTCTTTTCACAGGATGTGTCATCCCTTGCTTGAGAGCAATGCTGTCCAGAATGATAGGGCAGTCAATGCGAGACATGATGTTGAGTGATGAATATTGCACCCTCCTGTCAGACAACAAAGAAACTTTCAACTAAGTGTAAATTGTTAAAGGTGTTATGAAAATGAAGGAACTGCAGAAAACTGAGAAGAGATGCAGTGCTGGAATAAGAGAATTTGACATTTATCAGTGATAAACAGGAGGGAAATGTTAAGAAAATCGTAAATATTTTATCACTGATGATGAACTTTTGACCTTTTTGGTATCCTTCTTTATTTACGGCTTCTGCAAAGAGCTTTGTACAACAGTTGAACTTTGTGCCTGAACCTTGCCAGACACAGAATTCCTCTTTTCTGTTTACAATTTTGTAACAAGGAATGTGGGCTAATTACCGCTGTAAAATCAGGAAAGCAAATAAAAGGCTTGCAGAAGGGGAAGCACTTCGGAGAAGGTAACTGGTGTTGGCTGGTGCCTGGCTCCCCTTGCAAGTAAAAACTGCAGATCCTGTGTCTTGTGTTTTCCTTTGTTCTACTGTCTCTGTGTACAGGAATTTTCTGACAGCTGCTTATCCCCTTTTATCCTCTCTTTCTCTTCCTCCTTTCCCTTTTTTGAGGACTCTACTGCCTCCTCCTGCTATCCCACTCATCAGGAGGCACCCACTCTCACAAAACACAATAGCCTCTCCATCACAGCTGACCAGGTGCGGAGTCAGCTGAGGAAGATGAAGCACAGGAAAGCCACAGGTCCGGATGGCATCAGCTCCAGCCTGTTGAGGGACTATGCAGACCAACTCTGTGAGGTTATCACTTACATCTTTAACCTCAGCCTCAGCCTGGAGCGCGTCCCTATTCTGTGGAAGACCTTGTGCCTGGTGCTAGTTCCTAAGATATCGCACCCCAAGGAGCCAAACCACTTCAGACCTATTGCCCTCACTTCAAACCTGATGAAGGCTATGGAGAGGATAATCCTCCATCACCTTCGCCCACTGGTCAGGAGGGACCTAGACCTGCAGCAGTTTGCTTACCAGCCGCACATTGGGGTGGATAACGCCATCATCTACCTGCTGCATTGGGCACTCACTCACCTGGAGAGTGACAAGAGCACTGTGGCAGACCTCAAATACAACACGAACAGCTGTCACCTGCAGAATTTCTCCGACGACACTATTGTTGGTCGGGTGTCGGAGGGGAATGAGTAGGAATACAGGAGGGTCATCAGTGACTTCGTCAGCTGGTGTGAACAAAACCATCTGCGTATCAATGCCAGCAAGACGAAGGAGCTGGTGATTGACTTCCACAAGAAGTCACCCCCCATTACATCGGTGAACATCCAGGGTTTGTGCATTGAAACAGTGGAGGAGTACAGATACCTGGGTGTCCACATTAACATTAAACTGGACTGGTCTACAAACACAAATGCCCTGTACAAAAAGGGCCTAAGTCTTCTTCACCTGCTAAGGGGGCTGAGGTCTTTTGGGGTGACCAGGAATCTCCTGAGGTCCCTCTATGACACTGTGTTAGCATCTGCTGTTTTTTATGCTATGGTCTGCTGTCCATCCATCCATCCATTTTCTTCCGCTTATCCGAGGTCGTGTCACCGGGGCAGCAGCTACAGCAGGGATGCCCAGACTTACCTCTCCCTGGCCACTTCTTCCAGCTCCTCCGGGCGGATCCCAAGGCGTTCCCAGGCCAGCCGAGAGACATAGTCTCTCCAGCATTGTGACGGTTCTGTACCAGTAGAGGGCGCCCTGCTCTGATTGTGCACACCTGGGCATTGGGTGCCAGGTGTGCCTCATCGAGGTTTGGCGTTTTAAGCCCAAACGAATCAGAGCAGGGCGCTGGTCATTTTGTGTGCTCACTTTTGTGATTACTTCTGTTATATTTTACATGTTATGTTTAGTTTGAGTTCTGTGCACTTTATCCGTCATTAAAGTCCAGTACGAAGCTCTCGGCTCTGCGTTGGCGTCCAGCCCACAACACCACACCATTACAGAAATGACCAGCCACCACAGATGGATGTTATGAGCCGAGAGCTCCACTGGGATACCTGCGAAGAACCACCGGACCTTCCAGGGAGGCGTCCAGGGGGCATCCTAATTAGATGCCCGAGCCACCACATCTGGCTCCTCTCGATGCAGAGGAGCAGCAGCTCTACTCTGAGCCCCTCCCAGATGACTGAGCTTCTCACCCTATCCCTAAGGGAGAGCCCAGACACCCTGCGGAGGAAACTCATTTTGGCCACTTGTATCCACGATCTCATTCTTTCAGTCACTACCAACAGCTTGTGAGCATAGGTGAGGGTGGGAACATAGATCAACCGGTAAATTGAGAGCTTTACCAGCTCCTTCTTCACCTTGAAAGACAGATGCAGAGCCCGCATCACTGCGGAGGTTGCCCTGATCCGCCTGTCGATCTCCCGCTCCATTCTACCATCACTCGTGAACAAGATTCCGAAACTCCTTAACTCCTCCACTTGGGGCAGGGTCTCACTCCCAACCCTGAGAGGGCACTCCATCCTTTTCCGACTGAGGACCATGGCCTCAGATTTGGAGGTGCTGATTCTCATCCCAGCCGCTTCACACTCGGCTGCGAACCAATCCAGTGAGAGCTGAACGTCATGGCCTGATGAGGCCATTCACCGGAAACAGGTCCAACTTACTGCCGGCAATGCGGACCAAGCTCCGACACCAGTTGTACAGGCACCGGACAGCCCTTAACAGGGAATCCGATACCCCATACTCTCTGAGTACCCCCCACAGGACTCCCCAAGGGACACAGTCGAATGCCTTCTCCAAGTCCACAAAGCACATGTAAACTGGTTGGGCAAACTCCCATGCTAAGGACCAGAACCCTGCTAAGGTTGTGGAGCTGGTCCACTGTTCCATGACATGGACAGAAACCACACTGCTCCTCCTGAATCCGAGGTTCGACTATCCGACGGACCCTCCTTTCCAGGACCCCTGAATAGACTTTCCCTCTGTGATCCCTCTATAGTTGGAACACACCCTCCGGTCCCCTTTCTTAAAGAGGGGGACCACCACCCCAGTTTGCCAATCCAGAGGCACCGTCCCCGATGTCCATGCAATGTTGCAGAGGTGTGTAAGCCATGACAGTCCTACAACATCCAGAGCCTTGAGGAACTCTGGGCGGATCTCATCCACCCCCGGAGCCCTGCCATCAAGGAGCTTTTTGACCACCTCGGCAACCTTGGCCCCAGAGATGGAAGAGTCCACCTCTCTGTCCCCAGGCTCTGCTTCCTCATCGGAAGGCATGTTGGTGGAATTAAGGAGGTCTTCAAAGTATTCCCCCCACCGACCCACAATGTCCCGAGTAGAGGTCAGCAGCGCACCATCCCCACTATACACTGTGTTGACTGTGCACTGCTTTCCCCTCCTGAGACACCGGACGGTGGGCCAGAATCTCCTCAAAGCCATCTGGAAGTCCTTCTCCATGGTCTCCCCAAACTCCTCCCGTGCCCGAGTTTTTGCCTCAGCAACCACCAAAGCCGCATTCCGCTTGGCCTGCCGGTACCTATCAGCTGCCTCCGGAGCCCCACTGGCCAAAAAAGCCCGTTAGGACTCTTTCTTCAGCTTGATGGCATCCCTCACTGCCGGTATCCACCAACGGGTTCTCGGGTTGCCACTGCAACAGGCACCGACCACAATACGGCCACAGCTCCAATCAGCCGCCTCGACAATGAAGGCGCGGAACATAGTCCATTCGGACTCAATGTCCCCCACCTCCCCTGGGACGTGGTTAAAGCTTTGCCGGAGGCAGGAGTTGAAGCTTGTCCTGACAGGGGGCTCTGCCAGACGTTCCCAGCAGACCCTCACAATACGTTTGGGCCTACCAGGCCTGACCGGCATCCTCCCCCACCAACAAAGCCAACTCACCACCAGGTGATGGTCAGTTGATAGCTCCGCCCCTCTCTTCACCCGAGTGTCCAAGACATGTGGCCGTAAGTCCGACGACGTGACCACAAAGTCGATCATCGAACTGCGGCCTAGGGTGTCCTGGTGCTAGGTGCACATGTGGACATCCTTATGCCTGAACATGGTGTTTGTTATGTTTTGTCCAATTACAAAACACCGCTCTGGTTCAGATCAGGGGGGCCATTCCTCCCAATCACGTCCTTCCAGGTCTCACTGTCATTACCCACGTGAGCATTGAAGTCCCCCAGCAGAACTATGGAGTCCCCAGGAGGGACGCTCTCTGGTGCCCCCTCCAGAGACCCCAAAAAGGGCTGTTTGGCGCATAAGCGCAGACAACACCAAGAACCCGTCCCCCAACCCGAAGGCGGAGGGAAACCACCCTCTCATCCACTGGGATAAATCCCAGTGTACTGGCCCCGAGCCAGGGGGCAATAAGTATGCCCACATCTGCTCTGCGCCTCTCACCGGTGGCAACTCCAGAGTAGAAGAGAGTCCAGCCCCACTCAAGGAGACTGGTTCTAGAGTCCAAGCTTTGCGTCGAGGTGAGGCCAACTATATTTAGCCAGAATTTCTCAACCTCACGCACTAGCTCAGGCTCCTTCCCCACCAGAGAAGTGACATTCCACATCCCTAGAGCCAGCTTCTGCAGCCAAGGATCAGACCGCCAAGGCCCCTGTCTTCGGCCACCGCCCAGCTCACACTGCATCTGACCTCTTTCCACTTTTGTCTGCAGGTGTGGTAGAATTGCGGAGAGGGACAGAGGGAAACTAAATAAACTGGTCAAGAGGGCCAGCTCTGTCCTGGACTTTCTGCTGAAATCTATTGAGCAGGCAGGGGAGGAGAGGATGTTATCCAAGCTAACATCCATCATGGACTACACCTCCCACCCCCTGCATGACACTTTACGAGCACTGAGCAGCTCATTCAGCAGTAGACCTTTACACCCGCAGTGTAAGAAGGAACGCTACCGCAGGTCATTCTTACCAGCAGCCATCATACTCCACAACTTCCATCCATCCATCCATTTTCTCCCGCTTATCCGAGGTCGGGTCGCGGGGGCAGCAGCTCCAGCAGGGATGCCCAGACTTCCCTCTCTCCGGCCACTTCTTCCAGCTCCTCCGGGCGGATCCCAAGGCGTTCGGCCAGCCGAGGGCCATAGTCTCTCCGAAAACATCCTGGGTCTTCCCCGAGGTCTCTTTCCGGTGGGGCGTGCCCGGAACACCTCACCAGGGGGCGTCCAGGGGGCATCCTAATCAGATGCCCGAGCCACCTCATCTGGCTCCTCTGTTCACGGAGGAGCAAGCGGCTCTACCCCCCAGGCCCCTCCGGGGTCAGCTGAGCTTCTCACCCTATCTCTAAGGGAGAGTCCAGACACCCTGCGGAGGAAACTCACATTTCGGCCGCTTGTATTCGCGATCTCGTTCTTTCGGTCACTACCCACAGCTGTGACCATAGGTGAGGAGTGGGAGCGTGGTCGACTGGTGGGGTGAAACTTTGCCTTCTGGCTCAGCTCCTTCTTCACCATGACGGACCGATGCAGAGCCCGCATCACTGCAGAAGCTGCCCCGATCCGCCTGTCGATCTCCCGCTCCATTTTACCCTCACTCGTGAACAAGATCCCAAGATACTTAAACTCCTCCACTTGGGGCAAGGTCTCACTCCCAATCCTGAGAGGGCATTCCACCCTTTTCCGACTGAGGACCATGGCCTCAGATTTAGAGAGTGCTGATTCTCATCCCAGCAGCCACCTCGGCTGCGAACCGATCCAGAGAGTGCTGAAGGTCCCGCGGCATGATGAGGCCAACAGGACAACGTCATCTGCAAAAGCAGGGCCAATCCCTGGAAGCCCACCAAGCGGACCCCCTCAACGCCCTGGCTGCTTCAAATCCTGTCCATAAAGTTATGAACAGGATGGGTGACAAAAAGGGCAGCCCTGGCGATCCAACCCTCACCGGGAACAGGTCCGACTTACTGCCGGCAATGCGGACAAGCTCAACACCGGTTGTACAGGGACCGGACAGCCCTTAACAGGGAATCCCGATGCCCCTGCTCCCGGAGTACCCCAGGAGCCCCGAGGGACGCGGTCGAATGCCTTCTCCAAGTCCACAAGCACATGTAAACTGGTTGGGCAAACTCCATGCGCCTCAGGACCCTGCTAAGGTGCCAGAGCTGATCCACTGTTCCGCGACCTGGGCGAAAACCACATTGCTCCTCCTGGATCTGAGGTTCGACTATCCGACGGACCCTCCTTTCCAGGACCCCTGAATAGACTTTCCCGGGAGGCTGAAGTGTGATCCTGATAATTGGAACACACCCTCCGGTCCCCTTTCTTAAAGAGGACCACCACCCCGGTTGCCAATCAGAGCACCGTCCCGATGTCCATCTTTGATGTTGCAGAGGCGTGTCAGCCATGACAGTCCTACAACATCCAGAGCCTTGAGGAACTCTGTGGGGATCTCATCCACTCAGGCCCTGCCACCAAGGAGCTTTTGACCACCTTGGCAACCTCGACCCCGAGATGGAAGAGTCCACCTCGATGTCCCCAGGCTCTGCTTCCTCCTCGGAAGGCATGTTGGTGGAATTAAGGAGGTCTTCGAAGTACTCCCCACACCGACCCACAACGTCCCGAGTCGAGGTCAGCAGCAGCACCATCCCACACTGCGTTGACGTGTTGCACTGCTTTCCCCTCCCCTGAGGCGCCGGATGGTGGACCAGAATTTCCTGAAGCCGTCTGGAAGTCCTTCTCCATGGCACTCTCCAAACTCCTCCATGCCGAGTTTTTGCCTCAGCAACCACCAGAGCCGCATTCCGCTTGGCCTGTCGGTACCCTATCAGCTGCCTCGGGCCCACTGGTCAAAAGGCCGGTAGGACTCCTTCTTCAGCTTGATGGCATCCCTCACGCTGAAAATTGTCCTGCTTGAGTTCTAGGGTTGCCACGCTGACGAGCACCGACCACCTCCCGGCCACAGCTCGGTCCAGCCGCCTTGACAATGGAGGTCGCGGAACAAGGTCCATTCGGGTCCAATCCCCACACTCCCCGGGGCGTGGTTAAAGCTGGCGGTGGGAGTTGGAAGCTTGTCCTGACAGGGGACTCTGCCAGGCGTTTGTAGACCCCTCCGCGATACGTTTAGACCTACCAGTCTGACGACATCCTCCCTGTAGTAACTCACTACCAGGTGATGGTCGGTTGACGCTCCGCCCCTCTCTTTTGCAGTGTCCAAGACATGGGGCGCAAGTCGATGACCGCGACCACAAAGTCGATCATTGAACTGCGGCCTAGGGTCACGGTGCCAGGTGGCATGTGGACATCCTTATGCCTGAACATGGTGTTCGTTATGGACAATCCGTGGCCGAGCACAAAGATCGATAACCAAACACCGCTCTGGTTCAGATCGGAGGCCATTCCTCCCAATTCGCCCACCTTCCAGGTGTCACTGTCATTACCACGTGAGCATTGAAGTCCCCCAGCAGAGCGATAGAAGTCACCAGGAGGGGGCGCTCTCTAGCGCCCTCCAGAGACCCCAGAAAGGGTGGGTAGTCAGGAGGAATGCTGTTTTGGCGCATAGCACGCCAGACAACACGCAGGACTTAGTCCCCGGCCGAAGGCGGAGGGCCGCCACCCTCTCATCTACCGGGGTAAACCCCAATGTACTGGCGCCAAGCCGTGGGCAATAAGTATGCCCACACCTGCTCGGCGCCTCTCACGATAACCTTCCAGAGTGGAAAGAGTCAGCCCCTCTCCAAGGAGACTGGTTCCAGAGTCCAAGCTGTGCGATCGAGTGGAGTCAACTATATCTAGCTGGAACTGCTCAACCTCGCGCACTAGCTCAGGCTCCTTCCCCACCAGAGAGGTGACATTCCACGTCCTAGGCCAGCTTCTGCAGCCGGTCAGGACGCCCAAGGCCCGTTTGGCCCACACGCCAGCTCACAATGCACCCGACCTCTTTGGCCCCTCCCACAGGTGGTGAGCCCATGGGAAGGGGGACCCACGTTGCCTCTTCGGGCTAAGCCCGGCCGGGCCCCATGGGTGAAGGCCCGACCACCAGGCGCCAGCGGGCCCCACCTCCAGGCCTGGCTCCAGAGGGAGGCCCCGGTGACCCACGTCCGGGCGAGGGAGAACGTCTTCCAAGGTTTTTATGCATCATCAGAGGTCCTCTGAACCGCTCTTTGTCTCTTCCCTCACCTAGGACCTGTTTGCCTTGGGTGCCCCTACCAGGGGCATAAAGCCCCGGACAACATAGCCCCCAGGATCATTGGGACACGCAAACCCCTCCACCACGATAAGGTGGCGGTTCAAGGAGGGGTACTCCACAACTTAACATTACATATTTAATATTACCCATGTATTATTATTATTATTATTATTATTATTATTACACTAGCATTTATTTATTTATAATTTATTTTTATCATTTATTATTTATTTATTTTATTGTTTTTATTTTTTTATATTCTCACTGTGTATATGGTTATCTTTCCTGTCTTTATATTCTTTATTTCTTGTAATTGCCACGTAAATATGTATATGTATATATAGCTCATGTATAGGTCTTGTATATGGATGTCTTTCCTCATTCTTTATATTTTTTAAATATATTTTTTATATTCTTTCTGTCTTTCTTGTTAAAGAGCCCTGTAACACCCAAATTTCTCATTCGTGGGATAATAAAGGATTATTCTATTCTATTCTATTCTATTCTAACAGACTGTGGAATGCAATGAGGGAAGTTTATCCAAGAAAATTAGACCTGAAGACTCTGAAAGGAGAGCCAATAGGAGAGACTGAAAATCCCTCTGCTTATGTGCATCGTATGAAAATTATGTGGAGAGCAGAGGCAGGAAGTGACCCAGATCAAGACAACCTCATGAAAGTGGTCTTTCGGGCAATGGTCCTGAATGGCCTTCCAGAAAAAGTAAAAACTGGCAAACAGGCAAACTGGAAGATGTAGTGGGACTGACTGCAAAGACATTTGATGAGTGCATAGCTCATGTGACACATACTGTGGATAAACATAGGCAAAATGAAAACAGAACCAAAGAACAAGAAAGATAAGTGCTGAGAAAGTGGCACAGCTCCAACTGGGAGACCTGACAGGAAAAGCTAAGAAAAAGGGGGAAAAGACTGAGGTTGCAGTTGTGGAAGAAAATACTTTGTAGACATCTCAAATGCCAGTGACTCCAAGTCCTGCATCACCTGTGAGTCAGCAATTGGATGGAGTCCAACAATCATCACTCTCCACAACTCCCTCAGTTCCCTTCATCAATGTGTACACTCAGCCTGGCGGAAGTGGACCAAGCCAGCAGAAATTCATGTCATGTCTAGGGCTGCTGGTGGTGGCGAGGGGTACCCCAGAGCTTCAGTCCATATTCTCTCAAACAAGTCCTTTCTGTATTCCTGTATCTCCTCCGTCATCCGATTCCTCAATATTCAATATTGGGGTCCCTGGAGGAATCATCTGATCGGCTGCAAAGCTTTGTCCTGTCAAAGTCTGTAAAAAAGCTAAACACACAAGATTCTTTATCGTTAGAATAAAGCTCTCCTCGCTCTCCGTGACTACCGTTTCATAATCTGAGGTGCAGAATTTATCATTCCTTTCGCCTATATGTTGTACAGGCTGCAAGTTCTGAGAAGGTTGATGAAGTGGACGTGTTATGGGCATAGTAGCTTGAATTAGCGTGACTAGCAGAGTGCAATTCCCTTCTGGAACAATCAGGTGCAGATTGGGGCCTAGTCGTAAGGTTGTGCCAACTGGGATGATATTCACATAGAATGGCCGAGCGGTCTAAGGCGCCAGACTCAAGGTTGCAACCTTCCTTAGCTGTTGAGGGTTCTTGTCTCCATATGGAGGCGTTCCCACGCCTGTCCCACTTCTGACAGTCCTGGGCAGCGGTGGCCTAGTGGTTAGGGAGTTGCCCCCGCATCAGAAGACTGTGGGTTTGATTCCCCAACGGTAGGTTGCCCTGAGGTACCCTCGAGCAAGGTACCGTCCCTGTCACTGCTCCCCGGGTGCTTTCAATAGCTGCCCACTGCTACACGGTGTTTGCATGGGTTAAATGCAGAGGACCAATTTTGTTGTGGTTCACTGTGTGCTGTGCTGTGACCTCGCAATGACAAGGGTTTTCACTTTTCATAGGCATTTTGTACGGGGTTTGGAGGGATAACAGCTGGTGTAAAGACTCCTTTGAGTGCACTGGCTCCAACAAAGGAATGGCATTCTTTCACTGCTGCTGTATGTGCCGTTGCTCTCTTCTGGCACTGCTGGCTTCTGGTAGACCTGGGTAACTGGATAACTGGTGCTTTGCCCTTACTGACCTCACACTCTGCAACATGAGTTACTCCTTTCTACAGCGCAGGAGGTGGTTTGACTAACTCTTCAGCCTCTGGTATCTGTGGGACCTCCACTGGCACATCAGATTGGGCTGTGGGATTTTCATCACTGTTTGCTTCCACAAAGATTCTGTAGCACACTTCCAATTGGATCACTCATTGCCTCACATGAAGTATTTGTCTCCTGTTGATTTAATGTTGTATAATCTAGCCCACTTGATGAAGGAGGTTCATGCACAGCAATTTTGGACCCAAAACTGTTCTGCTCAGCAGCTGGAGTGGTAGAAAATTCATCCGCGTTTTGTCGTTAGGAGCAGGCTTTTCCTTTTCAGGATTTGATTCATTTTCTTGACCAAGTATGGTCTCACATATTTCGTTGACAGTTTCCAATGTGCAGCAGCTTTGCTCATGTGCATCTTGACTAAGGAGATCATTCCTTTCACCCTCTACATTACACTCCATACTATTCAACTCTGAGGAACAAATGGGTCGAACCACAGTATCTGGATAAGTTTTGCATTCCTTGTTTAGTTCTACAGCACTCTCTGGGTTTTGCTCTGCATGTTCTCCATCTTTCGAAGTGCATTCAAGCTCATCTTCACTGTTACTGATATTTTAATTTGGATTCTGGAGATTCAAAAGGGATTGTCCTTCCAGGTTATTCCACATCACATTATTCAAATGCTCACTGTCACTCTAGCATTGTAATTCCATAGGTTCAAGGTCAGCAAAAGCTTGGTTTTCGAGTGCTTGTTTGTCGTTTGCTGCTAAAGTAGAAGGACTTTGGTCCAATTGGTTGGTTTCATCAGGAATCCTTATCTTTTGAAATTCTGAAGATGGATAATTTTTTGTGATAGCAACCTGATTAGTTTTGAGGTCACTGGACTTGCATCCCTCAGAGTCCACTGATTTCCCTTCTTGCCTTGGCGGTTCACAGCACATGTGCTGCTGAGAACCTGCCTCTGAAAACAAACAGTTCAAGTCTGGTGTGGAGATCTTTTCACAAACAATCATGTTTGAATAGGTTTCAGCAGAGGTCAGGGGGTTCTGAATAGTCCTAGCCTCCCTCCGGGCTTTTCCCAGTTCCGCTTGCAGAGCAGCACTGTTGTCTTGCACCTGCGTCAGCTCTGTTCTGGTTCTATTCAGTTGTTCACTCAAGACAATATTTGCAGCATGCAGTTCCTTCCTCATGACCTCTATCTCTTTCACGATTTTACTGACCTCTACGTGGAGCTCACCATTGTTTTGAGCAAGAGCCTTTCTTTCTATTTTCATGGTTTCAATGTCACTCTGGCACAGAGACAAGAGTCCTCTGGTCTCCTCAAGTTGAGAAAGCAGTGGGTGATCCTTTCCTTGGTTTTCTGTCTTTCGTCTCTGACTGAAGCATTGACCTGTAGCATGGAGGACTCTTTTTCTGTCAGCTGCTGGTCAAGCAACTCCTTCTGTTGAGTGATCTGAATGGTCATGCAGCTGATTTGTTCATCTCTTAAGTGGATGTCAACGAGAAGTGCATCGTGGCTTACATTGTAAGCAGAGTTTTTCTGATTTAAACCTTAGTTTCTCCTGGACACTGTTCAAGCTTTCAGTTAACCAAACTATCTGTTCACTGAGGTCCTTTCTCATGCTCTAGGTACCCAGCCTGCTTTTCCTCAAGTTCCCCATTTACGTTAGCTAGTTCCTTCTGAAGGGAATGTACCTTAAATTGGTTGCTCACCTGCAGCTGGTGATTCATGGCCTGAAGAGAGATGTTTTCCTCCTCCAATCTCTTACACTTTGCATTCAAGACCTCAAGATTCTGGTTACGTGTACAAATTTCCTGATCCTTTGCGGTGAGCTCAGCCTCCATTTCCTGGAGCTGCTCGACAAAAGCCATTTTGGTCTGTCTTTCTGCAGCCAGAATAGACAGCCATGCCTTCTCAGATTCCTGTAGCTCTTGTTCCAATTCCTGAATTCTTGAAGTCATTTCACTAACCTGGAACGGCTCCTTTTTTGCCCTCTGCCTGGCAGACGGGTTAATGGAGCTGGGTTTGGGGGTCGACTCATTGTTGCCACTTTCCACGCTGCGAAGGGCCTTCTTGATCAACTTCTCTCAAGGCACGGCGCAGGGTGCTAGCTTCCTGCTTTCCATGTTACGGGCGGCTTTTTTAGCCATTTTTTCGCTGTGTTTCACATAGGGTGCGTTCTCCGCCATTTTTTCGCTGTGTTTCACGTAGGGCGGGTTCTCCGCCATTTTTTCGCCATGATTGGTGTACAGCGCTGATGGACTGCTGTGATTGGTGCATGGCGCTTTCTCTGCTGATGGGCCGCTGTGATTGGCACCTGCTGTCTTCGCCGCTGACAGTCCGCTGTGATTGGCGCAGGCCGTGTTCACAGCTGACTGCTCGAGTTGTGGTTAGTGAGGAGCCAGTAGCAGGGTGGAAGGGGGCGTGAGCGAAGATTCTTCCTCTAGTATCAGGCTGTGGAATCGCTCCACCACCTCTAGAAAAACCTGCCCCATCCGGACGATTTCAACCACCCACACGTTGATCTCCCGAAAGGGAGCGAGAAGGAATCCTCCGCTCCGCTCGCGAACACGCAGCCTGCCACTGTTGTAGATGTGCTCTGAGGTTCTCAGCCATGGCTCCAAGTAGCCACTCGTGCTCCTCACACCAATCCACAAGGCTTGTGACGTCCCGAGTTTGGCAGTTCAAACTGAATTCAAATTATGCCTTTAACCTCCCCAGGTCAGGAAAGTTTGTTAAGACCATAGGATTCTCGGGACAAAAGTGCAGCTAATACCAGTGACTGCTCCAGTTCAATTAACAGCACAAGGAAAACAATCAATTTACCTATTTTTGTCTCAGAGCAAACTCCAGTAAATTTATTAGGGAGAAATGCTTTGTGCCAGTTGGGATGCCAGATTTCATCCACATATACGCCTGATGGAGTATATGTGGATGAAATGGCAGTTAGTGCTCAGATGAATGGGACATTACGAAAGGAAGCTAATGTGTACTGGTTAGGAGGGATAGAGAAGCCAGTTCAGGAAATAATGAGTATATGGAGAAAGTTCATTTCAGCACAGATACCAAAAGCTAGAGACCCCAGATTCGAATATCACTGTACTATGATTTCTGATAAATGCCAGGATGAGATGCTGGAGGAAGAATGGCTTAGAAAGACTGCAAGAACAAAAGTTAACCTTAAAGCTAGAAGTGTGGTGATAGGGACAGAAGGAGCAGCACTTCAATTAGAGGATAGTGAGTTCATCAAAAAGTGGTATGATGGTGAAAGAGCAAGACCACATGTGACATTGCTAATAAATGAAGGATATGAGTCAAAGGATTTGGGTCCCATGGTTAAAAGAGCAGAGGAACTAAAGTGGAAGAAGACACAAAATCCATTGATATTGTGTGCTGAAGATAATTCAATTATCAAAGTGTTGTGTGAATTGGAGATGACAGCAACACCACAGGCAGTTGCAATCCCAAGATTTGAAAATGATGTTTGGAAGCAAATGAACGCACAGCTGAAGTTAAGAAGATTCCCTGAAGTAGGAATGATTAAGCAAGTTCCAGAAGAACTGTGGTGTGAGATGTGAGACTGGTTAAATCAGCTTCATTAGTCCAGATCAGATTGAAACCTAGAGTACAATTACCAAGGAGAGCTCAGTATCCGTTAAAACCAGAAGCAGAGCAGGAGATAGAGAGAACTATAATGGAGCTGATAGAAGCAGGAGTACTTACAGAAATGAGAAGCCCATGTAACACTCCTATACTATCAGTACAAAAGGTAGATAAAACTAAGTGGTGATTGAAAGTGACAACCTTGTCATTGCGAGGTCACGGCACAGCACACATGAACATCAACGAAATTGGACCTCTGCATTTAACCCATGCACACTCAAACCCGTGCAGCAGTGGGCAGCTATTGAAAGCGCCCGGGGAGCAGTGATGGGGACGGTACCTTGCTCAAGGGTACCTCAGGGCAACCTATTGTGAAGGGGTTTGAACCCCCGATCATGCGGCTAACGCCCTAACCGCTAGGCCACCGCTGCCCCACGACCTCTGCATTTTACCCATGCACTCAAACCCGTGCAGCAGTGGGCAGCTATTGAAAGCTGCCCAGGGAGCAGTGATGGGGACAGTACCTTGCTCAAGGGTACCTCAGGGAAACCTATTGGGAAGGGGTTTGAACCCCCGATCCTCCGATCATGCGGCTAACGCCCTAACCGCTAGGCCACCGCTGCCCCAAGAACACTTGCCCCCATGTGATTGGTGCACAATCTAAGAGCAGTAAATGCAGCGGTAGAAGACTGGCAAGCGGAAGTGCCCAATCCACACACATTACTTATGAACATTCCACCAGATGCCAAGTACTTTACAGTAATAGGCTTGTGTTCTGCATTTTTTAACATTCCAATAGCAGAAGAGTCAAGGTATCTATTTGCATTTATATACAGAGGGAAGTTATACAAGGTTACCACAAGGATTTAAACATTCCCCTCATATATTTAATCAAGTTTTGAGACAGGATTTAGAGGAACTAAATCTAAACAGCACAATGCTACCATATTTTCATTTCATTTCAATTTATTCTTGTATAGCGCCTTTTACAACAAAGTTGCCCCAAGGCACTTTACATTGATAACAGGTTACAGTAATAGATGTTTAAGATGTTTAAGCCGGACGACTACGGAGGAGAGGAACCAAAAACTCCACTATGTGGAGAAAAAAAAACCTCTGAGGGTCCAAGGTCAACCGGCTACCCAACCCCCTTGGGTATACTAACAGTACAGAGTTAGTTTGGTTTTAAACTCCAGGATCAGTGAGGAGTCCCAAGTTTCTTCCAGGCACTGATGAGCTGCCAGGGTCCCTTGGCGCATCAGATGCATCACACAGACCAGATGGTAGCTCGGCATTGGACTCAGGTGATGACCACAACGGGCCCCCCCGGACATGTGGGGAGAGAAATGGAATGAGGGGGTCAGTAATGAGCAGGATCCAGTAGTGACAGACACAGGAATGAAACAGTGCGATGGCATGTACAGCAGCACCAGCGACATTACTAGTGGTGCACTATGGTGATTGGTGCGGGTAAGCTAAACTAAAGAAGTAAGTCTTCAGCTGTGATTTAAAGACCGAGACTGAATCGGCATCCCGTACAGAAGCAGGCAAGCTGTTCCACAATCTAGGGGCCCTGTAACTGAAGGCTCGTGCTCCTATACATTTATTTATGCGAGGGACAATTAGGAGATCTTTATTCTGGGATCTAAGTGGTCGGTTAGGTGTATAGGTATTAAGCAGTTCGGTTAGGTATATTGGGGCAAGACCTTTAAGTGCCTTGTAGGTTAAGAGGAGGACCTTGAAGTCAGCCCTGTACCTAACAGGAAGCCAGTGAAGCGAGGAGAGTATGGGAGTTATGTGGTCGTACTTCCTGCTCCTGCTAACAATCCTAGCGGCTGTGTTCTGAATGCGCTGTAGGGTGCTTAATGTGCCCTGAGGGCTTCCAGAAAGTAGGGCATTACAGTAATCTAATCTACTGTATACAAATGCATGTACTACTTTCGCCGTGTCTTCCATTGACAGAAAGCGCCGTAGTTTGGCAATGTTCCGAAGGTGCAGGAAGCATGTCTTCGCAACTGCATTAACATGGGGATTAAATGAAAGATTTGAATCGAAAATAACACCAAGATTTACGTGCCAGAGTACTAACTGAAAACTTCAACCCTGCATCCCGGATATGCGAAATGAAGTTGGCCCTGTCTACATCACTACTACAAAACAAGAGCAGCTCAGTTTTTTTGGGGTTTAGTGAGAGGAAGTTGTTATTCATCCAATCCCTAATATCACTGAGGCAGCTAATTAAAGTGCCGGTTGATGCTTTATCACATGATTTAAAAGATAAGTATAGCTGAGTGTCATCAGCGTAAGAGTGGTAACTAACATTATGCTTCCGTATAATAGTGCTTAGTGGGAGCATGTAGAGGGAGAAGAGCACTGGGCCCAACACCGACCCTTGTGGGACTCCATAGTTAACTAGTGACATAGGTGAGGGGGTGCCATAATCATCCATTTGGATGAAGTAGTAACGGTTTGTGAGATAGGAGTTGAACCATTTAAGGGCTATTCCGGTAATGCCGACAGTGGAGTGAAGCCTATTTACTAAAATGGAGTGATCTACCGTGTCGAATGCAGCACTAAGATCTAACAGAACAAGAACAGTAATGTTTCCTGCATCACTCGAGACCATTATATCATTCACCACTCTAGTTAGAGCAGTTTCTGTGCTATGGCCAAGCCGGAAACCTGACTGGAATTTATCTAAGAGGTTATGCGTGTCTAGATATGACTGCAGTTGTCTCACAACTAGTTTTTCTAGAATCTTAGAGAGAAACGGGACATTAGAGATAGGTCTATAATTACTTGGTGAGTGAGGGTCCAAGTTAGGTTTTTTAAGCTGTGGTCTAACCACTGCTGTTTTAAACTGATTGGGGACTACACCTGAGGTCAAGGATGCGTTCATGATATCAAGTATAGGTGTTGATAGTATTCCTAAGGATTCCTTCAGGAGCTTGGTTGGAATGGGATCTAACCGACAGGTCGTGGAGTTGGCTTTGGCTATAACAGAAATTAGCTCAGAGTTATCGATGAGATTAAAATCACTAAAATATTGTGAGCACTGTTCAGCTAATGGATTAATTCGAGGGCTAATAGGGCACATTTGGAGCCTAATGTTGTTAATTTTATCATTAAAAAACTTAAGAAACCTATCGTTAGTAATACTACATGCTGGCCTTTTATCAGTTTTGTCTGTTAGCTGAGCGAGTGTCTGAAATAAATAGCGGGGGTTATGCTTGTTGTTTTCAATAAGCTTTGAATAGTACTCAGTGCGAGCACTATATAGAGCTTTCTTATATTGTTTTAGTTTAGCAGACCATAGAGCCTGAGAGGCTTGGAGACCTGTTGTCTTCCATCTGCGTTCTAGCTTACGGCACTCCCGCTTAGCAGCCCGTGTGTGATCATTGAACCAGGGAGAGTGCCTGATAGTTCTGACCTTCTTTATCTTAATTGGGGCTACCTGATCAAGGATCTGCCCAACTACTGTATTGTACATGTCGGTGATGTCATTAACAGTTTTGTTACAGGTGAAATCTATCTCTGTTACGGCCTCCATAAACTGAACACATTTAGCCCTGTTTAGGTGTCGTGTTGTACTAGTCCGTTCACTGAGGTACGGTGGAGACATATTAATCTCAAACGTGATTAAAGAATGGTCGGAAAAAAGTTTATTTAAGGAGTGGACCAGTACAGTATCAATGTCAAGTCCATACGAGATAATTAGATCTAACGTGTGTCCTTGTACATGGGTAGGTCTTGATATATGCTGGGTGCAACCGACAGAATCGAGGAGCGTTAGGAAGCTTTTGGCACCTGCATCCGTCTCTGTATCAACATGTATGTTAAAGTCACCTAACATCACGAATCTAGTAAACCTAACAACCAAGTCAGAGAGCAGATTGCCAAATTCATTGATAAAGGCAGCATATGGTCCTGGAGGTCTATAAACTAATAGGATATGGAGCGCTAAATCAGACCTAATGCTTAGCAGCATCACTTCGAATGTGTGGAAGCTCTCAGTAGTTTTTGAATCAACCTTAAATGATTCATCAAAAATTGCAGCCAGGCCTCCACCACGTCCTACTGAGCGTGATTTATGCAGATATGAGAACCCATCCGGGGAGGCTTCCACTAAGGGGATGGTGTCAGTGGGTCTAAGCCAAGTTTCAGTCAGTAGACAGATATCTGACTTTGTGTCGAGTACCATCTCATTAATAAGCACTGCCTTGTTTCCTAAGGAGCGAACATTCAGCAGTGAACATTTGATTTTAGTCGGACGCTGTGTTTTATTTGTTTTTATGATGGGTACTGGGAGCAGGTTACCAGCGCAGGAGCCCCTAGATTGGCATCTATGCTGCTTCCTTATCGTACTAAGAATAGATATTCTCTGGTAATGATGAGAGGAGCCTGGTTCTAAGCTAATGTGTGACATAGGGGATGCCGTGTTATAAGGAACCTGGGTTTCTGCCAGGAGTGTACTGGTAGTGGGATAATAGCCAGCGTGTGATTTAAGATCACAGGACTGCGACCTGGGTGGTGCTCTAAAGAGTCACTGTGGCAATTTTGCTGCCATATTTTGGGAAAGCATATATGATCCTCTCCAGTTAGGATGAAGACCGTCCCTTTTATAAAGGCCAGGCCGTTCCCAAAAGAGGTCCCAATTATTTATGAAGGCGATGCTTTTAGATGCACACCAAGTCTCTAGCCAGCGGTTGAAAGAGAGCAGCCTACTGTAGGTTACATCTCCTCTAAAGAGAATTGGCAAGGGACCAGACACAATTAAGTTCTGACATTTAGTTTCAGCTTTTGAACACATAGAGATGAAGTTCCTCTTTAATACCTCGGATTGTTGGGACTTTATATCGTTAGTTCCAGCGTGAACAACCAAGGTCGGAACTTCATTGCTGGAATAAGAGTCCAATCGTGCCTCGATGTCAGAGACTCTGGCCCCGGGGAGGCATTTCACAGAAACCGCTGGTTTAGGACGGCTAGGAACGCTAACATTCCTAACGATCGAGTCGCCAATTATGAGCACCTTCTCCGCTTCAGCAGGCGCGCTGCCGAGAGCAGAGTACCTGTTCGTCAGCCGAATTGAAGACTGGTGTGCAGGAGGTCCATTCTTTGAGCTCCTGGACCCCCGTTTGGCGGTCACCCAGCGTTCCCTTGAACATGCCGCTGGTGCTGGCTCCGAACCGGCTACGGCTGGGCCAGGAGGGTCTACAGCCGAGTCTAACTCTGCCAGCGGCTCCGACTGAGCCGGAACTACACGTCCCTCGGTCTGACTACACTGCGATAAAGTACTAATGTGCCCCTCCAGAACACGAATCCTGTCCTCCAACTGCGTTACAGTTACGCATTTCCTACAGGTATAAGAGTCTACATAGTTGGACGGACAGTCTACGCTGTACATGCCGCACGATAAACACAGCACAAAAGAGGATGTCATAGTAACACTTACGTTAAATGTGGAAGTTTTTTTATCAAGAAAGCGTTGTGTCCGAGACCGCGAAGTTTGCTGCTTGTTCAGTCCGGGTCTGTCCTACCATATGTTGACGATTAAGTTTTGTATTCCCCAACAGTTGAACAATGTCATCAAGACTCTGTTAAGGTTCTCGGAAAATTAGCTTAAAGTGTCACAAGCAATGTTATAATATTGTCAACCACAGGTAGAATACCTGGGATGACTGGTGGCACATAGAACAAAAGCAATAACATCTTCACTGCTGGAAGGAATCAGTAAAGCACCACGACCAGTGACAGTGGGACAGATGATGTAATTCATAGGAATGACAGAATTTAGTGCAGAATGGATGCAATAAAGACTGCACCTTTAAGGGCATTGATAACAGAAGCAAGAACAAAGACTTTAAATGCACCATTAAAATGGACTTCTGATGTTTATGCGGCATTTGAAACTCTGAAGCAGGAAATGCAGACAGCACCAACGTTAGCTACACCAGATTATGATAAACCTTTATTGTTTGTTGCTAATCGCTGTGATGGATTTGCGTCAGCAGTGTTGTTGCAAGAGACATGTAGTGGAAGGAAGAAACAGCCAATAGCTTATTATAGCTCTAAACTGGACGGAGTGGCTCGGGGATGGCCAGCATGCTACCAGGGTTTAGCAGCAGTACATTATGCCTACGAAAAGGCTTCAGTTCTGACGATGGGGTTTCCAGTAGTTATTTATTCTCATCATAAAATCATTGAACTGATCGAGAACAGCAGATTTGTGTTAAAACAAGCAAGGGGTTTACAGATTTTCTTTAGCATTTTTATGTATTACAGCATTATTGGTCCTTTATTCAGTATCTAGCCTTACATTATTTAACCACATTTATTGAGGTATCTGACTTGTAAGTCAGAGAGGGGGGAGATATATAGTAAAAATCCCTTTAGTATTTGCTCCTGCAATTAGTTACATTTTGACCAGTATCTTACACTGTCTCACGAGTTCCCAGAAAACATCCAGCAGTAAAGAGTTACATTTTTAATTGAACAATAGTTTGCACAGACAGCTTGTAGCAAATGGTTACATTTTTAAACAAACAGCTTAAATAGCTAAAATAGCAGCTTAAATTGCCCAATAGCTAAAACATATTTCACGTACATGTCTGCTTTCTAACAGTGGGATATAAGAAAACTGCATTATAATTATCATTTTTATTCATATTTCTTAATTATTGATCTATTAGTTTTAATTGGTGTTATCAAAATTATGAATGTTTTGATCACACATCTATTTACTGACAGTAAAGGAAAGACAGACAGACATTTACACAATCTTATATAAAACAGTAGGCCCAAGGGGTTGTAGTGTAGGGGAGGGTATAGTAAAAATCTGTCCTTGACTTACAGTGTCTCACACTATTGAGTTCATAGAAGATAGTCAGCAGCTACACCAGCAAACAGTTACATTTTTAATAGAAAATATGTTGGGAAACAACCTTGAAATGCTGGTAGCGAATAATTCAGGAAGTTGTTAATGAGTTTTGTCTGTTGTTGGTGAAGTGGTAAAGGCAGGGAAACAGAGGTGTTAACCATGACAGCACTGGGTATTATTGGTGGAAAAGCATTATTGGGAGACAAAAAGGAGGATAAAGTGGACCACGACTGCTGAACTCATCATTAAAGTGGTTTGCCGCATTTCTTTGACTTCTTTTGGTTTCTGACTTAGGCTCACACTTCAATGCTCTATGACAAGGATAGTAAGTAAAGAGTAGGTAAAGCAAGAGCACACGCACACCTAATATGCAACAAATGATGCATATGATCCCATAAATTGCAATTGATGCTTTAATCCCATGAGACTAAGGAAAAAACGTTTCTTTTTCTGCTGACAGTGATTGATGACTGTGATTTGTGCGTCTTCACAATGACAAGAGGCAGCAGTGGCCCAGTGGTTAGGGAGTTGGGGCTGGATCGGAAGATTGTGGGTTTGATTCCCTCATCAGTAGGTTGTCTTGAGGTACCCTTGAGCAAGGTACTGTCACTGCTCCCTGGGTGATTTCAATAGTGATACCCCTGCATGTATGGGTGAAATGCAGAGGTTGAGTTTTGTTTTGTTGTGTTGTGCTGCGTTTCACAATGACAAGGGTTATCACTCTCACTTCACTTCATGTGCACCACTAAATTAATATGGTATTTTGACTAGAAAGTTTTGTAATTAAAATGAAAACATTATACATATTTGTGAGGAAATTTGATAATTTACATTTTACAGCATTTAGCAGATGCTTTTATCCAGATCAACTTTCAATTCCTGATTGCAGGAACAGTCTCCCTGGAGCAACTCAGGGTTAAGGGTCTTGCTCAGGAACCCAATGGTGGTAGTGCTGGAGGTAGGATTTGAACCTGCAACCGCTTGGTCCTTAGGCAAGTATCCTACCACTCACCCAGATAATGAGATGTGGCTTGTCAGTGTGATACTTGCAGAAAAATTCTAGTAAAAATAAGTAACTGTGCTATGATAGGGCTAAAGTGTCAGATGCTCTGTTTCTGGCCATCTGTAAACACAGATTTCAGTCTAAATGCAAATCTTTGAGATTAAAATTCCAGCTCTTGCTATCCCATCTATTCTTGCTGTTAGAAGTCAGCTGAGCCTGGAGCAGTTCTTGAAAACACTCGTGGAATCTGAGGGCCTCTCAAGCATTAAAACTCTTTTGCTTTGTTAATTCTTCTGTGACACCATCATTGTGAAACAGCACAGCACACAGTGAGACCTAATGAAATGCTTCCTCTTTTACCCCTACACACACACGCAGCAGGGGACAGCTATTTAAAGCTGCATATGGAGCCTTGATGGGGACAGCACCTTGCTCAGGGGTACCTCAGGCAACCTACTGGTCTGGGATTTGAATCCACAACCCTATGATCCTGGGGCCTTGTCCCTAAACATTAGGCCACCACAGCCTCATTTCAAATTTGTTTCAGCTGTGCTTGTGAATCAATGAAATATGATAAGGAGCTGCACTTCTTTAAAAGCCTTACAAGTACAGATAAACAGATCAATAGATAAGCTTAAAATGGGAGGAATATGAGAAGGGGCCCAAAGGTAGAGACAAATTAATGCAATGAATAAAAAAACATGGATAAAATCAGAAAGGAGTAAATATTGTTGAGAAGGATGTATAGGCAGTGGTAGCCTAGCTGTTAAGGATGAGGTCCCAGGGTTTGAAGGTTCAAATCCCAGATTGTCCTGAGTTACCCTTGAGCAAGGTACTGTCCTCATCACTGCTCCCAGGGCACTTTTAATAGGCGTGTGTGTGTTATAAATGTAAAGTCTGCACTTTCACTGCTGTGTATATACAAGTGGCCACTTCACTAACACTCTGCTTCCATTCATTGCCATCAGTATGGAATTTCACAGTAAATACACTGAAGGAGTTTGTTTACGTATCAACATATTAAGGAAACTCAACTAAATGTCTCATTAAAACATAATTTGTCTTGTAAATCTACGGGCTATATAAAGCAAATGAGGCTTGAAAGTCGACTTATTTTGTGTTTGTCAGGTTTATATGCTGTGTTTGTAGTTCAACTGGTCCTAAAATCAGGTCCTGCGCAGCTGACTGGGGAGGGAAAGAGGAGACAATATGTAGCTCTGTCATTTATTGCCACATCGGGGTTTTTCTTGTAGGTTTTAGAAGGAAAAAAAAAACATCCACACCTGAGGCGCCAAACCCGACCGACTTGATTTGGGAAATATCTCAACGGGCACCCGGAACTGCACACAGTCTTCACTGCTGGGTTAGTCAAATGGGTTAAGAGGGACAACCAGACGCAGTGAAAGGACTGGGTGAGATCTTTTTTAAAATTAGACTAAGCAATGCGCTTAATATTCTTGGCGTTCAGTTCGATTTAGAGGGCTTTTAGTAAGAAAACGACAGAAGACTGGTTTGTTTAACGCTGAGGATGGATGGCGTTGATAAACGAGGGTGTGACTGATTTCTCAGTCGGAAGTGTTGTGGATACACGTGTTTGTTTTCATACCCTGAATGTTGGAGATCAGGGCACAGCTTCTGTCATCCAGTCTGTGTTCTCTCGGTAGGATAAACTCTTAGGAGACGGTATGTAATGGCGATTTTTTTATTCACTTTATTGGGACTTCAATTTAAATGAGCCTTTTTTCTTTTGTTTCACTTTTCGAACTTGATGCTTAGCTCCTAAATGCCCGATTGTCCGATCCCAACCTTTTGCGTTCTTAGATTTCATGCAGATATTAAACTCCTGGTAAGAACAATCTAAAGTAAATGATCGATCAAATCGTGCCTTTCTTTCAATCTTTCTTGAGATTTCTTTGTGAGACGGTTGAATGTTCTGGGTGGGATTGATCAGACCTAGTTCTTCTGGCGTGAAGTAAAAAACAATTGGAGTAAAACAGCTGAATTAAAATAAACCCCTAAAAGAATTAAGGAGCCAAAAAAGTAATAATCCATCTTGAAATAAAAAGCAATCATATCCATGAATGAGAGTAAAAGTATAATTTAGGAAAACAAAGTTATTAATGGTAAAAAAAAAAATGTCGCAGAGAGCGATGTAAAAAATAAATAAATAAATAAATAAAGACATTCTAGTCTACTAAAGGACAATTTATGTGCAAGTGTGAAAAACCTGAATAAATGGGTTGCAAATTTTAAGGCTTTAAAAAAGTGCAGCTCCTAATCATACTTAAATGATTCACAAGCACAGATGAAACGAATGTGAAGTGAAAGTGACTATTTTTGTTATTGTGAAACACAGCGCAGGACACGCAGGACACACTGAACCACAACAAAATTCAGCCTCTGCATTTTACCCATACGCAGCTATTTAAAGGGCCTGGGAAACAGTGATGGGAATGATACCTTGCTCAGGGGTAACTCGGGGCAACCTACTGATCTGGGATTCAAACCCACAACCTTCTGATCCTTGGGACGACTAACCAGCGCTGCCCTCAAGTTCTTTACTAGATTAAATGTTCTTTTAGGGACTATTGTATTAAATGTAGATTTTTTTTTAATACTTAAAGGGTGGTGGTCTAGTGGTAGGGTACTTGCCTACGGACCTCTGGATCAAGAGGTCCCAGGTTTGAATCCCACCTCTAGCACTACCACCACTGGGTCCCTGAGCAAGACCCTTAACCCCGAGTTGCTCCAGGGGGACTGTCCCTGTACTTAGGACATGGAAGTCACTCTGGATAAGAGCATAAATGTAAATGGTTATTCACACAAAAATGACCACAAACTATTCTTTACAAATGCAAAAAAAAAATGGCATTACTTTCTGGCACCCTCCAATTTAAAGGGCAAGTAACTGTAACCAGTTATTGCCATAGTTTCAGTACTTCTGAACCAGAACAAACACAAATGTCTTAAGCCGGTGCTGCTTTCACTGTTGAAGAGTTACAGACAACAACATGGAGTGTGTCATTTGGGGGTTAGGGTTAAAAAAAAGCTTAAATATGCCCAAGTCTCTTTTTTTACTTCCTCATTGTCTCTTATTCATAGGTGTGTTTAAAATGGATAGCCAGAAGCAAGTGATTGAAAGGCTTCAGGCTGCATTCCGGTCAGGAGTGACCATTCCCCTCCATTTCCGTCTGACCCAATTGGAGGCCTTGCTTTCTCTTCTGGAAGATAATGAGAACCACATTTTGGAGGCCTTGCACAAAGATCTTGCAAAGGTAAGCCCTAGGGATTGATCTTGCATCAATATAATTAATATCTAAGAAACAAACTTGGCTTATAGGGACCCTATTATACATACAGTCCTGATCAAATGTTTAAGACCACTTGACAAATGGCAAAAAATCATATGTTGCATGGTTGGATCTTAACAAGGTTCTAAGTAGAGCTTCAACATGCTACAAGAAGAAATGGGAGTGAGACAAAACATTTCTTTGAGCATGCACTTTATTGAAAACAACGCTTAAACTGAAACAGGCTGTTTAACAGCTGATCAAAATCTTAGGAACACATGCCTTTAAAAGGCCAAATCTGTGCAAAAATGTGGACACTGAGCCAGAGGATCCAATTGGCTGTCCGTCAAGACACTGGACGATCCAAATTAAGGCCATTACTGGTGACAACTGCAGCCCCATAACCATCAGACGGCATCTGAGAATGAAGGGCTTCAAAAACAAAAAAAGTCTTCAAAGGTGTTTACTTGAACGCTCGTCTACTTGAACGCCACAGAACTGACCGTTTGAACTTTGCAAGAGAGCATCAAACATGGGTGAAAGGTGGAAGAAAGTTAAATTCTCTGATGAGAAAAAATTGAATCTTGATGGTCCTCATGGTTTCCAACGTTACTGGCATGACAAGCCAGTTTTCTACGCCCCACAGTGGAGGAGGCGCCATAATAGTCTGGGGTGCTTTTTCCTTCATTGGAACAATGGAGCTTCAGGAGGTGCAGGGGCATCAAACAGCCGCTGGCTATGTCCAGATGTTGCAGAGAGCATCCCTCATGACTGAGGGCCCTTGTCTGTGTGGTAACGACTGGGTTTTTCAACAGGACAACGCTACAGTAATGTACAATGTACACTGCCCGCAGGACAAGGGACTTCTTCCAGGAGAATAACATCACTCTTTTTGACCATCCTGCGTGTTCCCTTGCCATCCATCCCCAAAGGTTCTCAACTGGATTTAGATCAGGGGAAGTTTACAAAAATGGACAACAGTTCCAGACAGTAGATGCCCTTCGTGCGGCTGTCTTCACCACTTGGAGAAATGTTCCCATTCACCTCATGGAAACGCTTGTGTCAAGCATGTCGCAATGAATTTTTTAAGTGATCAACAATAACGGTGGAGCTACTCATTACTGAGTTCATGTTTGGAACTTGATTTTAGTTTTGGGGTGGGTTTACGAGTTTTTTTGGAGGTGTGGTCCTAAACTTTTGATCAGCTGTAAAACAGCCTGTTTCAGTTTAAGCATTGTTTTCAATAAATTGCATGCTCAAAAAAATGTTTCGTCTCACTCCCATTTCTTCTTGTAGCATGTTGAAGCTCTACTTGGAACCTTGTTAAGATCCAACCATGCAACATATGATTTTTTACCATTTGTCAAGTGGTCTTAAACTTTTGATCGGGACTGTATTTAATTTTTTCCACCCAACATGTTTATATGGCAAAAAGGTCTTTATTTCTTATTGCACAAAGCTTTTCCAAGCTTTCTTAATAAAATTCAAAATGAAACAGGCTGTTGTTAGTATAACTTTAAGACTTACGTATGTATATAAATGCTGCTAAATGCAGTTAAAATTCATGCTTTATAATCAGACTATGGGTTAATCATTCCAGCTGTAGACAGTGAACATTTTAAGGTCATTGTTTAGGATGTTAAAGTATCCCAAAATTATTAGTGTTCAAAATTACCAGCAATGTAGATGTTATTATTTACTTAGTAAATAATGTATTGGAAAAATGGCCTGAATACCAATACTACACTTTTACACTTTGTTTTTGAACTCTTTTTTTTTTTTTCATTAAAAATCCTCTACAGTTTGAATAAATATGATATTATCCCTAAAACTGTTGTTTCATGGTTAAAGCTATTGCTAAAACAGTAGTATATTTTTTTTGTAGTATACATACTATGTCCTAGCCCACTATTAATCCTTGTCTCTTTTGGTCCTTCCATTGAAGCCCAAGTTTGAGGCTGTCTTGTCTGAAATCGACTTGGTGGTCAATGATCTTTGCTTTACCATCAATAACCTGCACAGCTGGATTCAGCCCAACTATGTGGAGAAGAACTTGGTAAAAAGTGATTTTAAAAAAGTGATTTTTAAGTTTAAAAAAAAAAAAGCATAAAGCATAGTAGACGTGGACAGTCAGGCAAAATAGATCTTGATCATTCAAGAAATTTTCACAATACGTGATATTTCATGATTTTTTTTCTTTTTATTACATCTGATAACTTCAAATGGAGAACAAAGAACTAGTACTGCCACAGAAAATCCACTGCACTAAATCTTGTTAAACAGGACTGCTCTTTTTGAAAAGAAGCATGCAGCTGGCAAGAGTTCTGATATCATGCTCAGAAAAAAAAAAGATATTGTGAATAAATGTATCACAATTAAATTAAATTCACCCATTTAGCAGGCGCTTTTTCCAAAATGACTTTCTACTGCTTTTGGGTAATATATCAAAATGTATCATTATTTTTTTTTTATCTTTAAATTAACTGTTTTGTTCTTCACTGGTATCATTACACAGAAACACAAGAAACTATCTTTTTAGATGTATTTAATTATCAGTATTTTAATGTGTATTTGACAAAATATATAATTATTTTTTTTTTTAGTTTGCAAGAAAGTGCTGAGGTGGTAATGGCTTATCAGTTTTCCCAGTAAATCATATCTCTGGAAAACAACAACAAATTCTATGTATCCCCTAGCTTTGTGATCCTCTCACCTCAATAATGGCCAAACTTTGTCATCAAAATTGCATGAAATGTTTTCCATGTGACTAAGTTGGAGATGTTGCAATGATGTATGGTATTGCAAAATAAGTGTTGGGTTTCCTGAAACCTAATATTTCCCTCTTCTCTTGTTTTTATACTGCTTTTAGGCAACAAAGCTGGATGACTGTTTTATTCGCAGAGAACCATTAGGGGTGGTTTTGATAATTGGAGCTTGGAACTATCCTCTCCAGCTCATTTTAACACCACTCATTGGTGCTATAGCTGCAGGTATACCAAATACATTGCTGTTCTTTAACACCCAGATAACTGAGCTTGTTGAACTTTTTCCGTCTTTCATGAAAACCGCTGTCTATTGCATCTGGGTACATGCTATCAGACTTTGAGTGAGGATGGATGCAGAGGTTTAATATGAATATTAAATAACTGGGCTTTTTATGATGAAAAGGTTCAAGTTTTTAGGGTTAATTCAGATCAGAACTGGAGATGTTTAAATAATGCTGTGGGGAAAACTGCAATTTATCTAAGCCAAACCCATTCATTAGAAATAAAAAAAAAATTTAAAAAAAAGAGACAGACCTCAAAATGCTAAATATATTTCAATAGAAAATATGTTTATTGTTGCACCCATGTTAAGATATTTTAAGTATGGACAGCAGGACAGTTTTGGTTCCAATCCTAAACTGCTGCTGAAATTTGGGTTTGACCGATACAAAACCTTGCCTTTGTTGACTCTTTTGAGCTAATAAAACATGCAAATATTTAGACCTGATTATGTGTAATTTCTCTAGGGAACTGTGCCATTCTGAAGCCATCTGAAATCAGTAAAGCAACTGAGCAACTTCTTTCAGACCTCATACCCAAATATCTGTCTCAGGTAAAGTATATGTAAAGGGGCAGTGGTGACCTAGTGGTTAGGGAGTTGCCCCTGCATCGGAAGATTGTGGGTTTGATTCCCTCACCACTAGGTTGCCCTGAGGTACCCTTGAGCAAGGTACCATCCCCGTCACTGCTCCCTGGGCACTTTCTATTGCTGCCAACTGCTGTATGGTGTTTGGTTGGGTTGCATGGGTTAAATGCAGAGGTCCAGTTTCGTTGTGGTTCACTGTGTGCTGTGCTGTGACCTCACAATGACAAGGGTTGTCACTTTCACTTTAAGACTTTTTGCAGCCATGTGTCCTTTTTAAAGGCTTTAAGTCTTATTTTCAGGCATGTTGTTTAAGTAGTAACTTTATTTACAAGTTTTTTAAGAGTCTCCTTTCTACTCTTAAGCAAATGACATGTCAATGTCCTATTTTAACTGCCAAGGGTCATTTTGCCTGCTTGTTTCATTCCAAACAAGCATGAGTTCACCTGATTCAACATGTTTAATCCAATGGTATCTCATCATGTTTGCTCCTGCTTTGTTTTGAATGAATACCTGCATGCATGCTGACACCATATGTATAATACTGGAAGTGCCTTAAGGGAGCAGTAAAGCACAAGAAAAGCTGTTTTGCTGTAGTTCTGTAGTGAACATCCAATAAAATAACTTTATAGCATTCAGCTACATTATCACACATGAGTGCTGCTGGAGTTTTTACATGTTTCAGTATCACTGCTGGGCTAAGAATAGTCCACCAACTAAAATAACCAAAACTGTTGTGTGACCAAAAAACGATGCAGGATTAGTAGATGACAGATGAGCTATCAGTAACTTTGCATCTGCTAGACCAAAAGGTTGGACATGTCTAATAAAGTGGACACTATCATGTCAGTGTTTCTGCTGTAATGAGATACATCCTCAAATACCTGCTCACTGGTGGTACTGGATCATTGATGAACAAATTGCAAACTATTGATGTCAATAAATTAAGAGGATGTTTTTAATTTTTATTTTATATTCATTTAATAAACATTTTGTCTAACTGCTGTTTGAACAGGACTGCTTTTCAGTGATTTGTGGAGGAGCAGAGCAAACCAAGCTGTTGTTGGGGAATAGATTTGATCATATTTTCTATACTGGTAATTGTTCACTTTTTTTTTTTATCTTTAAATCTTTATTTTCTTTTATTTAGCCCCTGTTAGACCTTTTATCTATTTTTGCTCTTTATATATTTACATGACATGGAATCACTGAACATTTAATTGCTACCCAATTAATTAATGCTTAATTTTGGGTTCCATAGTTCATTTTTATTTAAATATAAAGTCATGATTTGTTCATCATAATGTAAGTAAAGCAAAAATTAATGGCTTCAAATACCACTTCTGTACTTCTGATATATAAATCCAGTCATGACGATGTGACGTTAATTTTCATTATAGCTGTTTTTAACCCTTCATTCATTAGGATTTTTAAAAAGTCCACAGTTTAAAAAGTTTGATTGTGTATACATGAATAACATCAGAACCAGATACAATAAAATGAGTATGATGTATACCCAAGAATTAACTGTACCAAATGTTATCTCTAAATGCATTAGGAATGCATTCTGTCTTTCTATCCCTACTGAACTACTTGCAGTAGATCTTTAATTTGATGTGTCTAATGTGAACTGTTTTCACACATCATAACCCCACATAACCTGTTCACCCTCTATTAGGTTCCCAAGCAGTGGCCCGGAGTATCCTTCAGGCTGCTGCAGTGCATTTAACCCCTGTCACCCTGGAGCTGGGTGGGAAGTGCCCATGCCTCGTTTATGGCCGGCTGGACATCAAAGCTGCAGCTAAAAGGCTGGTGTGGGCCAAATTCTTTAATATCGGTCAAAGCTGTGTGGCGCCCGACTATGTTCTGTGCACAACTGAGGTAAGGGACGCTCTTCTGCCAGCGATCATGCAGGCTATAGAGGATTTTTATGGGCCTCAGCCTCAGCAGAGTCCAGACTATGGGCGCATCGTAACAGACAGACACTGGAACAGACTCATGGAGCTTCTGGACAAATCAAAGGGGAAAGTGGCAATAGGAGGACAGGGGTCTAAAGAGGAAAAATACATTGGTGAGTTGTCAGAGGAGAAAACATCTGATTATAAAACTATTTAACATTCAGTTTGTTCCTCCAATCTGACGGAGAAAGAAAACAATGCACCACAAAGTCTATCCTTAAAACGTTTTTCTACCTATGTTTACAATCATAGATTGATAGGAAGAGTAAAAGCAGTTGTTTTAATTTTCTAATATTGCCATTATAATTGCAAAGAACAGTGACTATAATTGTAACTGTAAATACACAAATTATTTTAAGATTAATATAAACATTAGCAGCTACTATGTCATTCAATAATATAATAATTGTAATGAAGTCACATTTTTTTTTTCTACTTTTCTCTTTCTTCAGCCCCAACAGTAGTTGTGGAATTGCAGGAGTCAGATGCTCTGATGCAAGAGGAAATTTTTGGTCCAATTCTGCCCATTCTAACCATACAATCTCTTGAGCAGGGCATTAGCTTCATCAACCAAAGAGAGAAGCCTTTGGCTCTTTATGTCTTTTCTGACGAGACTCAGGTAGGAAAGGCCAAGAAACATCAAACATTTTGGTGAAAATATGAGGTGAAACAAGGATTTCCTTTTTTCCCCCTCAGATTGTGAAAACTGTGCTGGAAAACACCAGCAGCGGAGGGTTTTGCTCTAATGATGGAATTGTTCACATGACACTTCCTGGTTTGCCTTTTGGAGGAGTAGGTAAGTTAACCATTTACATTTGTGGCATTTAGCAGACGCTCTAATCCAAATGACGGGGACATTCCCCCTGGAGCAATTCAGGGTTAGGGTCTTGCTCAGGGACCCAGTGGTGGTAGTGCCAGAGGTGAGATTCAAACCTGGGACCTCTTGAGCCAAAGACCATAGGGTACTTGCCTATGGACCAAGTACCACTAGACCACCCCAGTTAAAGAAAGACAACTTTTTTCCTAATTTTCCTAGTTTACCCCAAATGTAGGTATTTATTTAAGACATGTTTAGTGTATTTTTATTCTAACTACAACAGAGTAAGAATTTTTTTTTTTTTTTTTTTAGGTTCCAGTGGGATGGGTAGTTATCACGGCCGCTGGAGCTTTGAGACCTTTAGTCACCGCCGTGGATGTATGCTCAGGGGATGGGGACTAGAGCGCATCAACACACTGCGCTACCCACCATACAAAGAGAGGAACCTGGGCTGGCTACAGTGGGCCACCACAGCCAAAAAGAAGGGCTGGGGTGGATGTTCTGTGATGTGAAAATAAGGCTCATAACAGGAACTAGCTAGCTTGAATGGACAGGAACAACAAAGCAACCACAAAAAGAAATGACACAAAAGTAAGGTTATATTGGCTTAGTTACAGTGTTTCGGGTTGTTTAACGACATCTCGTTTCAGTTTTTTTCACAGCTGATTTGAACTAGGAAGAAATGTAGATTTCCATTTTGCTTAATACACTACTTCTCCACTAGAGGGCAGACTTTAACTGAATTATTTCCCGTTATTCACGTGTACACGTCTTCGAAAATCAGTTGTCAATATGGCCATAAATTTAACTTTTTCCTACTAAACATTACAGTGTATTCATTATTATTATTCAGAGGAAAATTTTCTTAAAGCATAAATAAAATGCAGTGAAAAGACACTGGTTCTCCAAAGAATACCAAAAATATTCAAGTCCAAATTTTTTTTTTTTTTTAATATATATTTTAAGACTAAGTCACAGATTATAACAGATTTGGCTACTCTTAAGAGTTTTAGTTTTATCAGCTGACACACACATTTCCATATTAATGTCACTGCTTTGCTGTAACACTGGTACTAGTGTAGCTTCATTAGTTTAATCAGTGGCCAGTTTGTGACCACAGGGCTCTTTGCTGGATGGTGTGGTGTATGTTAACAGCAAAAGTCCAGTTGTTAGAAATAAACCATTGTTTTATAAGGTATTGGTAAAATGCAGCAGCAGATGAGCTAGTCTTTTAATTGTACAAACTGAAAGTGTATCTTCATAAAAGGTGTTTCAGACAAATGTATAGATTCAAGGTCTGTGGACCAAAAAGTACAGAACAGTTTTTTTTTTTTTTTTAAATCTAGACTATGCCCTCATAAGAGTAAGTTTCTCCTCACGGTTCAGGTTTATAAGAGGATGGAGGGCTGGCCCCAGTTTGTGGTGGGTCAGGAGCTGCTGGCTGGGCATTGGGGCTGGCTGAAGCTTCTGGATCTTTCTGAACCAGTTCAGGCTCATCCTGCCCTGCTTGAGGAGGATGGACTAGGACCCTGTCTATTATTCCAAAGTCCTGCGCCTCCATCGGGCTCATGTATCGGTCGCGCTCCATCACACTCTCTAGAGGAAAAATTAAGAGCCAAGGAAAAAACTGTCAGATACTAAACTTTAAAAACATATTAAAAATATTTGTGCAACACTGAATCTGGCAAAAGATACTGGCAAAATATTATTGTTGGTTTTGACAAAAAAAAGTTTGTGTGTGTATATATATATATATATATATATATATAATTTAAAAAATGTACACACACACTGCTCAAAAAAATGTAAGGAACACTTTGAAAACACATCAGATCTCAACTGGAAAAAAAAATCATGCTGGATATCTATACTGATATGGAATGGGTAATGTGTTAGGAACAAAAGAATGCCACATAATTTGATGAAAATGGAAATTAATCAACCTACAGAGGGCTTAATTTGAAATCACCATGAAATTCAATGGTATCAATTCCTTCCAGGAGGAACCCAGGACCCACTGCACCAGTGATGGGTCTAACAATGGGTCTTGGGATGAAATCCTAATACCTAATAGCAGTCAGGGTGTCATTGGTTTTGTGGTTGGGGGCAGTGTTGATCTGGGGAGGCAGATCCATGGAGGGACGGACAGACCTGTACAGGATAAACGATCATGCTGAACAACGTTGCAGGCAGCACCGCGTTCACTGCAGATTCTCCAAACCATTTTTACGTCTGTCACATGAGCTCAGAGTGAACCTGCTCTCATCTGTGAAAAACCCATGGCACCAGTGCTGGACCTGCCAATTCTGTTGTTCACTGGCAAATGCCGGTCAAGCTCCACGGTGTCGGGCAGTGAGCACAGGGCCCTCTAGAGGACGTCTGGCCCTCAGTACACCCTCATGAAACATGAACCCTCATGTTTCTAATGTTTTGGTCAGAGATATTCACAGCAGTGGCCTGCTGGAGGTCACTTTGTAGGGCTCTGGCAGTACTCATCCTGTTCCTCCTTGAACAAAGTAGATACTGGTCCTTCTGATGGGTTAAGGACCTCTGACAGCCCTGTCCAGCTCTCCTCGAGTTACTGCCTGTCTCCTGGAATCTCCTCCATGCTCTTGAGACTGTGTTGGGAGACAGCAAAACGTGCCTGGCAATGGCAGGTACTGATGTGCCATCTTGGTAGATTTGGACTGCCTGTGCAACCTCTATAGGGTACAGGTATCACCTCATGCTACATGTAGTGACACTGACCCGAGTCAAATGCAAAACTACTGAAAAGCAGTCAAAAAAAAAAGTCTGTAGCCTTCACCTGCAAAACCATTCCTGTTTTTGGGGTTTCATCCCCCCTTTAGTGCACATTAATTTAATGTACACCAAAACAGCTGACACTGATTAACAACCCCCTCTGCTACTTAAATGATCAGATCAATATCCCAGAAGTTCAACTGACTTTGATACTATACTCTGACTTAGAAGTGTACCTTTCTTTTTTTTTTTAAGCAGTGTATATAGTATGTAAATTCAATTAATCATATTTATAGTTATTTTGGTACCAGATTTTTGAAGAACAGAAAAAAAAAAAGACAATATAGCTAGATTTTTAATGGTATTCCAGTATAATCTTGACATAAAAACTACTTTTACATGCCATACCTATGGTTTCCAGTGGCTGGCCTGTGTGTTTACAGTAGATGTTGTTAATCTGTCTCTTCAGTTTAAGAATCTCTTCAGCCTGGATAGCGATGTCTGTTGCCTGACCCTAAAATCAGCAATTGGAAAGGTTTTTAACAGCTGTTTATTTTTCCTTCTGATCCAAGCTATTTAATATTGTAAACAAACATTGTGTTCATCAATGTACTCATCAATGCCAATATGCTCTGCTTATTATTTTTCTGGTGGATAATATTTTACAACTTGCTTAAAGACCAAAAAAAAATCTAAATACCATGATATAGCATATATTTTTTTTGTTGAAAGTATTATGGCCCAACTCTAATTACAATCCCTTCTCTCTTACCCTGGCCCCTCCTGAGGGCTGGTGCACCATGATGCGAGCATTGGGCAGGGAGTGCCTCATGCCTGCGGTGCCTGCGGCCAGCAGCAGACTGCCCATGCTGGCAGCTTGGCCCACACACCAAGTAGAGATGGGGTTGAGGATGTACTGCATCGTGTCATAAATCGCCAGGCCAGCTGTGACAACGCCACCTTAATACAGAACCAACAAGACCTGAAGAGTCTCAGTCGCACTTATATAAGTGGATCAGAGCAAAGGCATTATTTAAACAATTTAAAAAGTAATATTTAATATGCAAAGAAAATGGACCTGGCATATTAATCACTCATTTCTAGGCAGCTTTTTTGAAGCTTTTATGACATTTGGACTGTGGTGGTAATTCTTTATTCAAACTAAATCTTTCGCCAGTCTAATTTTTCATAAAATACATGCTACAGAGACTTTTTTCATTAAATTTGTGCATCACAGTCAATTATCCACTTACATCATATTTGGCAGGCAATATTTTGTAAAAAAATGAAAGTGTCTCACACCTGGACTGTTTATGTACATGTGAATGGGTTTGTTGTTGCTTTCTGACTGAAGGAAAAGAAGCTGCGCAATCACCAGACTTGCCACAGAGTCATCAATCTAAATGGAGAGGCAAAAAAGGAGTAAGAAGGACATAATGTGGTTGTAACTGACTTAACCTCAACACCACAGCTACAGCTGAGACACTTACTGGACCCATTACACAGATGATCCTCTCCCTCAAGAGACGCGAGTAGATATCATAGGCACGCTCCCCACGACCCTGTGAGAGAGATGATTGGCAAAGAAAATATTTGTTTTCAAGCTGCTTTTGAAAGAATGCAACAGTCATGCGTACATATCCCAGGGCATCGGTGGCCTAGTGGTAAGGGATAAGGCCCCACAATCGGTAGATTGTGGATTCGAATCCTGGAGCAATAAATTGCCTTGATTAACCCTTGAGAGAGTTGCATTATGTTGTGGTTCACCGTGTGCTGTGCTGTATGGTTACAATAACAAATAGTCACTTCCACTTCAAATATTCTGCAGGTCTGTCGTGATGAGAAAAAGATGCCACCACACTGAATAAATTATTTTATCTTTAATAACTACTGGAGAATACTTTAAGAATCCTGTTTTGTGTTTACAAAAGCAAACATTAACTCTACATTCTAACATGGGGAACATCTATATAAGGAGTTTGCACTCTCACTCATTTTCATAGCTGCTTGTCCTGATTACGGATGCAAACAATGCTGCAGCCAATCCCAGCTCTCACAGGCCGAAACACCCTGGCCAGGGCAGACACACACACAAAACACACACCTAGAGGGCAAGTTAGCATCTCCAATCCACCTGACGTGCATGTCTTTGGATGATGGGAGGAAACCGGAGCTCCTGGAAACCCATGAAGAGAGAGGGAAAACATACATACTCCACACAGAAAGGAAGCGGAGCACCCTGCCTGGGAATTGCACGCAGGATCTTCAGAGTGAAGTTAGTGCTGTGGCTTGGGCTTGTATAGCTGCTTCTGAAACAGGCTCTAAAATCTTGATTGATGACATAACTCACAGTGGTGGCAGCAGAAATTATTTTCAAGTTTACAGAATTTTGTCTGCCAATTTATAGTGAGCTGAATCAAACTAACTGAGGAGAAATTTATCATACAGCAAAATAATGATCCAAAATATCCTCTTGTTCTAACAAAGGACTTAATCAGGCCAAAAGTGGAAAGTCTATAACTCGCCAAGTCAAAAACCTGATCTTAATCCAAGTTAAAAAGCATTTTAGCTCAAGAGGAGACTGAAGAAAGAAACCTCTCATAACAACAACTGAAAAATGCTATGGTTAAAGCCTTGAAGACCATAACCAAAAAAACCCAATCATTGTGTAATCATTAGGACTCTGACTTGATATTGCAAGCAAGGGTTATGCAACCAAATATTAAGTGTAAAAGTTTACTTTAAAACTTGGTTCACGATTTCAATTCGGAGAGGTTTTTATCCCAAGGCTGATTCATAATTCACTCCTTACCTACAACCCCGATGCACCAATGCAAATTAGAAATTTAGGATTCAGAGACTGGTTAAGCAGAGGAGTAGTGTAATTCTCCTGCTTAATTATCATTCATTATAAATACACCGTGGGGCAGCGGTGGCCTAGTGGTTAGGGAGTAGCCCCCAAATCGGAAGATTGTGGGTTCAATTCGCTCACCAGTAGGTTGCCCTGAGGTAATCCTTGAGCAAGGTACCATCCCTGTCACTGCTCCCCGGGCACTTTCAATAGCTGCCCACTGCTGCACGGTGTTTGTGTGCATGGGTTAAATGCAGAGGTCCAATTTCGTTGTGGTTCACGTGTGCCGTGCTGTGTCCTCGCAATGACAATGGTTGTGACTTTCACTTTTTTTTTTTTTTCCACATACAGTTAATTTGACTAGATCAACAGACTTTGACATACCTAATAGAGATCTTTCTTTTCTTTTTTTTGCAGATCAGACATTTTTCAATTCAATATAAAAGTCAAGCAATATTAGATTTAGTCTCACCAATCCCAAGAAACAACTTGTTTCACCTGATCATTTAAACCCTATTTAAGGTACTTGCTGAAACTGAAACTTCTACATACGATACCTTACATACAAAGGGATCAAAGGGTTACCTCTGAATGTTTGATACTTCATTGCTTTTGTTGCTTGTCATGTTATATTTTAGTGCACATTACTGCATAGTTTTATTTTATATATTTTTTTCTCTGCCTGTTTATATCCACATATATTTACAAACCTGAAACTTTTTGTATTGTTTATCTTTTTGGTTTGCTGTATCTTTCTTTATATAAATATTCAATAAAAGATAAATAGCCAAAAGAAAAGGAGGAACAGGGCAGCAGTATTGTAACTAGAGTACCAGGACCCAATTCTTCTCAACACAATATTATTATGCTGCCTCCATCAGGTTGCCTTCTTCCCATATCAAATAATGGTGCCATATTCCACATCTGTACATCCACATGATGTAAAAGAAAAGATTTTCTGTGGGATAGATAGGCAATCCCTCATTACCCAATTTATGATAGCCTAGAGGTAGGGGTAGGCTGTGAGCTCAAGCGCATAAGGAGCAGTGATGGCAACATTACCTTTCTCAAGGATACCTCAGTGCAACCTTATGGTCTGGGATTCAGACCTTCGAACTTCTAATGCTGGGGCCTTGTCCCTAAGCCATACACTGCTTAGCTTTTAAGATCAGACAACATTGGGTGTTTTCAAGATGGTATGGCTGAAAGCTCCTGCACTGCACCATTTGAGCCCCTTAAAAAGTCCCTTAAACCCTAGTAGCTCTATATACTTAGGCCAGCAACTGGCCCCAAAGTTGCTCAGATCCTTACGGACATTTTTTTCCTGTTTGAAGACCCGAACTTCAAGACCTAACTGACTGCACACTTGCTGCCCAATTATCCCCTTAATGAGTTCCTCTGTAAAGAGAATTACACTTATTCGCTCAAGCTGTCAGTGATTTTATCGTGCTTGATGAGTGTACTTATATGAACACAGTCTTTACTGTCCCAGCACCTGCAGTGTGTTAAACAGATCTTGGTATTAAACGACAAAAAAAAACAACAACAAAAAAAAAAAAAACTCTCGGACATGCACTCAAAAAGAAACGGGTTCTGTAGTTCTGGTTGACTGGTACTTTCGTAAAATATAAAACCTGCTTACCGTTTGTTCAACTACTATGGGTATGAGGGGGCTTCTGTTTGGAGAACTCTGGTGGACACACCGCCTGCCCTTCAGTGCAGCCACACTGCAGTGTAACACCCTCTGAAAGAAGAAAGACATAGCATGAGAGCACATGGGAATCAGAGTTAATTTAAGTTGTGCGTGGGCATTTCCTCTGAGCTTAGTCGCCAACTTCCAAAACTCCTGTAACCGTCAGATACCCACAGCTAATTTAGCATCGCTGCGACAACACCATTCTTTATTAACTTCAGCAGGCCTACATTGTAGAATACAACTTATTCAGAGTTCAGGCGCATGTATTTACATGAGGCGCTTTACTTACTCGTAATAACATTTTATTTTCTTATTTATTTAGAAAGCGCAACACACTCAGCCGGAATGCTCCTTCTTCGTGAGTTGATACAGCACACAAAACAGCGCCAACTCCTTACTGCCACCTACAGACTGACAGCAAGCTATTAAAACAGGGGTTCAGACTAATACTATTTTTTTATATGTCCTCGTTCACTTGCCCTCGAAAGATAACGCCATGTTAGGGGCAGTTCTTGAGATATTATTGTTTTTTTTTTAGATTTATATTATTATAGAGCCCCTCCTTGAACCGCCACCTTATCGTGGTGGAGGGGTTTGCGTGTCCCAATGATCCTGGGGGCTATGTTGTCCGGGGCTTTATGCCCCTGGTAGGGGCACCCAAGGCAAACAGGTCCTAGGTGAGGGAAGAGACAAAGAGCGGTTCAGAGGACCTCTGATGATGCATAAAAACCTAAGGCGTTCTCCTCGCCCCGGTTGTGGGTCACGGGGCCTCCCCTCTGGAGCCAGGCCTGGGGTGGGGCCCGGCTGGCCGCGCCCAAGGTGTCGGGCCTTCACCCATGGGGCCCGGCCGGGCTCAACCCGAAGAGGCAACGTGGGTCCCCCTTCCCATGGGCTCACCACCTGTGGGAGGGGCCAAAGAGAGTCAGTGCATTGTGGGCTGGAGCGGTGGCTTGGCAGGGCCTTGGCGGTCCGATCCTCGGCTGCAGAAGCTGGCTCTAGGGGCGTGGAATGTCTCACCTCTCTGGTGGGAAGGCCTGAGCTGGTCTTGCCCGAGGTTGACAGTTCCAGCTAGATATAGTTGGACTCCTCGACAGCACAGCTTGGACTCCTGGAACCAGTCTCCTTGAGAGGGCTGGACTCTTTTCCACTCTGGAGTGCCCACCGGGGTGGGGCGCCCGAGCAGGTGTGGGCATACTTGGCCTTGCGACTTGGTAGCCAGCCATTGGGGTTTACCCCTGTAGATGAGGGTGGCGACCCTCCGCCCGGAGTAGGGGCCGGGTCATAGTGTTGTCTGCGGCTTATCTCGCCAAACAGCATCCTGGACTACCCACACACTGCAGGGTCTCTGGAGAAGCCCAGGCATCCTCTGGTGACTTTCCCCTGTCGTTCTGCTGGGGCTTCAATGCTCCACGTGGGTAATGACAGTGACACCCTGGAAGAGCGTGGTGGGAGAATGGCCCCCGATCTGAACCAGGCGGTGTTTGATTCCATTGGACTTTTGTGCAAATCCGCAGTTGTCATACTTGAACACCATGTTCAAGCATAAGGATGTCCACATGTGCACCTGGCACCAGGACACCCTAGGCCGCAGTTCAATGATCGACTTTGTGGTCGTGTCAGCGGACTTGCGGCCCCATGTGGACTTTCTGGGTGTTAAAGAGAGGAGGCGAGGAGCTGTCAACCGACCATCACCTGGTGGTGAAGTTAAAGCCCGTTGGTGAGAGGATGCGTTCAGACCTGGTAGGCCCAAGCGGCCTAAAGTGGTCTGCTGGGGCGTCATGGCAGAGTCCCCTGTCGGAACAAGCTTCAGCTCCACCTCCGTCAACGCTTTAACCCGTCCCGGGAGGTGGGGATATTGAGTCTGAATGGACCTTGTTCACCTCCATTGTCAAGGCGGCTGACCGGGCTGTGGCGGGAGGTGGTGCGGTGCCTGTCGCGGTGGCAACCTAGAACACGCGTTGGTGGACACCAGCGGTGAGGACTGCCATCAAGCTGAAGAAGAGGGTCCTACCGGGCCTTTTGACCAGTGGGGCTCAGGAGGCAGCTGATAGAGTACTGGGACAGGCCAGCGAATGCGGCTCTGGTGGTTGCTGAGGCAAAAACTCGGGCCGGGAGGGGAGTTTGGAGGCCATGGAGAAGACAGGCGGCCGAGGAAATTCTGGTCCACCATCCGGCGTCTCAGGAGGAAGCGGTGCCGCGGTCAGCGCGGTGTATAGTGGGGATAATTAGCTGCTGACCTGCGACTCGGGGCGTTGTGGGTCGGTGGGAGAGTACTTGAACCTCCTTAATTCCCACCAACATGCCTTCGAGGAGGAAGCAGAGGCCTGGGGATTGTCGAGGTGGACTCTTCCATCTCTGGGGTCGAGAGGTTGCCAAAATTGGTCAAAAAGCTCCTTGGTGGCAGGGCTCAGGAGTGGATGAGATCCGCCCAGAGTTCCTCAAGGCTCTGGATGTTGTAGGACTGTCATGGCTGACACGCCTCTGCAACATCGCATGGACGCCGGAGCCAGTGCCTCTGGATTGGCAAACCCGGGGTGAGTGGTCCCCCTCTTTAGAAAGGGACCGGAGGTGTGTTCCAATTATCGAGGATCACACTTCTCAGCCTCGAGGAAAAGTCTATTCAGGAGGTCCTGGAAAGGAGGTCCGTCGGATAGTGGAACCTCAGATCCAGGAGAACAATGTAAGTTTCGTCAGGTGGAACAGTGGACCAGCTCTACACCCCATAGCAGGGTCCTGGAGGTGCCAGGAGTTTCACCCAACCAGTTTACATGTGCTTTGTGGACTTAGAGAGGCATTCGGCGTGTCCTGGGGGAGCTCCCTGTGGGAGTACTCGAGTATGGAACCGGATTCCTATTTAAAGAGACTGTCGGTCCCTGTACAACTTGGTGTCGAAACTTTAGTCGCGTACCCGTGTCGAGTGGACCTGTTCGGTGAGGTTGGATCGCCAGGGCTGCCCTTTATGCGATCATATTCCGCCTTTTATGGACAGGATTTCTAGGCGCAGCCAGGAGTGTTGAGGTCGGTTTGGTGGGCTCAGGATTGGGTCTCTGCTTTTTGAATGGCGTTGTCTGTTGGCCTCATCATGCATGACCTTCAGCACTCTCTGGATCGATTACGCCTTGCAGTGTGGCGGCTGGGATGAGAATCAGCACCTCTAAATCTGGTCATGGTCTCAGTCGGAAAAGGTGAGATGCCCTCTCAAGTTGGTGAGACCTTGCCCCAAGTGGAGGATTTCGTATCTTGGGATCTTGTTCCGCAGTGGGGGTGGAAATGGGGCGGAGATGCGACAGGCGGATCAGGCAACTTCTGCAGTGTCACGGAGCTCTGCATCGGTCCGTCATGGTGAAGAGCTGAGCTGAAGAGCCAAAGCTCTCCAATTTACCAGTCGATCTCGTTCCCACCTCACCTATAGTCACCCGAGCTGTGGGTAGTGACCGAAAGAGCGAATCGCGAATACAAGCGGCGAAATGAGTTTCCCTCCGCAGAGTGTCCCAGACTCTCCCTTAGAGATAGGGTGAAGCTCCAGCGCAGCCATCCGGGAGGGGCTCAAAGTAGAGCCGCTGCTCCTCCGCACCGAGAGGAGCCAGATGAGGTGGCTCGGGCATCTGGTCAGGATGCCCCTGGGCGCCTCCTGGTGAGGTGTTCGGGCGTCCACGAGAGACCCGGGAAGACCCAGAGGACACGCTGGAGGAACTATGTCTCTCGGCTGGCCTAGGAAGCATATGAGATCCGCCGGAGCTAGAAGTGGCGGAGAGAGGAAGTCTGGAGGCATCCTGCTGGAGCTGCTGCCCCCGCGACCCGACCTCGGATAAGCGGGAGAAAATGGATGGATGGATGGATTATTATAGAGACTTTGAATTATGATAGGGTACTTGCCTATGGACCTATGGCTCAAGAGGTCCCAAATTCAAATCCCACCTCTTAACTTTTTCTACTGGGTCCCTGAGCAAGACCCTTAACCTGGTGCTCAGGGGACTGTCCCTATAATTAGGACATGGATGTCGCTTTGGATAAGAGTGTCTGCTAAATGCCGTAAATGTAAATTTTTAAAATGATACTTTTGCATTAAATTCCATTTCTTTTTCCAAGACTTGTGAAGTGAAAGTGACAACTTGTCATTGTGAGTACACAGCACAACAAAATACAGCCTTTGCATATAACCCATACAGCTATTTAAAGCACCCAGGGAGCAGTGACAGGGATGATACCTTGCTCAAGAGTATCTCAGGGCAACTTACTGGTCTGGAAACCCACAATCTTCTGATCCTGCATTACTTACCCTAACCACTAGGCCACCTTTGCCCAGTGCAAGACCTTTCACATACCAAATCAGGGATCTCTTGTTGTTCTGTTTTTAGTTTTGTTTATGCAAGGTCAGTATTTTGCTGTGCTGGCCCCTCTTTTTCAAGACTTTTGCAATTCACCCTGGCATGTTGTCCATCAGCTTCTGGGCCAAATCCTGATGGATGGTTCATTCTTGCTTAATCATAAAATGCTTTTTTTTTGTTTGTTTGTTTGTTAGTTTTTTTGTTGTCATAATTTGGATTTTGTTTGTCTACCTTTCTCTTAAGGATTAGCCACAAGTTCTCAATGGGATTACGGTCTGGGAGGTTTCCTGGACATGGACCCAAAATGTTGTTTGAGAAAAAGGAAAAGACCTGAGCCCCTTAGTTGTCACTTTTGCCTTATGGCATGGTGCTCCATCATACTGGAAGAGGTATTATTCTACATCAATACCTCTGTGGTGTTTTGGAAAAGAAATTGTGAATTCCTTCTTTTTCCAGATACTTCAAACAATCAGAAAGGGATTCCTCTGAGAAAATGACTTTATCCCAGTCCTCTGCAGTCCAATCCCTATACCTTTAGCAGAATATCAGTTTGTCCTTGATGTTTTTCTTGGAGAGGCGTGGCTTCTTTCCTACTCTTCTTGACACTAGATTATCGTCCACCATTCACCTCACTGTGCGTGTAAGTGCACTCATACCTGCCTGCTACTATTCCTAAGCAAGCTGTGCAGGTGAGATTGCAAGTCATGCAACAATCAGCTTTGAAAATGGTCTGGCGCGCTGGACTTTCTTTGGCACCCTAGAGCCTTCTTCACAACAATTTAACCTCTCTCCTTGAAGTTCTTGATGATCTGATAAATAAGTTGAAGTGGATGCTCTGCAGCAGCATCACGCCCCTATGTCTTTTAATATAAACAGTGAGAACATATGACTTCATGCAAATATTTAGTTATCAAGAAGTGTAGTGAACTTTAAGCAGTGCTGCAACAGCGTAATGATACACTGTTCTGACTCAGTAATGATGAAGTGGTGCTGAGCGCGCGTCATCAATATCTTTAGTGTTATGAAGTGGTGCAGTAAATGCTGTTATTATGATGATTTCAGGCATTATGAGAGGGCTTTTAGTAGGAAGTGATGAAGAGAGCGTAGTGGTAATGTGGCGCATCTCTCATCATAAGTGATAAGTCTGGGTAAACTATGATAATCATCTGCCCCATCATCTATCATCTATATATATATAATTTATATAAATTGGGATATATATAGTAAATAATGAAAATAAATTTTAATAATTATAAAATAATGTTAATCAGCAAAATAAATATAATAATATCTAATAATAATATATAACAATAATTATAATATAATTGCAATATAACTAAGCAATGTGCAGCATTCAATGTCAGATCTTTTTTGTGTTGACAAATGCAAGAAGAATAGGTTTTAGGATTAAGTTCATTTCATGGCAAGAGGACTTTGCTGAGGCAGAAAACTTGAAAATTAATAATTCGTCATTCTCCAACTGTGGCCATGCTGTACAGGTATAATGGACATCTTGGCAAATTAGTAAATTCAGTAAAGAAATAATGCCTAAGAGTCTTCATGTAATACAAGCTTGAATAAAAAGCTCAGAAAACACATTTAAATGTTTTACTGATAATCTTAGGCATGAATTTGACCACACAAGCAGGTATTATTGAAGCCATGGTAGTATAGATGTAAAACTAGAAAACATTGCTAAACTGCATCACTCGTGGGTGTAAAGTAAGCCTGTACTGCTCATGTTTGTTTATGCTACTAAAGATCATAACAATTTGTTTCTGAAGTAAGTTAGTCGCTTTGAATTCCATGGATTTCAGTCACAGCTCTTGCTTCTGTTTTGCTGGTTTGGTTTTGCGGAGGATAGGACTGCGATTCTATTAAGCTGTTTACAAAGGGGATGTAGCTCAGTGGTAGAGCGCATGCTTTGCATGTATGAGGGCCTAGGTTCAATCCCCAGCATCTCTCCCATTTCTTGGGGCAGCAGTGGTGTAGTGGTTTGAGAGTTGGCCCCAGGTAGATCTTGGGTTTGTATCCCAGGTCAGTAGGTTGCCCTGAGGTACCCTTGAGCAAGTTACTGTCCCCATCACTGCTACCCAGGCACTTCTAAATAGCTGCCCCCTGCTGCCGCAGTGTGAATGGGTTAAATACAGAGAGGCATTTCATTGTGGTTCACTTTGTGCTGTGCTGTGTGCTCATAATGACAAGTTGTCACTTTCACTTGTGACAGTTGTAAAAAATACTAATAATCATGACTGCTTACATGCTAATTTTACGGCATAATACCACTGCAATTGGGGGCCAGTATTAAATACTGAGCTACTTCACATGAATTAATAAACAACGCCACCAACTAATAAACTTCAAAACAATCTATGCTACGGTCAAAAAGAGGTCGAATCATGTTTGTCATGTTACAAAAAATCCATGATGTAATATATCATAATATATTTAGGAACTTTGAATTTTGGTCTAATTCTACAATAAACAACAACAACAAAAAAAGGAGGCCTTTTAGGTCACTCTCCCTTCCTTCCTGATCTGATCTGATCACTGCGTGAGCGACTATGGCAAGTTGGAGCGCCACCACCCTTCGGACACTCTGAGTGGGAAAAAGTTCTTGTTGAAGTCTGAAGTGAGTGAGCAGAAGAGGCCTCGTATTTTAATATCTTTCATCACTCTCTGGTTCGGGAGACATTGTGTTGCAGTCAGTTAAGATGTCAAACAACAGCGCAAGCAGCTTGGTCGTCGCACAGAAAGCAGTGAAACAGCTACGGCTGGAGGCGAGCGTCCGCCGGATAAAGGTAGGAGAGATCGAGGGCCAAGGGAGAAGAGAGGAAATCCACGGTGACGGCGTTTGGGTGTGACTGGAAAAACTTGTTTTTTTGCCCTCACTGAATCTTTTTAAAACTCCGCAACAGTTTCTAGGCAGACGTTTTGAGCTTAGAAGAAACTGACGGAATGTTGCCAACTTGTAAGTGTAGACATTTAAAGAAATAGTTTAAAGAATTAAAGAAAAAAAAAAAGCGTTTCTCTCCCTTGCTTCAAATATTATCAGATAGCCGCTTCATATTTGGTGTCTGAAATTTGCTTCTTGTGTGTTTGTGAAATTTAATATTTTAAAATACAAGGTTGATGTAGCTAAACGATTATGTGCATCAGGTAACTTTGTCCAAACTGCAGTGTACTCCTAGTGTACTAATATGTCTACTAGTAAGTCAAAATATTGACCCCATTTGAGGCAAGTGTGTGATGATAACTCGTGGGAGAGTACAGAAGCAAAATTTTTAAAACCAATTTACCAGAAAGGAATCAGAATATTCTTTGTGGTTTTCATTGAAACCCCACACCGGGGGCTGATGTTTGTGACTGTGCTGAGGAAATTTTGCCTGCCTGAACGAGCGTCTTTGTTGATTGTAAGGCGTGTGACAGTGCGCTGGTTATTTGTACGGGCCAGATCCTGATAAAGACCATCCGGTTTGTGCCTTTCCCCTGCAGGCAGAATTGCCTGAAACCTTAACATCAAGGAAGGTCCAGAAATAATGTGTCTCTGTTTTCTGCCCTTTTCAAATATTAGAGCATGTGGTTATCTATTAAAATATTTACAGTTTACAATTACAGACAGCAGTCCATCTGTTTCTGTCACTCGACCCGTTTTTGAGTCAAATTCTCAGCCTGATGGTGACTTGGTAATGGCATTCGCGTGTGATCACACTCAGCTTTTAGATTTGGCACACATATGTCTGTAACTGCCCACTCTATTTCACATTTCTAATATATGGTTCACCTGATGCCTGACAGTTTGCTTCAGTCTTTGCTCCCTAACCTGGAGCAAACCAGGTTGCTCCCTAACCAGGAGACAGTGGGCTGGATATGTTTTGTTGGTGGTTCTTCTCAGGCCATTGTAGACCCTGATGTGTTTTAAAAACTCCAGCAGCTCTGATGTGTGTAATCACACACTAGATTCCCACTGCCATGTCAATGTGAAGGCTGTGCTGAGAATGATCCTGCTGACTGGAATAGCATCTGCTCACTGGTGGTCCTGCAGGGGCTGAAGCTGGCTAAATGTGATGCTGAAAAACAGAAGTCACTTGTCACTTGTGTGTGTTTTAAATATAGAAATTCTACCCTAATGAGTAGAATTTTCCCTTTTCTGTTTTGATGATACTGGTGTCTGACCTGCGGACCTGAAGACCTTTTGCTTGCAAAATGCCCATAAAGACCCACTGCTTGTCGGGGTCCCATCCAGTGATAATCCATTCAGGCCTCCAAAATCCTGTGAACTCTTTTGAGGTAATGATATTTCACCATGATTGCTGACTTTGATTAAACAATTTAAAGGACTTGCGGAATACATTTACAAAGGTAATTAAAAAAAATCTTGAGTGATACTTACTTTGTTTTATTGTGGTTTACAGTAAAAGCTTTTGTCTGTGTGCCTTACTGTTGCTCAGTCTTCCAGGACCAGATATAATCTTAATGTTAAGAAAGCTAAAACTTTCAGGGCTTGATAGCAGCCAAAACTTAATTTTGTTTTCCTAAAACAAGGAAATTTAATTAACTGGGTAATGCTCATCCCAACACACAGTACTATGGACGCCTGTATGTATGCCTGATTAACACTATTAACTTTTAAGTTTTGCCTTGGGTTCCTTGTGTTGGTTTAGAAAATGTACACTCTGTTCAATGTACTCTTGTCCCCTTTGCTTTTTTTCCCATCCAGTCTTGTTTCAACTATTGGACTATCTATTGCTAAGCATTATTTGTCAATCAGCAGTCAGTTACCTGTCATCTTGAAATGATGCTCAGGCCCCTCTAAATTTATATTGTGTTAAAAAACAAGAAACAAAATGATTTTGTTTTTCTCGTGCCACCCACTAACTGGATTAAGAATAAGTATTCTTGATGTAGGTTATGACTGACAAGCTGAACATAAGAGGTTGCATCAAATGTGAAATCTGATTTGTTAATAGAATTACTAAGTTAGGACGAATAGAAGATTATGCGCATACTTTAATTGCAATTTAACAGGATGTTCAGCTTGATTTTCTAGGGTAACTTTGGGTTCTGACATGTGTCCTTAACTTTGCAAAATACACAACTAGAGTTCTATTTAGTTTGTCTAAAATGCATCCTCTCCATGCTCTGCTCATGTCCTCAGCCTAGAGGATGAGTCATAAGGGGAAGAATCTGTATGAAACAATAACATACAGCTCACTTAAACAAACTTTCCCATAATTATGTCTCATTTCTTTTTAGATTGTCCTTATTATTAAATGGCAGTCTTTTGATTTCCCATGCTAATAACTGTAAACTAGAAAGTAGAACTGAGCTCATAGATCTGTGGCTTTAAAACAGAATTAATGCAAATTAAACAAAAGCAGGATAAGCTTTTCTATGGGACATCTTATGGCTCTTACAAATAACAACTGTTACCTGCTATTGTGTTTATTTTCTGTGTAAATAATTCCCGAAAAAGAACATTTTTAATAACAAGGAAGAGGTATTTTTGCCATTAAAAGCTAAAGATTTATGATCATGGCTGGTACACTGTCTCATTTTCTCAGTCTTGGGTACGCCACCATCCTCCTCTACACTCTTGACTCAGTCTAAGAAGAACTTGTTGATGTGTTGAATCAGGTGTTTTAGAGGAAATATTGGACTGGGATAGAGGACTTTTAATTGGATGTCTTTTGTTCCTTAAGTTTCAATAAAAATAAAATGTATTTTTTTAAAGTAAAATTTTACTTTAAATCATCATGTTATACAACATGAGGAAACAACATAAACAAAAGAAGGAAAAACAAAGAATGCCATTAACTGGCTTTAAGGCTTTAAAAATGTTTGTCTTTGTTTTGTTTCAGGAATGATGCCACACTGGATTGTCAGTACATTATCTTTATAATGACATTATCTTTTTTTGTAGAAGCCACTGAAGGCATGCTGTTTAAAATCATACACATTTCAGTATTTGATTTTTAAAGGGCCCTAATCATTGTTTGTTTGTTTCTAAGAACTAAGATCCACTGAAATCAATAATATACATTTTTACCAACAAAATCTTGAAATTTTTACTCAACAAACTGTTATCTCTTGTTTCATACAATTGAACAGGCTTTTGCTGCTGTGCCTTTTAAGTCAGATATGAGCAAGTGAGCTCTGTTCTTGGCTTTGCTTCATTCAAAGAGTTTGTGACATCACAAAAAAAATTGTTTGTTTTTGTAGTTTAATTTAGGATTGTATGGACTAGGGAGTTATCTAAATAACATTTATATAATATCAGTTTTTTTCATTTGAAAGTTGACATTTTTTAAATGAAAGAACCATATGGGTCCTTTAAGAGAAAGGGTTTTATGTATTTTGTCATTTACTGTAAATGAAAGGGTTTCACCAGTTTTAGCAGCTCTAGCATGCCAACAGCAGCAGGTAGATGAATGAAACACTTGCAGATATTTCAAACATGGCTTTTTAATTAATAATATATATATATATTTTTTAAAACAATGGTCAAATTTTTAAGATGATTGGTGGAAACCAAATGACACCATTCTTGTCCTTGGGGGTAAAAAAAAACCTTATTTTAGAAAAATGATCTTTCAGGAAGTCTGTAATGAAGTTTAGAACCTTTTGAAGAAGCTGTGTGTATTTAAACATAAAAGAAATATTGACATGTTTAAAAAAAAGTTGTAATTAACCAATTTAGCTCACATACCACATTTCCTGTAGGCATTTGAAACAGTGTTCTTTTAAAGTGTGTGTAAAATAATTTTCTAAATTGACAAATTGAATTAGATTTAAATGTGTATCCATTTCCACCTTCATAACATAAGTGTGTGTATGTAATGTATATATATATATATATATATATATATATATATATATATATATATATATATATATATAATTAGCTAATGATATTTGTAAATACACATTTTGGATGTAATGTATTTAATATATTTTGGGTAATATGTTTGAATAACTTCAATACAGTTGAATTAAATATTACAGAACTGCTCTGGAAAACTAATGGAAGTAAATTTTCTGTTTTTCTTCAACTGATCTAATGTTTTGGTGTTTGCAAACATGTTAAATACAGTGCAAAGGAAGGTGAAAAGGAAACACACTTGCACAAGCTTGAAGTGAGACACACTAATATATTCTGCTCTTGTTATTTAGCAAAAACATTACTTCCAAGAGCAATTACATTGCTGTTTTCATGCGTCTTGCATTTCAGTCAGTAACTCCTAACGCAGTGGCAAATATGCATTTAAAAAATGATGAATTCCTATTAATAACTACAATGTTTCAAAATATAGGAGTTAAAACTCTCACACACATCCATATGGCCTACTTACAGTACATTTTGTTCATATTATTCAAGCCTACATGATGTGCATTGTTGGGGGGGGCAGGTCATATGAAGACTGATGATTTCAAAAATCCTTGATTATAATTTATTCATTTGTTTTCTTCTTAAATATAAACACTAATAATAAATAGTACAACTAAATGAAACACTGTAAACCACCCATCACTTGATGCCTTTAAACACAAGTAATTCCATGTCCTGTGAACTGACTTGTTCAATAAAGATATTTCGTGATATTTTCATGTGTTTATGTATTTTAAATATTTTACCCACAAATGGTGGCATTACAGCTTATGAAACTAATGTATTACATTTATTATGATGCCTTTTTTGATGTTGAATTTCTCATTTTTTGTAAGATTACTTCATCAAAATAGTAGATTCAAACCCTTTACTAATTTTTTAAAGGGATGCCAATAATTGCGGATTAATTTTGACTAATAATAAGTACTTTTAGAAATGTTTTTCCATCATTTGATTACACAAATGTCTTTCTGTTAAAAAAAAAAAAAACACTTTATATTACAGTATTAGGCGTTCACACCTAAGGATTTCTAAATATTTGAATTAGTTACTTAAACGGCTTCACTGTGCCCCTATATTATATTTTACATTTGGCAGCCAGCCCATACGTGGACCCATTTTTCCCTTTGGAGAAATTTTTTTTTTTTTTTTTTAAACAAGGAATTTCAGACAGACAAAATAGAAATATCACTGTGCTGCAAGGACACCTGTATCTTTGCTCAGCTTCTCAGCCTGCACAATGGACAAAGAGACCAATTTTTGGTCTTCAAATGCCAATTGAATGTGAAGGATTCAGGGGTATTTGAACTGGGACTATGTGGGACTATGTACTTTTAATTCAAAATATTTATATTTTCCACAGGACATTATAAAGTGACAAACATGACTGGATATTTTCTCTTTTGGTTAAAATTTTAATGCTGCATTCACATGCTCATCAGGTGGTCCCATTTCCTGAGTTGACAACACAAGGATGTATTGTATTTTATCACATCTGGGTATTAGGTAATCCCACTAAAACTCATTTTGCTATTTACTTAAACTGAAACTGCAGTGATTTTGTCTCAGAGTTATTACTATTCCAATTTATTACCTGAAACCACCTAGACATTGCCTCCCCTGACTTGATATCAATGTTACTGCTAATAAAAAAAACATTCCTGTGCATATGGCTGTGACCAAAAAATGAAATGTTAGCACAAAATTGATATACCATACATGAGTTTATCATTTGTCAAATGTTTCTTACAATCATTTATTTCTGTCATGTTTCTTTGTGTATGGCATTTGCAATTCTGCAAGCAATGAACCAAATGTGAACTAACATTGAGCTGGTTTTAGGGACCTTTTGCATGAATTGGTTAGGGACTAGTCCCCAGGATCAGAAGGTTATGGGTTCAAATCCAGTAGGTTGCCATGAGGTACCCTTGAGCAAGGTAGTGTCCCCATCACTGCTCACTGGGTGCTTAAAAGAGCTGCTCCCTGCTGCATTCTCCCAAGAATGCGTTTTGTTGTGTCTCACTGTTTGCTGTACTGTGTTTCACAACAACAAATAGTCACTTTAACTGTCACACTTTGTTCCTGCATGTAGAAATATGGCAGATAAAATTAGCAATATAAAAAAAAGTAGAGCAATATTTTGGTGGTGTTAGGGAATGCAGTGGTACAGCAACAGTCCTGAGACAAAGTCAGCAACAAAAATGAATGATATCATACACACCTTTGTTCCCATAACCTGACACAAACACACCAACAAAAACCATTCAGAAACGGAACCCTCCTATGGGACCAGCATGTGAATGCAACAAACCCAAAGTCAAGATTGTGCAGCGAAGAATCCCTGATGGACAACCCTCATCTTCAGAGTAAAGTCATGGATGACTGAGAATCCTGCCTCCCCGCGATGTTTGTAAGACACATCGTTGTCTAGAACCATACGATAATGAGGCGATACTTGTTATCGAAAAGAAACAGTTGTATCGCTCGTTCATCAGTGAGTACCGGGTATGCGGCGCGATTTGGCCATTGGGGGCGGTAATTAGACCGGCTTTCCCTGCCCGCCGACTCAGCGGGAGATCGGATCGGATCGGATGCGTGTTCCCCGCCGCCGCCGCTCTCTTCCACCCGCAGAGCTCGAAGATGGCGGTGTCCGTGTTCCCCGGCGTGCGGCTCCTCTCCATTGGGGACGCGAACGGAGACATTCAGCGGCACTCGGAGCAGCAGCCTTTGCGACTAGAAGTAAAAACCACGCAGGACGCGGCGCTGCTGAACCTGTCGAACAGTGAGTAGACGCTCGCCTGCGCGCTTCCAGTCTTTGTGTCCGGCACGCTTAGCCGCTAGCTCGGCTAGCGCTAACGATGCTTAACATGTGTGCGTGGAGCTCGCGCACCAAAACACGTAGTTTGGGCTCTTTGAAACTGAGATTTAGACTTTGTTTGTGATATTTCACACGGCTTTGGCGGTGTGGGTGAATTGGGGGCACATGGCGCTGTTAGTTCCACACACCGCAGACCACGTTGGGTAAATTAGCACCCATGTTGTAGCTGAAGAGGCTAAGCTGCTTATGCAAAGCTACGCTAGAGACCATTCCCGGCAAAGTGTCTGAAGTTTCGGTCGGCTTAAACTTCAACTAACAGAGCTTTATTCGGATCATAAAAAACAAAAAACAGTTTGTCCTTCGCGTACACTGTTAGCAAGTGTGCTAGCTTGCTAGCTTATTGATGCTGATTCGCGCCGACTCGTAAAGTTAGCTGCTCGTTTTCTCGTTTTAGTTTTTGTGCGCTGAAAAGTCGTGTTTCTCTTAAACTATCAGCGAGTTTGTATTCCGGTCACTCTTTTTTTTGTTTTCTTTTTTTTCCTTGCGTAAAAGCACAGAGGCTAAGGCTAGCTGCTGGTGGGAGCGCGAGTGTTTTTGTTTTTAAGCTCGGATGGCGCACTTCGCTGGACGCTGCTTTTTGTCAGTGAAACGTGAGGAGAATATTCACCTGGCGCACAGCTTCGCGGGAAAATACGCAGTGTGTTATGTCAATATACTGTTTTTTTTTTTTTTGCCCTCATATCACACAGACGTTCATCTTTGTTTGGTAAAAGACAATAGCAATAGCCCCCCCCCGCCGCCTGTACGCCTGTTCATTCAGCAGCGCCGGCTTTTGTTCGAGCCAGAGGCCGCCGTGGAAGAAACGAGTACGCGAAGAGACAAAATCAAATATAATTTTTGCCAGTCCTTATCTTGGTGTCTGAATTTTAAAAAGCGGAGCTTCAATAAGCATTAATAGTTTCCAGAAGAGGAAAGAATAGATGAGATCCACTATAAAGCATCAGAGAATCAGATCAGATCTGGTGCCCATGTCTGCCCCTGCTCCAGTGTCCAGCACACTCACTTAATCTGGCATTTAAACAAGTGCCCTTAAGTAGGAACTGGAGTTGGACACCCCAGATTTAATAGGATAATTGGTTTTGTTTCTACGTAACCTTTGAACTCGGTGTAAGACTTTACTTTCGTTTGATATTTGGCATTTGAAACACTTCAGCGGCAAACTTGTGCTCTTGGGGTGGATATTTTATCCCTGTATAGTGAGACAGTGACCATCATGAGCTCAACTGCGCATAAATCAGCTGCTCGTATACATTCTCAGAACTGGTTGTAAAACTGAAAGTTTTTGGATGTTGTGCAGAGCATGGAAGGGAGTGCAGTGTTTGAGATTGAATGCAAATTTAAAACTAAAGTGAAATATTGTTGAAAGAGTGACAAGAACTATACATCTGGTTGGATCCTTAATTAAGTTTGCAGGGAGTTACAGTTGTTAAATGTAGGGGTAATGGCATTTCCAGTGGTTTTGTTGGAGGGAGAGAACTGGGTCAAACAGTAGTGTAGTGTGTAATTGTAGCTTCAGAATCAAATTGGTTTGTAAGCTTACATTTATGTCAGTTAACAGACTTACAATTCATAATTTCAGGTCTCTTAGGAGCAACTTTGGGTTAATGGTTTTTGCTCAGGAACCCAGGTTAGAAATGAACCATATCAAAACTAGAAATATGTGCATCATTACAGCTCTGAACATGGCAACATGTAATTCAGGGCAGCGGTGGCCCAGTGGTTAGGGTCTTGCATGCATGATTATAAGGTCTTGGGTCCTAGAGCAGTAAGTTACCTTGATGTACCCTTGAGCAAGGCACCTTCCCTACCACTGCTGACAGGGTGCAGTTGTTACACACACACACAGGGATCAAGAGCAGTGGGCTTTGTGTGTGTGTGTGTTCGTTCACTACTGGTGTGTTTGGACGGGAATTTCATTTCAAAATTAGTGACGTTCCATGTAAATGACAAATGTTTAAACGTGGGGCTGTCTATCAGTCACCCACTCTATCAAATATCACCCATGTTGGATGACAATATTTAGAATAACATTTTAATTTCTTCATTTTTCATATATAGTTTGTGTTAAATATTGTCAAGTCATTGCATTATAGATTTTTAGAGATTAAGGACAACCGTAATGCCCAAATATTCCGTTCAAAATGATTTTTAAAAATAATTTTAAAAATGGTTTTTAAAAGTTTTAAAATTGTTATTTAAAGATGAAAAACTATTTACTGTAGAATAATGCTGTTTCTTTTGAGCTGTTTCTTGTTTGTCTCACTATGCGTAACTTATTTTTTTTGGGAAAAACAACTTTGTGATTGAATAAACTGACTGCAGTGTGGAACTGCAAAGGAGACACATTTTATGTATTGCCTTTTCCAAGCACAGACAAATGTAGAAGTGGAACTGTGAGGACATTTGCAGCAAATAAGTTTCTTTATTATGCAGTTTCAGACTTTAAAGTGTCATCTTTACTTTTTTAACAGTATTGGCGAATGTACCAGCAATAACAAAGTGACATTTTTTGGTCATTGCTAGTTATAGGTGGGTTTCCAAACTATATGGCAACGCCTAAGGATCACATTCTCTTTGTGTGATAATCATATCAGTCATTAAAGCACAGTTTAAATAAAATAGCTGGAGTCTAATTTTCTATCATTATGAAAATGCTGGGTTGCAAATGAGCCATTTATTATGGGCTTTGAACACATTACATTTTTGAACAGAGCAGGCAGATTGCAAGTTTGTTCAAATGTGCATTTATTCATTTGTCCAAATCACTCTGGTCAGCAATTCATTACTTTGTAAAGAGAGCCACATTCCACAGAGTGATGACATTTTTTTTTCTTCTGAGAAATTAAATTTTACATGGTTTGAGGTTTAATACAGCTAAAATATATATTACATCATTGTTATTGCACTGTGCATTGTTACATGTTTCATGGTAACTGGCATTGCAATAATGTTGCAAAAGGCAGTTATGCACATGATCACCAATCAGAAGTGATTTTGTTTGTCTTCCATTAACGGTTCGGCCCCAGTTATTTCAATTAGGTGTTTATGAAATCTTTGCTTTCAGACAATCAGTTTAGATTTTTAAGCAATTCTAATGTATTTTTTTTGCCTACTGTCAAAATTGTTTGTTTTGCAGATGAGGAAGCTAGCATCTTTAAGTGTTCAGTGACACGGGAGACGGAGTGCAGCCGTGTTGGGAAACAATCCTTCATCATCACACTCGGATGCAACAGCGTGCTCCTACAGTTCGCTTCCCCCACAAGTAAGCCTTCCTCAGCCCCCGGGCCCCCCAACACAAGGGAATGTGTTCTACAGTATTTGTACAATCTCACTTGAAGCTAAAGATAAATGAGTATCATTGGAATGGGCATTGAAATTAATGGTATTCTAATACACCTGAAAGAAAATGTTTTATACTGTAGAAATAATTTTTATGTTGGTTTAGGAAGTTAGGTGGTTCAGGCATGTGAGATTTAACACCATCAAATTATCAAATATACAGAGTGATAACTAACCCAAATACTAAATAATACAGTTTATTCCTTACAACATTTGCTCCCTCATTACAGGCCCACAGTCGATACACCATTAATTGAATTGAAACCGGTATGTGTTTTATCTGGGTAAAATGAAGTATTGTTTTCTAACCCACTGACTGCTATTTTGTCAACGCCCAGATTTCTCTTCCTTTTATAACCTTCTGAAGAACTGCCGTGGACACGTCAATGAACGATCAGTCTTTAGTGAAAGGACAGAGGAGTCGTCTGCTGTTCAGTACTTTCAGGTTTGTTTATGAAAACTCCCACAGAGTACTAGCCCTTGTGTTCAATATTTCACTGGATTCACTCAATATTTCACTGGATTCACTCGATCCTCACTGTTACAATGAGTCAGTTTACAAAAAACAATCACTTAAAATGTGTCTTGATGATTTATCTTTGCATCATCTTAATGGTAGTACATGATTAAATTCTCCAACACAATGAAACAGTCTGATGAAAAGAACATTTGTATAGCTTTTCCTACATAATGTTATTATTTTTAACATTTTAATTTGAAATTTGTATTTGACCATAAATCCATTTAGTCTAATCTAAATGTATTTCTTAAATGTAATCTGCAGATTATTGTTTTAAAACTTTTTTTTAATATAAATTGTTTTAAACGTTTATCATTTGTGTGGTGCAGTTCTATGGCTACCTCTCTCAGCAGCAGAACATGATGCAGGATTACGTTCGAACTGGAACTTATCAACGAGCCATTCTACAGAACCACACTGACTTCAAGGACAAGGTACAGATCTAGCTGCTCCTTGGACTACAAGCCTAAAGTGTGGATGCTTTTCTTTGAAGAAAGAATTGCTTCCTTCTGTTTAAGAAGCAATATATCTGTGCTTTGAACCGGCAGGTTTATCCTGGTTAAATGAGGGTTAAACTCTCATCCCACAAAGATACACGGCCCACCCATTCACATGTTTCCGAAGGCCTCATCAGCTCAATCAGCTGTGGCACGTTAGAACTCTGAACATATGATAAAAAGGCTTCTTCACATGCTTTGTTGGTAACTGTGACTTAAACTTTCATATTATCAATACACTAGAACAGTGATTCACAGTTTTTGTGTTGGAGCACCACTGCCCTGCATGAACACTGGGTATATGAACAAGTGTTCTTTTGCAACTTGTATTTACCATAATTCAGATTGCCATGAAGTCAGCCTAAGTGTCCCTTAATGGAGTTATGACACAATGTTGCCTTAATCTTATGAATGTGGGATGTGTGTATATATATATATATAAATAATTAGCAAATTAAGGGAATGTTAAATGTTACTGTCTAACTTCTCACTTTTACTGTAAACAGTCAAGTCTACAAACAGATCGAACAGTTTGCCAGTAAATTGACCTTTGTGTGAAATGTTTTTGGAAAATCACATGCTGATTCTGATATATTTTAGTTTCATAGACTGCTAAGGTGGTGGGTGGTCTAGTGGTAGGGTGCTTGCCTATGGACCAATGGCTCAAGAGGTCCCAGGTTCAAATCCCACCTCTAGCACTACCATCACTGGGTCCCTGAGCAAGACCCTTAACCCTGAGTTGCTCCAGGGGGACTGTCCCTGTAATTAGGACATGTAAGTCGCTCTGGATAAGAGCGTCTGCTAAGTAATGTAAATGTAAACATTTTAACACTGTTTATCTTTGTAAAATGCAAGGTTTTGAATGGACCTTGTTGCTTGGCTTGGCTGTTTCAGCTGAAATGATCCATCACTTATTAATTTATTTTCCTTTAGGTGGTGCTCGATGTGGGATGTGGCTCGGGGATCCTGTCGTTTTTTGCAGCTCAGGCTGGTGCACGTAAAGTTTATGCCGTTGAGGCCAGTACAATGGCTCAACATGCAGAGGTATGAATCATCACATGCTTGACTCCCTTAATCCCTTCTATAGTTTGCTTTTTAATTTTTGCTGCAATTATGTGTAGTTAACAAGTAGTTATGAAGCTACTTGAAGTGGCAAAATCATGCCATTGAAGTGGCAAAACTGCAGTTGTTCAGTGAAGTCCTAATAGATATGCTTACATTGTTTCTGAGGTACTTTTATCTTTTAAAAAAAAAAAAAAAAAGTACATTTTGGTTTTCTGTGCTTTTAAACAATATTTTTCTTCAGTTATGTAACGATCTTTATCTGGCATTGTTAATCATTCATGGTACATGCTTTTGTTGCATATGCAAGCATTCAACCTGAATTTTGTTTGTTTGCATCACATGTATATTTATTTATTTATTTATTGGCCACTCTTTTAATTCAATAGAAACTGATTAATAAAGCCTGAACTAAGGACAAGGTTGTCATCACCATGTTAAGAATATCATAAACCTTCAGATAGGACAGTCTTCTTTGATTTTTCTGTGAAGCCTTTAACTATCATTGTAGCATCAGCTTGGACTTTTAGCTCAGCATCTGTGTGTTTTCATGCAAGTGGGTAAAAGTATATTACAGTTTTGGGTGTGTTTGTGTACATACAGGTGCTGGTGAATAGCAACAGGCTGACAGAGCGTGTGGTTGTAATCCCAGGAAAGGTGGAGGAAGTGACTTTACCAGAGCAGGTGGACATCATCATCTCTGAACCAATGGGCTACATGCTGTTTAATGAGAGGATGTTGGAGAGCTACCTGCATGCCAAGAAGTTCCTCAAACCTAATGGTTAGTGATGTGTGTTTGTGTAAAAGCAAGACAGCATGCATACAGCATGCTAGCTGTATTCTGTGGTGTTTGTGACCTGTTGATTTATTGATTGATTTATTTATAATGCTTTTTATTTTTAGGTAAAATGTTTCCCACTATAGGCGACGTTCATCTGGCTCCTTTCACAGATGAGCAGCTCTACATGGAGCAATTCACCAAGGCAAACTTTTGGTGTGCATTTTCTGCTAATAGAGGTGTAAATCTGACACAGTAACAGTTAGGAAACTATTCACTACAACACAAAAGCTGTAATTAGTTGTTCTCAGTGCTGTAAATAACTTTTTCTTTTTTAATCTTTTTTTTTTTACCTGATTATATGAAAATTTCCCTGTAAATCCTGTTTGATGATTTAAGATTTATAACAATTTATTATACTGAACATTATTGTTTATCTATTAAATTGATTCTAACATTTCAGCATCAACACACTTTCAGAGGTACAGACAAGGACATGTAACACATTTATTTATTTATTTATTTATTTCTCTCCCCCTCCCCCCCCAGGTACCAACCATCTTTCCATGGAGTGGATCTGTCTGCACTGAGGGGAGCTGCTGTTGATGAGTATTTCAGACAGCCCATTGTTGTAAGTAAAGACAGATACACAGTTTTTGCAACCTTTTATATTTTTTGTCAGCTGTTGTCAGTTTTAATACCTTAAATGATGTTTTATTAGAAAGCATGTTTTTTCATTTCTTTTTGAAGAGGATAAGAGATCTTCAATACAGAATCTGTCATTTTTGTATATTGCACTCTTGTGATATTCCTGGCTTGGTTGGTCTTTTCACCCATTAAAACAAAAATGTCACACACATTCCACTTCAATAGTGGTAATACAGATGATGTTGTCTTTCCCAGTAATGTGTTGGTTTTCCTATAGTTCACCTCATTATTTACATGGAGGTGTAATAAGCTTTATTAGCTCCTTTTTTTACTTTGTATCTATTGGTAAATTGCTTAAAGCTGCAAGCTACCAAAATCCCCAGGCAGGGGCTTTGTACAGTTCCCAAATTGGAGAACCCTTGTGAAAAGATATTGCTAAACCAGAATCCATGTAATGCATGTATATGACTCTTGTGGGGTATGTCAGAAGTCGTCCATTGAGCGGCTGCCACTGCACAGAAGATTTTCAGTATATTTATAGTTGAGTTTGAGAGAGTTATTGCACATTACTCTCCTGGTGTTTTTTCTGGTGTTCATACTTGGGTCTTCTTCTTCAGTGTTCACACTTACTTCTTCTTCCATAAAAGATAATTGTTGTTGAAATATGGGCCAAGGACAAATGGTGAAAATTGAGTTAAGTGATGATAATGATGAGGTCACTGGAGGTGCGAAACTTTTGACACGGCACACTAAATGTGATAATACAGCTGCAGCTATTTTAGATTGTATTTTTTAAACTTACCGTTTAGGCCAGTGGAGGCCTAGTGGTTAGGGAGTTGGCCCCAGGATTGGAAGGTTGTGGGTTCGAATCCCAGACCAGTAGGTTGCCCTGAGGTACCCTTGAGCTGTACGGTGTGTATGGGTTAAATGCGGAGGCTGCATTTTGTTGGGGGTTCACTGAGTGTTATGCTGATTCCTCACAATGACAACTTTTCTCTCGTTTGTAAAATATTCTGGTTTAAAGCAACCCAGTTCAGTTGTGAAAAGTCAAATATGATTTTTTAAAAAAAATATAATATTAGTTCATACTCCTCTTTTGCTTATCAACTTTTGTCGTAATGTAGGGACAGGAAACATGTATCTTGTATGTCGCAATGTTTTGTCTTAGAGTATGAAATGTATTGATCTCAGAAACCAAGCTAAAATGCCTGCATGTTGACCTGCTAGCGTTTAGACAGCACACATCCTGGTTAAATCTCAAATATTTACTATTGTCGCTAAATCTTGACTACCAAGGGTCAGCAAGTGTGTGACTGTGGAGGATGATTAGACATTAAAATATAAAGATGGTGAATTAACAAGCCACATAATACTGGAAAAAATGAATGAAGTTGGGTATGAGAGGAAGGAAAAAAAAGCATAATTAGTTTTACAGCTGCTTTTCAGGCTATATTCATTCCTAAAATACTTTTTTGTCTGTATTCCTCTACTGTACACACAGTTGTGTTTTGTGGAGGTGAAAAAGGGATCACAGTGTCGGATGCTATTTAATTTGGCATTTATGAACCCTTGATTTCCAAAAGCAGGTATGTTTTATGCTGATAGTGCCTGCAGATCTAAAAATGCTTGTCAGTCTATGGTTAATATCCAGACACAATGCATGTCTTTAACAGTGGGCAGGTTGCTGTACTGTCCATGCTACAAAGCTTGCTGTCTTGAAAAGTGGAGTCTTAGTCATTCTGCTTTCCACACTGATTCACTGGGGTCTTTGACTAAGAAATTATATCTTTAACTGGAAGGAACTCCCTTGTCTGTCTGAAATTAAATCACACAAGAAGTGACCCAGGGAGGGATATTTGTGAAACAGTATTGTTTTTCTTCCAAAGGTGTTTATCAGTAATCTTTGTTCAGTGTTATTATGCTTTCATTAGCTGTAAGTGGTAACTGCACTCACTGCCAGTCACTGGGTCACAGTATTTTTACACTACTGAATTTGAACTTACCTATAGTTCCAAATGGTCTGGTGAGCCTCTGAGATCATTTTTGAACAAATCACAAATGATGGTTGAGAACTGATTTGCAAGCTTTTGATTTTCCAAAGATTAGCCTTTGATTGATTTTGGGTTTTCTCTGTAGCCCTAAGGAGCAGTGAGTGAAAACTCAAGGGTCAAAATCATCTGGCATGAGCCAACCCTAAGCTTTGTGTGTGTATATGTATGTATATCCAGCACACTTCAGCTGTGTGGGTGTGCGTACCTGAGACAGTGTTACTCTGCTGGAACATTGAACTTGCTGCAGCATTTGCTTCACTATCTGCTTCAGCGCTTGGCAAGAGGCCTTATATACATCGCCTCACACACCCCTGCATTACCAAATTGTTTAGGATTATGTTATACTAAAGTTAAGATGTTAATCTTTACTGTTTTATCATATCCATTTCTTTCAGGACACATTTGATATCAGAATCCTGATGGCCAAGTCTGTGAAATACACAGTCAACTTTTTAGAAGCTAAAGAAGAGGACCTATATAAGTGAGTTCACAGTGTTTTGAAGCAATGGTCCACAACCATTGGGCCATGGACCAGTACAGGTCCGTGGGTCATTTGTTACCAGGCTGCACAGAAATACTGATAAAAAAAATATTTGGTTGATTATCAGAGTCTAAAAGACCATTTTAGGGGGGAAAAAACACTTTTCTTGGTCACGTGATACGGTCAAAAATTAAGCCCACTAACTAGCAAAATTAGTACATTTTGGGTACTTTTTAAAAAAAAAATTTTTATGCACTTTCCGTGACGCAAAAAAAGATTGGGGACTGCTGTTTTTAAGGGTGGAATTTCAGAGCAGTGCAGAACAAATATCAAAGTAAGCAAGCATAAATTGATTAACCTTGATATCTCTAACCATCTTATGTCTGGAAAAAAGTCCCTATTCTGTACCAGCAAAATTCTAGTAGTAAATGTTTCAGTTGCACTCACTGAAATTAACTCTTGATCTTAATTTTTGTGTTTTTTTTTTTATTCACCCCCCCCTTCTTTTTTTAGGATAGAGATCCCATTCAAGTTTCACATGATGCACTCAGGGCTGGTACATGGCCTGGCGTTCTGGTTTGATGTGGCATTCATGGGATCTGTGTAAGTGCATTCTAAACAACGGCATCATATTTCTATGTAGTGATACACCCCCCCCCCCCCCCCTTACTTGCGTTTTCAGAATCTCATACGGTCATATTGCGATTGTATAGCAGAGGCATTCATTCTAGCTCTTCTTGACCTTGAGGAAGACACCTGAATCTGTCAGAGGGCTCTGATTTAGTTATATATGCAGAAATTGAGTATCAGTTTCAATGTTTGCATAATCGATGGTCAGAACAAAATTTTTAAATACTTTGTGAAGGAAGCAAAGTTAGTACTAAGTAAGTTGCTTAGTGAGGTTTTCTGAAAACAGTTCTTTAGTGCTGCGAACATAAGGTTATGAAGAAACACTAAGAAGATCTCAGCTAAGTACATAGATGTGTATTGTGAGTTTGAAGATCAAGATGCATATATTACAAATACAAATGAAAGGGAAAAGTTGAATAAAGAGTTGGCTAAAGAAGACCTCTGGACAATTTTATTTTGTTCTTCCAGAACTGAAGTTTGAAATTCTTTTTTTAAGCAGTGATTTGAAACAAATTGTGTGAGAGAATGTATTCTATCAGTCTTTTGCACTTGTTGCATAAGAATATGTTCTCCCCCCTGCTCTCTCCCCCTCAGAATGACAGTGTGGCTCTCCACAGCCCCTACAGAACCCCTCACTCATTGGTATCAGGTTCGCTGTCTGCTACAGTCACCACTCTTCGCCAAGGCTGGAGACACAATGTCAGGCACAGCCCTCCTCATTGCAAACAAGAGGTGAGTTTTTGAGACATCCATTTAAAATTTATCAGTAGCCGTTAATGTTTTAAGTTGTTTTTTTTTTAATTCGGCATCAGTGCAAATCAGATTTAGCCTACTTCAGACATCTCAGTATCTTGGCTGAATTAATTACAGCTGGAGTTTAAGCAGTTCTGCTAATTAAATCATGTATGTTTTTCAGACAAAGCTACGACATTAGCATTGTTGCTCAAGTGGATCAAACCGGCTCCAAGTCCAGCAACCTTCTGGACCTGAAGAACCCGTTTTTCAGGTGAGCTGGTACTAATGGTATGTTCAGACAGCCTTTTTATTAATATAATTATTTAACTGGCTAAAAGCAACTGGAAATTGCATACTGTCAACATGATTCCAGAAACAAAAAAAAAAATTTTTATATTCATTGAGATCTTGGTGTATAGAAGATGCTTATGTTTAATCTGAAATCAAAAAGGCTATATGATAAAATAATTTACAAACAGTGTTTACTTACTTAATCAGCTGACTGAGTTCACCTTTTTTAATGAAAAGTGTGTTTGCTAGTCCAAATCCGCTAAGACCTGTGCCAGCTGACTGATGGCGTCAGGTTTGTAAGCATAGGCTTATTCCCCTCTGATCTGTGTGTTGTTTCTGTAGGTATACAGGCACAAACCCTAACCCCCCACCTGGCTCTCACTACACCTCCCCCTCTGAGAACATGTGGAACTCTGGGGGGGCCTATAGCATGAGTCAAGGCATGGCTGTGTCAGGTAAACGCACATCCCTCATCAGTGTTCTGATAAAAACTTTTTTTTTTCCTTCCTAGTTTAGATCAGCTCAGCACATTTTTTCCCCTCAAATTTACTTTAGTTTAAGAAGGACTCATTCATTGGCCAGTTCTTGGAATTATTTTGCTAAGAGCATGGAACCGGCAAAATATGCAGATTGCAGGTGGGCAGTACAGTTAAACTTCTTCGAAAGCAATTTATTCTTTATTATTATTTATTATTAGAACCAGTAAAAATATGTCCATGACAATCTGACATGTTGGAACAGCATCCATTGAGGAGGTAAAACAATGACCAGTGCTCATGTGTTTTATATAGATTTTTATTTATTTATTGAATTTTAATCCATCCATCCAATTATTACTTTGTTTTTCCTGTCCAAGGTGAGTCTGCTCAAATCAAGGGTTCATGTTGTCTGGAAAGAAATTAGTAAATGGGCAGATAAAATCAGGATCAGATAACTGCACAGCAAACATCTCTCCAGCATTCCATATTTTCTCGGTGGGGAAAGTGTACCAGGCTGGTCTCCCATCTCCTCTCTGTCTCTGTCTCACTTTTTCTTCTCACTTTTTAGGGATGCCAGCAGCTTATGACCTCAGCACTGTCATTGGTGGCAGTGGCTCTACAGTTTCCCACAACAACCTCATCCCCCTTGGTACAGACATGCATGCACGTATGGATATGCACTTGCACACGCACACAAATTTATACATATAGGTGGACAGGGTCTCATCATTAATCTGAACGGATTAATCGATAGCAATTGAGTTGGTGTTCTGTTTAAGTGTAATTACTAGTGCTGTCGGAAGTTAACACAATTGTGTACTAACTCGTGTAATGGAGCAGGTTGAAGCCTAGCCACTCATGTGCTGGTACAAAAGTGTATAACACTTGCTTAAATACAGTTTGTATTTGATTTTAAAGCGTACTTTTCTAGATGGTGCTTGTTGAAGATCTGCCGATAAATCTGGCAACAAATTGCAAACTTTATTTTTTGATAGATATTTTCTGACAGCTCATTTTTTGCCAGTCATATAGCTATAACAAAAATGCACTGCTTTCAAGAAGGAAAAAATTTATCAATTAGAATTGTAAACATTTGACAGCCCTGATAACACTACAACGTACTTTTGCTGTTGATTAATTTCTAAGGGTTAAAAATCACATTGAAACAGAATTGGTAACATGATTTTCTGTTATGATGTGGGACTGTCTTTGGTATGATATTTAGCATTATTTATACACATTTTAAAATAAATATTTATCCTTTCACAGTTTCTTTAAAGTTTTTGGGTTTTTTTCCCCATCTCCCTAGTGAATACGGGGATTGTGAACCATACTCACTCCAGAATGGGCTCCATCATGAGCACAGGAATTGTCCAGGGTCAGTATATGTCTCTTAGCCTCCCATATTTTTTCTCTCTCTCTGAAATTGTCTAAGGTAATGTGGATATGATTGAAACATGCATGTGTTACTAATAGATGAAACTGATAAACATTTGAATGTTTTTTGTGATTCTAATGTATATAGTGTGTGCACAAAGAAAGGAATCTTGTAAAGAAGTTCCTGATTGTCACATGATCTTAGTTCTATGTGCACAATAAAGAAGGATGTTCATTTCACTGCAAATAGCGAACTTGAGTAAAATGCAGTAAAGAAAACAAAAAAAAAAAAAATGGCTAGCTAGGCAAAATGGTTCAGCATGATGCAAACAAATGTGACAATGGAAAGTCCTAAAGAACCGTTCAGAGTTCCAGTAGACGTTTGAAGTCTAAAGATTGAAATAGATCGGGCAATTTAAATGGAAATCAGGTCAGGGCTTACCCTGGCATGTTTTAATGCTCGAACATCTGCAAAGCCTGTGTTTCATCCTTTATAAAAATGATTTCATTGCTAACGTTTAAAGCAACTGTTAGCATAATTACAGGCCAATTTAATTAGTTCATAAATAAGAATTAAGCACTGTATTAATGGTATTTTCAGTAAGCTGTGTAATAATGTAGTCATTTCAGTGGTACAGCAAACGCACTCACTGAGGTTATTAAAATTATACAAGTTATCAATGTTTTTTGAGTGTCTCATAAACAGAAAACCTGTACCAGCAAAATCTCACAAAATGCGTATTTATGTGAAATTCAAAAACCTAAAACATTAGTCACAGGCAGCATTTATGTATCATTTACTTGGTTATCAAATTAATGCCAATTACTAACTATATATATATATATATATATATATATAATATACACACACACACAGTACTGTGCAGAAGTTTTAGGCAGGTGTGGAAAAAATGCTGTGAACAAAGAATGCTTTCAAAAATGGAAGTGTTAATCATTTATTTTCATCAATCAACAAAATGCAATGAATGAACAAAAGATAAATCTAAATCAAATCAGTATTTTGTGTGACCACCCTTTGCCTTCAAAACAGCATCAATTCTTCTAGGTACACTTGCACACAGTTTTTGAAGGAACTCCGGCTGGTAGGTTGTTCCAGACATGACTGTGTTTCAACCAACGTGTGACATTGATGATCATTAGCACCTGTTTGGTAAAATTGGTTGATCATACACCTGACTATAATCCTACAAAATCCCTGACTTTGTGCAAGTGTACCTAGAAGAATTGATGCTGGTTTGAAGGCAGAAGGTAGTAACACCAAATATTGATTTGATCAATTTGTAAATTGATAAAAATAAATAATCATTATTTATATTTCTGAAAGCATTCTTTGTTTACAGCATTTTTTCCACCCCTGCCTAAAACTTTTGCACAGTACTGTATATATGTTAATATTATTATAAAGTTGACCATACCAGACCAGGAGTTAATGCATATTAAAAGACTTCCAACAGGTTGGAGCCCAAAAAAAAGAAAAACAATTATAATTTTCCTAAACTGGTATAAATGTTTTCTGTTTTTTGGGATTTTGTGTAGCTTAGCTGAGCCACTTTTGCAGGTTTGCACCCATTCACTTGCAAGTCAAGTATTATGTTCAATATTTGGGTTTCTGCTTAAACGGTTAAAGTTTTGAAAGGTTCACCGAAATGCAGTTTTTACTATCTGTAGTGTCGACAAAGCTTAAACATACTCTGTGTGGGAAGCAGTGTCTTTAATATAAGGCCCCTAGTCTGTTTTCACAGCTCCATCTATGCAAACATGTATGCAAACGTCCTGCAGATAAATGTTACATAGTGACCTTAAGTTTCGTTCATGAATTGGGTCATTGTTGATTTTACTGGTTGATAAAATAGGTGCCATGTGACTTTATAAAGTTTTATTTATTTCTTTATTTAGTTTAATTTTATTTTTATATCCCATTATTCATGGTCATGTGTTAATTTTCTTTCTATTAAATGTTTCTAAATAGAATGTGAGCAATGCAGCATGTTCATTTGGGGTCATTTTAACTGAAGGAATGACTATTTTTTTAAATAAAAATTTGGTGTAAATATGTGAATTGTACTATACTGCTGTGTTAATTCACTTTAATCCACATGCATTGCCCATTTTTAAGGGCTTGTCTCTACTCCATATTTAAACCAGAGATCTATAAAGTATAGCCTTTAACCAATATTGTTACATGATTTATATTTGCAGGTGTTTACTCGAATGTGAATGATTTTATGACTTTTACATCTATGTGCACCTACCATGCTCAAATGCACATTTTATTTTCAGTTTTTTTTTGCATATATATATATATATATTTTTTTTTTTATATAATTTTTTTTTGTTTTATAATAATAAGATATTGAATATTATATCTTAGGCTAAATAATCGAGATTTACCCAAAAAAAAAATCTTTCCAAATGTAAAAAAATTAATTATTATAATTTCATTTTGTCTACTTTAAAAAGTCCTGTCTATTTCAGCAATCAGTAAAATTAGTGAAATTTCATTTTAAACTCTCTTTGGTTTTTCTTTCAGGAGCTACAACTGGTCAGCAAGGTTCCAGCAGCAGCACCCACTACCCTGTCACCAACCAGTTTACCATGGGCGGCCCTGCCATATCTATGGCCTCCCCTATGGCCATCCCAAGCAACACCATGCATTATGGGAGTTAAGCCCCCCACCTTTCGGCCCCCTGCATGTCCAGCCTCCTAAACTGACCATAGCCAAAATCAGAAAAACCAAATCCAGTGCTGCAGTCTCTGGCTGTCACCGTTCCTCTTCTCTCTTGATATGTATATTATATATTCGTATATATTCTCTGTCTATCTTTCTCTGTCTGGTTTTTATTCACATATCCGTCCCCCATTCTAAGAGGCCAGCATTCACCCTCGCCATGTCTGTCAGAGGTGTGCCACCATCTGTTTCCGAAACAGTTCCAGTTTCCAACCACAAGGGGGCAGCACTTGGTTGTCGATGGACTGAAGGAGCGCAAACTGACATGAGCCTTGATATCCAGTGGACAAAGACTCAAGTTGGGACAGAATGCTGACTATAGGACAGTGTTTTTTGTTTTTTTTTTTCTTTCTTAAACGATGCTTTTCAGAAACATTCACTGTAGATGCTTGCAGCAGACCTGAGAATTGTGGCAGTTCTGTTTCTTACACATTCTCTTTTCCCATGTTAATCATGTCAGACTGCACACAATTTACCCAATTTCAGCATGAAATCTACTATCAGCCACTTTAACCTTTGGCTCCCAGGAACCCTGGACACACGTATAGTTCAGCAGTTAATGCTGTAGACACCCAGTGACATCATGGCTCCTTTTGATCATCAAATCTTTCTGTAGAGAACCTTTTGTAAGTAGATGGGTCCATGTTTGTAGTTCATTACAGTTTTCAAATGGACTCCCCATCCAGTCTGTTTTACACATAGTGCAAACCCTGATGGGTGTGGCTAGATGTATTATTAAATTTCCCCCTCAAGCTTTACAAGATCGTCAAAGGTCAGCAAATCCACTTTCGTCCAGCTGCTTTCGTATCCTCACAAACCCACCCCCTTCGGATCTTGGACAAGCCGTTTATTCTTTTGGAGGATCTGGCTGTCCTAGAAGCCAGCAAAGTGAGGAAAGCTTCAGATGGACAGTTCACACTTGAGGGACAAATAAGTATGTTACCACAGACCTACAAGCAGATGAACCGGATAGGACCTGTGGACGCACACTGTGCAGTCTCTGCAGCAGGACATCTGTTTGGATCCCTATCCTAGTTTACATCCAGAAAACAATTCATTTTGTCTAACTGTTGTGAGACTGTCTAGGTAACCACAGGATTGAGTCTTCAGTCAACCTCCTCAAATAGCTTTGACTTTTTGACCTCATTCCTTTGCCCATTTCTCTTTTGCTTTCCCATGCTGAATAGACCACACAAAGACTCTGAACATGTATGCATCGCTTCCATTCACATGTCATCAGTTTTGATTTGATTTAGAAACAATGAGGAAACAGCCTGCTAGTTTGTAGAATTAACCCCCCCCCCCCTTTTCTTTCACAAAAAAGCAACTTACAAAAAAGAAAAAAAAAAAGATGCAAATTAAATGTTGGTGGAGATGTCCATATAAGGTCTGGCTTCTTGTGACAGTCATTCCATATGACCTGAGAGGTTTATTGACTGCACTAGAGACCGAAAAACAACGCATTTGCTCATGTTTACATTTTGTTTAACCAATGGGCAGTTCCACACACATTGATTAAAGTGTAACTGCAGTGGACATTTATGGATTGTTATTTGTGGTGGTATCACTTCTGGAGAAGCTCAGAATTTACAGCCATTTCTAAGCATGGTAAACTATTACCAAAATTGGTGTTAATTAGGATGGCCATGATTTCTCAATTACTAAAACTGTGTTTTTTTTTTTTGTTTTTTTTTTTTTTTTTTAATTATCATTTTGCTATTAGAATAAATATGGGCTGTGTAGGGAATTAATGCTCTGTCTGCTGGATGAGCATAGTTTAAAAGAGCAAGATAAAAAGGAACCCCACACCAACAGGTCAGGACAAGCTGAAGCATTTACATGCAATTGATTACTTTAGAAATGAAACAGTTTAAGTGATTGAATCAACAGTGAAAGCTTGTGTGGATATTCTTAAGGGAATCCAATCTCTGATGTATCCGTACAGATGATTACAGTAATTGCAGCGTTTTCTTTTCCACTGAACACAAAAAGAAAGATTTAAATGCACTTTAAATTGAAGTTGGTCACAATGAAATGATTTTAGATCATGTGAAACCTGTTTCTCAGCAAAGAGGTTTATATTAATGTTAATGTTTTATTAGTACTCCAGAAAAGCCAAGTAATTTGTACTGCGTTTAGCTGGCTTGCCTCAATGGTGGGTTTAAATACAAGTATAAGCTTTTTAACATCAGCATGTACCACAGTTTAAAAATCAAACCACTGCAGTACCTTCACAAAGTGAAGTACCTTCACAGATGCTGGAGTGTTATTATTGCAGTTATGCTCCGTCGTAAATACATTGAGTTACTGGCGTCTTTAACAAGTTTTTCCATTTTTTTTCTATAATCACTTTAAGCTTCTGAATTTTGAAGAATAATTCTAGATTTTGTAGATCATTTTCAGTTTCTTCTGTTTCATCAGTTTCTTCCCTGCTATGGTTTTACTAAAGCAAATCACCATTTGTTTTTCCCCACAATACAGTTAGTAAATGAACAGAAAAGGCATGATCTTTGGGGTGACCAAGGGTTTTGGTGCAGTTTTTAAATTAAAAGCATTAAAGGGCAAAACAAATTTAGATTGGGTTTGTAAGCTTATGTTCCTCTGCTTTTCATGCCAGGCTACTCGGGAGCAAGCCGAATGCGCAGTAAGGGACCAGTAATCTGTTGGATTTGCTTCAGGTTTTACAAATGCTCCGGTGGCTTAGTGGTTAGGGACTGGGCCCCTGGATCGGAAGATTGTGGGTTCGACTCCCTTACCAGTATGTTGCCCTGAGGTACCCTTTATAATAAAAATAAAATGTTTACAAATTTATTTATTAACTTTTATAATAAAAATAGGAGTTGTTTACATCATAACAGTTTCTATCAATGAGACATGTACACTGCTCAAAAAAATTAAAGGAACACCAAGTCTGCGTTTAATTAAGCAGAGGGGGTTGTTAATCAGTGTTAGCTGTTTTGGTGTTAATGAAATTTACAAGTAGTGCACTTAAGGGACAACAATGAGATGATCCCAAAAACAGGAATGGGTTGTAGGTGAAGGCCACAGACATTTTTTCCCTCCGCATCTTTTTTTGACTGCTTTTCAGTAGTTTTGCATTTGACTAGGGTCATTGTCACTATTGGTAGCATGATTCCAGGAGACAGGCAGTAACTGTACTGGAGCTGGACAGGGCCATCTGAGGTCCTTAACCCACCAGCAGGACAGTTATCTGCTCATTTGTGCAAGGAGGAACAGGATATGTACTGCCAGAGCCCTACAAAGTGACCTCCAGCAGGCCACTGGATTGAGGGTCTGACCAAACCATTAGAAACAGACTTCATGGGGGCCAGACGTCCTCTAGTGGGCCTTGCACTCACTGCCTGGCACCGTGGAGCTTGACTGGCATTTGCTAGAGAACACCAGAATTGCCAGGCCTGGCACTGGTGTCCTGTACTTCTCACAGATGATTCACTCTGAGCTTATGTGACAAAGGGTCTGGAGAAGCTGCAGTGAAAGTTATGCTGCCTGCAACATTGTTCAGCATGATCGTTTTGGTGGTGGGTTAGTGTTGGTCTGGGGAGGCATATCCATGGAGGGATACACAGACCAGTACAGGTTAAATGATGGCACCCTGACTGCCATTAAGTATTGGGATGAAATTCTCAGACCCACTGTTAGACCTTTCGCTGGTGCACTGGGTCCTGGGTTCCTCCTGGTGCATAATGTCCAGCCTCACGTGTCAAGAGTATGGAGGCCGTTCCTGGAGGATGAAGGAATTGATACTATTGACTGGCCTTCATGCTCGCCTGACCTAAATCCAATAGAACATCTCTGGGACATCATGTTTAGGTTCATCTTAGGAGCTTGCCCTGATGTTATCCAGCATGCACACAAGCGATACAAACTACCTATTGTGATATGCTGCAATGATGTTTCAGCAAATTGGACCAGCCTGCTGCATCAGTTTTTCAGGTAAAATTTCTTGGTGATTTCGAATTAAGCCTTCTATAGTTTGATCATTTTCATTTTCTAATTAAATCCATTTTCATCAAATGCATCCTTTTGTTTCTAACACGTTACCCATTCCGTATCAATATAGATATCCAGCATAATCTTTTTTCCTGTTGAGATCTGATGTGTTCCTTCAGTTTTTTTGAGCAGCGTATATTTGTATATGTTATATATTGTATATTCAGTCATATGAAAAAATTAAGACGCAAAAAAATTCAGAAAAAATGAAATAATTAAGACACCCTTTGAAAGCCTGAAATCCCATTTTTGTAGGACACCTCCATCTTTTATTCCCAATAAAAATTGCTTAAATCACACACAGGTGTAGCACATCAGGTGCACATGATAAGAACATCTTTACTCAACATTTTGAAGGAGTTTGCTCTATTTAAACATTAGACATTTAGTTTGGTGTGCTTGTGACTGTAGAGGTGAGAGTGAACACAAAGGTGAGCTCAAAAGAGGTGTCTGAGGCCTTCAGAATGAAGATTGTGGCATCTTAAAAGATCTCAAAAGAATTTGCAATCAGCTATTTCCACTGTCCGGATAATAGTCTACAAGTGAAGGACTTCCAAATCAGCCGCCAATATGCCCAGGTCTGGCCTTCCAAGCAAGTTCACCCAGAGAGCAGACTGCAAGATGCTAAAAGAAGTCTCCAAAAACCCTAAAATGTCATCCCGGGACTTATAGCAGGCTCTTTCTACTGTTTATGTAAAAATGCATGCATGCATGCATGCCTCTGCAATCAGAAAGAGACTGCACAACTTTAACTTGCATGGGAGGTGTACAAGGAAGAAACCTTTGCGCTCTAAGAGAAATGTCAAGGCCAGAATGAAGTTTGCCAGAGAGAATGTAGACAAAAAAAAGGACTTCTGAAATAATGTTCTTTGGCCAGATGAGTCTAAAATTTAAGTATTTGGACACCAGAACAGAGGACATGTCTAGCATAAACCAAAAACAGCATTCCAGGAAAGGAACATTTACGGCATTTAGCAGACGCTCTTATCCAGAGCGACTTCCACGTCCTAATTACAGGGACAGTCCCCCCGGAGCAATCCAGGGTTAAGGGTCTTGGTCAGGGACCCAGTGGTGGTAGTGCTAGAGGTGGGATTTGAACCTGGGACCTCTTGATCAATAGGTCTATAGGTAAGTACCCTACCGCTAGACCACCGCCACAGTTGGAACCGCATACCAACTGTGAGGCATGGAGGTGTCATGATTTGGTGATGCTTTGCTGCAGCAGGACCTGGCCAGCTCACCATCATAGAATCCACCATGAATTCTATCATGTATCAGAGGGTGCTTGAGGAACATGTGAGACCATATGTAAGAACATTAAAGCTGGAGTTGAAGTGGCATTGGACCCTGCAAAACAACAATGACCCAAAACATAGCATTAAATCCACCAAGGACTGGCTAAAAAATTAAAAAATGGAGAGTCCTGGAGTGGCTGTATCAAAGCCCAGATCTTCATCCCATTGAGATGCTGTGGGGTGATTTGAAGTGGACTGTACATGCAAGAAACCCCTCAAACATCTCTCAGCTTAAAGAATTCTGCATTGAGGAGTGAGGCAAACTTTCCTCAGACCAATGTCAGAGACTGTTAGATCATACAAGAAGCATCTCACTGCAGTTATTTCAGCCAAAGAAGGTAACACTAGCTAGCTATTAGGGGGTAGGCTGTCCTAACTTTTTCCTCAGAATACACTTTTTTGTTATTTTATTTAATGAATTAAACAAGGTTATTTTTTTGGTGTTTGACGGCAATTAAATGACTTTCTTTTCTAGAGGTAAATAAAAACCAGATTAGACACGTGACCTTTTCTTAATAAAGAACTGAATATTTAATGGGGTGTCCTAACTGTATTACCGTCACTTTACTATAAACTCAGGGTAAAGACAGATTGCATATGACCATTGGCTTGCTGGCTGTTTTCTTCTGCTTCTGCTTTTTTGCTTGTTTGGTTCAGTAAAGTTAATGAGTCTTGGGGATTTGGGAACTATACCTCCTAATGCATTTGCAAAATGAAATGGGCAGTTCCCATTAACTGACAGATATTGTGTGAAAGTAGAAGCGACTTTGACCCCTTTGTTTCTTGAAGGAGTGCAATTTTCACTAATGACCAGGAGCAGGGCATTTGAGGACATTGACTCTAGAATGACTGATTTTTTTTTTTCTCAATTGTGCTGTTTTCATAGTGGACTATGACCGTGCTTACATGCTAGATGTTAGAAATGAGTGAAAATGACTGGGCTTAATTTTAAAATTTTTTTTAGGCAGGACTTACTATTCTGCTAAAAGGGGCCTTTACTGAAAGCCATCTAGAATCTAGATGAAGGGGTGTACTTAAGGCTTTTTGGTAAGACATCAAAGAAACAACCAATTGAATGCCATCACCCAGAGTATTACACTATGTTCCAAATTATTATGCAAATGATATTGCGCTCTGATTTTCCTAAATAGTCAATGCAAGTGACAGTCAGCGTAATTTTTGAATCATCAACCATTAGAGTACAATTAGGATGTTACAGAACAAACCTCTCAAGGATAACATTGTTTTCAAAAATAAAAAACTTAATGCACTGTTCCAAATTATTATGCACAACAGTTTAAAAAGATTTTATAGGTTGTAAAAAAATAAAAATGGTTATTGGTTGAATTTGCAGCATTTGGAGGTCATATTTACTGAAAACAAAAGCTATTTAAATAAAAAATATCTTAAGTCAAGTTACATATTTACACAGGACCCCTTATTTGATAGCAGCTTCACAATTCTTGTATCCATTAAACTTGTGTGTTTTTGGAGAGTTTCTGTTTGAATTTCTTTGCAGGATGTCAGAATAGCCTCCCAGAGCTGCTGTTTGGATGTGCATTGCCTCCCACCCTCATAGATTTTTTGCTTGAGGTTGCTCTAAAGGTTCTTAATAGGATTGAGCTCAGAGGAGGGTGGGGGCCACACCATGAGTTTCTCTCCTTTCATGCCGATAGCAGCCAATGACACAGAGGTATGCCTTGCAGGATGAGATGGTGAATTGTCATGCATGAAGATGATTTTATTACAGAAAGCACGGTTGTTCTTTTTGTACCATGGAAGAAAGTGGTCAGTCAGAAATTCCACATACTTTTCAGAGGTCATTTTCACACTTTCAGGGACCGCCCAGCTCTCTCCCTATGATTCCAGCCCAAAACATGACTCTGCCACCTCCTTGCTGACGTCACAGCCTTGTTGGGACATGGTAGCCATCCAGCACCCATCCACTACTCCATCTGGACCATCCAGGGTTGCACAGCACTCATCAGTGAACAAGACTGAAAAATATTCATGTAGTTCTGGGCCCACTGCAGCCGTTTCTGCTTTTGAGCATTGGCTAGGGGTGGCCAAATAGGTTTATGCATAACTGCAAGCCTCTGGAGGATCTTGCACCTTGACGTTCGTGGGACTCCAGAGGCACCATCAGCTTCACTTACCTGTTTGCTGCTTTGTAATGGCATTTTAGCAGCTGCTGATCTGACCGCTTAACCGATGTATTTGTCTGGCTGGAACCTTCCTCATTGTGCCTTTTATTTGCACGAACCCATGTCTGCTCTGACTCAGCCACAAATCTCTTTAACAGTACAATGATCACGCTTAAGTTTTTAAAAAATATCTATGGTTGTGATAGCTTGTCCAAAGCATTCAACTATTTCATGCTTTTTGAGATCCTTTTCCTTTCCCATATTGCTTGTCAATGGTGGTCTGCTTAATAATGTGGAATGTCCTTCAGTAGTTTTTCCTTTAAATTAACTCACCTGGCAAACTAAATATCACAGGTGTCCGAGATTTATTTCAGTGATCCAAAGAGCCCAATACCATCCATGAGTTATTTGAAAAACAAAATATTTAATATTTGACACAAATACAATTTGCATAATAATTTGGAACACGGTGTAAAACTGCCTCTGTCAGCTTCCTCCCTGTAGTGTTGTGATCTCTTCTGCAGGTAAGTGATGCACACAAACTCACCAGTTCATATGATGTAAATGTAAAAAAAAAAAAAAAAAAAAAAAAAAAAAAAAAAAAAAAAAAATGTACAGAGGGCTCTGACCAGTCTGTGGATGTAGCAACATACACAGCAAGCTGTGGTACACTGTGTTTTGACACCTTTCTATCATAGCCAGCATTAAATGTTAATTTGAGTCAAAGTAGCTCAACTGTGGGATTGGACTAGAAAAGCTCCTTTTTTAATTTTGTTCCCCCCTATATGCATCAGTAACCTTTGGGTGGCCATGACCCTGCTGCTAATGTATGACTTTTCCTTCCTGAGATGACTTTCGGGTAAAAATCGCTGCAGACAGGGAACACACTTTGAGACCTGCTGTTTTTAGTTCACCCCGTACAGTTTGCCAGTCTATTATAAGGCAGATACAGTGAAACTTAAGGGCAATTTAAGATTTGGTCCACCTGACACAACTGGACTGAGGGAGGAAAAACAGTTTGCAGCAAGCAGGGCACATGGCTACTCCCTACTTTGATGTATGTGGTTAAAAGGTGGTACATTTAATTAGAGGCCATTTCTGTTCCAACAGTAGTGTCCCATAATGCCCAAAAGATTCTTTCCAAAAAGAAAATTTTAATAGATTAATTTTAAATTAAAAAACACTGAAATATGCAAGTTATAAGAACCACAAATTGATAAACAACCTTTTTTTTTACTATAGTTTTATTTATTCTTACATCCAACCTAGAATCATTTGAGGAATCTTTATTTAAGGATTGTGAGTTACTCAACACTAGCAGTTCTTTCCAGTTTTATAATTTTTCTAAACGTGTTTTAAAAGTATGGTATGATGAGAAAATTGTATCATGTAATCATGATAATGATGTTCTGTTGGCCAGCTGTAGTTCCAGACATAGTTTAGACCACTGGTTGTTAAAATATTTCTTGAAGGCTGACATCTAATCATTTTTTCTCCATCCAAACTTGTGAGACACATGGAAAGGACAAAATTGGGAACATATGGGTATTCTTAAGGACTGGTTTGTTAGCCATTGGATAACTCCATTAGTCATTATGAAATAAAAGTAAGAAAAAATGTGTATTATTTATCTTGTATCTCTGATCCCACAAGGAGTGCTGGTTTCCATTATATAATACAATAGAACAGTTTACACATTACTTTTGAGAATCCCCCACAGTCCCTTTTTTAATTAGTACTCATTTTCAATTGACTTACAATTATACATAGACTGGAATTACATTACAAAATTACAAAAGAAAAATGCAAATAAATACATACACCTGGTCTCCTAATTTTAAGAAGTATGAGAGGAAGTGGGAAGCAGGAATAAATTTAATAGAAAAGTCTAAGTCACTTTTTCCAGGAAAAGCTGAAGGAGTGGTTCAGGTATTGTTAGCAAATTTAATGCCACACACCATTTGATCACTCATCAGGGGTTACATTTCTAATCCAACCGTTGACGTCTTCAGCTGTGTGCAGAAACCTCACACAAATTCAGTCTTTTGAAACCAGAAAACCCTCAACCCTCAAGCTTAAGTTCTATAGACGATCCTAAGAACATAATAAAGCAGTTCATATTTTGTCATGTTCAGATAAAAACAACTTAATCTGAAGTTATTTGTATATGGACATTGGCATCTTGCCTTTCCGTTGTTTTATAAAAAAAAAGTTAAATGAAACAATGAAATGGTCCAGAATTTAACTAGTGCAAAATTAACTAACATGAAAACATTTTTTTTTCCTTCCACAGTAATGTCAGGGTTTCAGAGATGATGTTTTATTCTGACAGCGACATGCTTGCAATCTGAAAGAAACAGTTCATTTACCCAAAGATCCAAGGTTTATGGAAGATGAAGTTACATTCAGCTTCATATGCGTTTAGGAGCTGCTAAACATGTAGCTTACTAATCAAAAGGTGCGATTTGACAATTCAGTCATATAGGTACATAACTCTCCTTAGACTTAACCCCCCCTCTTCAGTAGTGGTCAATGAGGTTGGCTTGACAAAGTTGTGTGGTTTGGCATGGCAGTAGTTGTTGGAAAGACCGATGTTACTGCGGTTTGGAAGAAATACATCTGAAAACAAGAAATCACAAAGAAGGCTTCTACAATTTCCTTCACCACAAAGCTTCCAGATGCTATATAATAAGTATTACTTTATTATGAACTGTGTACAGTATATCCTGTTACTATTATTTGGCTTCAACAACGTTTATCTGAGTATCAACTACTGGATATCATTTGGAGTGGGACATATCATGTCTATTTTCTTTCTCACAGTTGATGTATATGGTGTTATCTGTATGCTGTTTCTGCAGGTCTGATTGTTATGCTGTTCATTTTAAGTGAAAACTGGCTAGTTCTCTCTTTCCTCATCATTAGTCTGAGTGTTGCTGGGATGCTTCCAGGGATGCTTAGTTGGGGTTTTCCCCACTATCTTAAAGTTAATCTAGGATTCTGATTTTAGGATTCTAGGATTCTTTTGATTCACTAAAAGCATTTTTTGATGTAGAAGTTTTTTTTATTCTTAACCTTTTATGTATCTATTTCTATATTTATTATATGTGAATATTTTATTCCACTTATACATTTTTGTATATATATCACTATATAAATCTAAAACATTGTGGCAAAATTTCATTGGAAGTGAAATTAAATATCAACCACAAACATATGAATGCATGTGAATGCTCCTCTGAATGCTTTAGCTATGAGGCTAAAGTACCTAATATGTAAGATATATGTCTTTTTAACTAACAGAATGTGAATGGCATGGATAATGATTTAGGGTTAGGGGCATACTGGATTTAGTTTTTTTTTTGTTTTGTTTTGTGTTTTGATAGTGTGTGAACTTTTACAAACATATCTGATGTTTTGCGATGAGGAACACGTTAGCGGTTAACATGCCTGTTACTCAAAGTTATTGTTGCAGTGAGCTACCTTGCAGCCGATGGCCAGCAGCATTTGGAGCAGTACTATGGTAGCCATGGTGAAAAAAGCTGTCGTCTTTGTTTCACTGCGAACAACCGGCCAGAAGGTGATGACCAACACTGAGCCTGATATCACCATGGCGACCAAAATCAGGAGCCATTGAAGCCATCCATAGGGAATGGCCCATAATATCTAAAAACAAACAAAGTGAGAGTCATGGTTCTGTTTGCAGTAATACCTGTTAAATTTATGAACAATTTTAGGCTGAATTATCTCTTAGTTAAAAGCACTTTAATACAACTATGCCTATACTCGTCCATTTACCTTATGAAACAATTTTTTTTTTTTACACAAATTATAACATAGTATGCTCCCTTTATTTCTTAATTTAAAATTACTCATGCCTTAAACAAGTACCTGAAAGTAGGCAAGTACCAGAAGTAAATAATAATACAAATTTTATATTCTCACATATTCCTAGAATGTAATAGCGAACTTACCGAGGTAGGAATATAAATGAAGAGTGAGTATCCATAGACACACACTGTCTCTAAAAAGGAATAGGCACTGGTCTGTCTCTCTGCATTCTGTCGCCAAGTCATGAAACCCCAAACACCCAGCGGTACTAACCATGCATAGAGGAACACAGCAACCGCTGCAATAGTCACTGTCAGATGACAAATAGACCACATTACAGGAATGGTTCGTTTGTGGAATTATGTTTACACAATTATCCCCACTGAAGTTGATCATTCACAATCATTCTTTAGCTTATGAAGATTTTAGTCTTACACAGACTACCTAAGTGTTTTTGAGAAACCTAAGTGTTTTTACTTAACAACTTATTTTGAGGCAATGTGGAAAGTAATTACTTAGGAATACAGGTTTGCTTCATTTTTACACTCACCTCTTAGCTCCAGCACAAAACTACTGATGCAAATTTGAGAACATGTCTGATTGGCTGCATTTGTTATAAGGGAGGGAAAGCAGGTTTTGCCAAATTAAAATTTTAAATTGATTTTGCAATCAGTACATAGTAATAGTGCATCCGTCTAGTTTTTATTGGATAATTAAAACAGAATAGTAATCATAATCAAAATAATAGTAAAAATAATCATGATCATCATTCTATTTAAATGACAACAAATAAGATGCCTAAAATGCATCTCGTAAGTGCTAAGTAGAAATCACTTTTAGATTTTAGGTACACATAGAAAATCTCATCTTCAGCTTGATCTGAATGTTTCTGAATGTACCTTTGTGAAACTGTGGCCTGTAGTAGTACTTTGAGTCACCCAATGAACTGAGAAATGTTGAGAGGTTTCCACTGATGGCCACAGAGAACACCAGAGTTGCACATATCCAAAATGGTCCTGGAAATATCAATATATCAAAAAAAAAATTTATATATGACATATATATAATATGAAATACATGGAGAATATAATACAAAAATGAGTAGAAAACTAAACCTGAATATCTTACCATACAAATCTGGGTTATTTCTAATGTGATGTTTGACAAAATTTCGGCCTGGCAGTGGCATGACTGACCCTTTGATCCTATCCACCACCTAAAAAATAACAAGACATAACTGACTGGAATTCAGGTACTACAATAAACACTGATTGGTCTGTCATGATCATGTAACTTGCTGATATTCATTTGTAAAACTGTTAATAGGGATTATTTTAGGGTCTGTTTTTGACACCTTTACTTAAGACCTTTAAACTTTTTTTTTCCAGAGAAAATCACAGTTAATATGGATGAATGCACTTGGAGACCAATTACTCTGAGTAGCAACCATTACATACCTTCCCCCCCCCAACACAAAGTGTCCTTTGCATGTAAAATCACAAAGATGTGTATCTGGACTGATTTTTTTTTTAGATCTGTAAGGTAGGTCTTCTCAGGGCAAAAGCGCCTATCCCCTTAAGTAGCCACGACCATCCTGAGCATATATTCCATACCTGCACTGTATCCACATTGAAGAAAGACTGATAATATTCAAATGTCCAAAAGCCCCTGTTTTGTTTTTCACCTCCAAGCAACTATAATTTAAGGAAAATTAAACAATTACACATACACTAAAAAATTAAGCAAAGTGGCGTCATTGAGACATAGACTTTTTAGGTTTAGTACAACAACAGATAATCTGTAATTTCAGAATTTAAGTGAAATGTCTTATGTTGAAAAAAGTACCTCTGAGCTCTCCTGCTGATTGTCCTCGTCGTCTGAAAGATCCAGTTTGACATCCCCTGAGGAGGCAGCTGTGGTGGAGTTAGAGATGCTGAGTGTGGAGGCGCCAGGATCAGCAGCCAGCAAATCTGCAGCCTCCTCAAATTCTGCACAGGTTTATACAATGTACAGAAGTGTGAGACAGCAAGATACTGAAAATACCAGGAAAACAAGTCACAGAACAGATTGGATTTGCCCACCTTGAAACTTTAAATCATCAGGACTAGCCATGGTAGAAGATCACAAAAGCTGAGGAAACTGAGGGAAGAAAATCTACAGTAAATAAATATTAACATTAACACGCACACTCCTACAAAAATTTAATTTACATCACTGAAAAAAATTTTCTTGTATAGTTAATACTTAATGCATGCTATACTTAATGCATTAAAACTTAAATGTTGGCCCTCACTTCAAGCTTGCTTTGGAAAAAAAGTGTCAGCAAAATTTGTCCATGAGAAATGTAAATAAATAGTGTCATGTATGAAACACTGTAGCTCTAAACAAAGATCTGGAGAAATGTTTAAAACTGGTCAAACCATGAGCACGATTTCACTCATCGCAATCAATGTAGCATCAATTTGTGTATCATATTAAATACAGTGCTTTGCTAAGATGGAAGTAACCCAGGGCTATCAAAACAAATGCCATTGGGTGTTCACGTAAGGCAGAGACAGAGAAAAATGTAACATTTTGGGCCGGTTCTGATGAACTGTTATGGATCAAACGAGACAGAGGAGTTGGCAGTTTGATGACAGATTAAGCCCGCTGTTATTTGCTGAAGGCGTTTGGTACGTGGGGGACTGATAGCTTTTAGCAGTTTTAATTCAATCCCCAAAATGGCACAAGTAATAAACAACATGCAAAATGAACACATAGCTTATAAAAAAAATTAAGGTTCTCTTACCAGCTGTCAGTCAGTCCTGCTGTGAGCCACCATAAAGCTGCCTTGTCTCGCGAGCTAGGCCAATTATCAACCACACTGTCGGAAACAACAGGCTGTATTAGTGATACCTTTGACTATGATTTTAGGAGACGGACGCACTAAAAAATTGTGTACTGCCGTAACTTTACATTCAGCGGGATGTTTACCTTGCCCATGCTCCACGTCACCTACCGAATAAGACAATTCCTGGCAGGGTCAAAATATGGTCACGTGACCGGACCAAGTCGGATGAAAATAAATAAATACGATTTCTTTCTTTTTTTTTTTTAGAGTGGCTTTTAGAGCGGTACATACGTTTTTCTAAATGTTTTTATACCTTAGGCCTTCATTTGGTGTTATTTCTCATGGAATATAAAATACTATTATTCTATAAGCATTAGTAAATATAATTGTATTTTTGCATTAGTAAATATAATTGTACTGTATAAAAATAAAATGTTAACGTTTAAAACAGCAAATCCCGCTGGGCCCAGCTACACATATAACAAACATAAAATAGAAAGTATAAAATATTATGATGGAACTCAAAAACAGATTTTTGTTTCCCTATCGGAACAAAAACACTGCCCCAGTTTCGTGAATCGTCGTGCTTGACAGACGGTCTTTTTGGAAACAGCGCCCCCCAATCACAGTTCCGGTTCACTGTAGGGGGAGGAACCGGAGAATCGCGTGTGCTGCTGTCGTTTGGGGTGAATATGGCGGCGTCTTGGTTGCTGAGGAGGTGCTGCTCCACCGCGACTGCTGTTCAGAGCGAGAGTTCGCGCTGGGAGAGACTGAAGAACGGCCGAGTAGGTGAGTGCTTCGCCATAAATCTTTAATCTTGCAGCCTCCCGACGCAGTGCCTTTGATAAGTTTTTCAGGAGCGCAGTAAATGTCTGCGTCTTAGCGGTGCTGATGCTCTGGGTCAGAGTTAAGCTTTACTGACCGAAAGTGACAACCCTTGTCATTGCGAGGTCATAGCACAGCACACAGTGAACCACAACGAAATGGGACCTCTGCATTTAACCCATGGAAAACCCGTGCAGCAGTGGGCAGCTAGTGAAAGCGCCGTGATGGTGACCTTACTCAAGGCAAACAGCACAATCTAACCCAAAATCCTCCGATGCGGGGGAACTCCCTAACCACTAGGCCACCACTGCCCACTGAATCAGCAGAGACTGTTTTTTTGTAAAATCCTATAGACCCTCCTATAGATACTTGCCTCTGGACCTATGGCTCAAGAGGTCCCAGGTTCGAATCCCACCTCTGGCACTACCACCACTGGGTCCCTGGGCAAGACCCTTAACCCTGAATTGCTCCAGGGGGACTGTCCCTGTAATTAGGACATGGAAGTCACTCACAAAAGACGCTCACAAAAGAGCGTCTGCTAAATGCCGCAAATGTAATGTAAATGTAATGATAAACTATATATAATAATATATAATATAAATCTACCTGAAAATAATGAAAAAATAGAACTGAAAAAGTTTACAATTTTTAGATATTCTTGTGTACATAAAACTTTTTTAAATTAAATTTTATGTGTTTTTTAATTTCAAATGTTTTCTTTGTTAATATATAATTTGTCATCTGTTTGTGTACAATCACGATTATAATTATTATTAATATTTAGACAGAGTGACTAGCTAAGTCCTTGTTTCACTAAAAGTTGTGCTTTTTCACAGGTGTTTGGTGCCGCAGCCTTTTGGGTGACTATAAGGAGGCATGCCGTGAGGTGTTCATTGGTGCATGGGAGCGTCCTGTTAAAGCCTCAGTTTATGTGGCCCTGCTGGGGGGAACTTATGCTTGTTATCACACAAACCCAGACAACACATCCTTCCAGACTAGTCTACTAGAGATGTCCAACAAGTTGTCCCTGCTGTCTCCGTGGATACGGAGCGGAATGTCAGACGGGCACGTGCAGAGCCTGGTGAAGCTGCGGAATGAAGGCAGACTGCGCTACCTCAGCCTTGGCTTGGTTTCCCTCACTTACATTGTGAGCTTTGACTCAGACTGCAGCCTTTATGAATCACAATGCTCTGCTCTTTCTGTACCTTGGGCAGAGCTGCCCAAACGCGTGCTGGATGTCGGCTTTGCGGGCCGCTGGTGGGTGCTGTACCACAAGATGAAGGACTACGATATCAACGAGGAAGAGTTTAAGCACCTATCTCCAGTTTTAGCAGCCACTATGCCACCTTCAGTGCAGGAGACAGAGAGGAATGAAAAACTACATAAAGAGTCATTAAAGCCACTGGTTATGGAGGTGGAGGAGGGCATGATGGATGCCACTGACAGTATACAGAATGGAGGAGTTGCAGTGGAACGGAAAGAGAAAAAAACATAAGACAAAACATAGCCAGATTTTGAAATGGTACAATAAAGAACAAGGTGTTATAGATGTTGTGGAAAATATAATTTCATAGTGTTTTATACTATATCTGTAGAGATTTATTGATAAGAAAACCAGCACTAACACCTAAATAAAAGAAAGTAAGATTACAGTGGCTAAAAAGAAGCGACCATGCCAAGTGGATGAATGGGACGTTTAGTGATTAATCACAAATCTGCTAGTCTATATGCTGAATTTTAGTTTATAGGTTTGGAAGTGAAATCACTCTTCAGAAGGAAGATGTGGTGATGTATCTCACCACAAAGAAATTCTGCAGGGAAGATATATAAACTCAATAAACTGTCTGGTTCTTAATGCAATTGAAATATTTTGGTGGGGAGAGGGTTTACATGTAATACAGCTGCATCTAAAGGCTGTTTTGCATTGCATAATTGGTCTGCAGTTGTCGGAGTTCAATAGTCACCTGTATTGCAAACAAGTTTTCTGATATTAGAACTTTGTTCTTTCTTCTTTCAACATCTCACTATGTCTTGTGTCTCTGAATTTATCCATGGGGACTCCTTTTTGATTTAATCTATCAATTTGTCTGTCACCACTGCAAACAAAAAAGGGCTCAGCACTCAGTGCTGTTAATTCCTGCTTGAATTCCACCTTGCAGTCCTCCTCCTTCAGCTTCCACCACTTGATCCTCTACTCTGCCCTCACTTTCCTCTTCTTCTCAACCTCGGAAGTCATCCTACAGACCACCATCATATGCTGTTTAGCTACACTTTCCCCTGTCACTACTTTGCAGTCTCCAGTCTCCTTCAGACTGACCCTACTGCAAAGAATATAATCTACCTATGAGCATCTTCCTCCACTCTTATATGTCACTCTGTGCTCGTCCCTCTTAAAATAAGTATTAACTACAGCCATTTCCATCCTTAATGCAAAATCTACAACCATCTGAAACTTTAGCATTCCTCTCCTTGACACCATATCTACCCATCACCACCTCATCACTTCTGTTACCTTCATCAACATGGCCATTCAAATCTGCACCAATCATCGCTCTCTCCCCTGGGTACACTGTGTCACTTCATCTAACTCACTCAAGAATTCTTCTTTCTCTTCCATCTCACAACCAACTTGTGGGGCATATGCACTAATAACATTCATTCATCACACCTTCAACTTTCATCACACCTTCAACTTCCAGCTTCAAACTCATCACCCTATCTGACACCCTCTTCACTTCCAAAACATTCTCCACATAATCTTCCTTCAGGTTAACACCTACCCCTTTCCTCCTTCCATCCACACCATGATTTAAACCCTCCTCCTCTAACTATTTAATCCCTCCTCCAATACTCCTGGCCTTACTACCCTTCCATTGAGTATCTTGCACGCACAAAATGTCAGCATTCCTTTTCTCCATCATATCAGCTAATTCTCTACTTTTACAAGTCATCCTGCCAACATTCAAAGTTCCTACCCTCACTTCTAATATCCTCCCCTTCTTTCTCTCCCCCTCCCTCTGGACATGCTTTCTTCCTCCTCTTCTTTTTCTTCTCCTTTGGCCAACAGTAGTCCAATTTCCACCAGTGCCCTGTAAGCTAACAGCACTGGTGGTGGGCATAGGTTAACCCGGGCCTTGATTGATCCATTACGGAAGTTTGTTTCATTGTCCGCAAATTGGTTTGGCAAAGTTTTACACCAGATGCCCTCCCTGACATAACCCTCCCCATTTATCTGGGCTTGGGACAGGCACGAAGAAATACACTGACTTGTACATCCCTAGTGACTGGGTTTAAGCACCCTGTTATATGCTTTCTGTAAATCTATAAAGGCACAGAACAACTCCTTCTGTCCTTCTTTATAGTCCATCAACACCCAGCAAACATTGCATCTGTAGTGCTCTTTCTGAGCATAAAACCATACTGCTGTTCACTAATTATAACCACTTTTCTTAACCTAGCTTCCATTACTCTTTTCTATAACTTGACACATGATAAAACATGTTGATGCGGCCGATCATTTTAATCCCTTTGCTCACCACCCGTATTTTTGGAAGCTGGTACCAGTACATGTCTTCTCCACTCATCAAGCATCCTCTCACTTTCCAAGATTGTATAGAAACTTTACTGCCATCTCTCCTTAACAACTCCATGTCTCTGTCATCCAGAGCAACATGCTATCCATTCTTCATCCTCTTCATTGCTGCCCTTTCTTCCATCTTGCCAATATGCTGAGCTTCCTGGTTCACTATTCGTTGTCATTCAGCCTTCTCTCTCTCTTTCTCTACATTCATCAGCCCCTCAAAGTGTTTTCAATCTGCTCAACACTGGTCATTTGTATTTTCAAAGATAACCTTTTTTGGAATGTATCTCAACCTTCTTTCTCTCCAACATTTCAGCTAGCTCACTCCCTTTACAAGTCCTGATGCCAACATTCATGCTTATTTGGCCAACAATAGCCCAGTTTTCACCTGCACTTTGTTGGCTAACAGCACTGGTGCTGGTCGTAAATTTCTAAGATATAATATTTTAATAGCTGAAACCCAACTAAAAGCTTTCCAAACCTTTTTGTTCTAATAAATTAGGTATAGTTGATCATTTATTAATTTTAAATTTCAGTTAATTTTTTAAGATTTTTTTAAAGAAATGCTGCTGGAAGATTTTCATTTTAATGCCAATGTATTTCAGCTCCAAAATCTGTTTCTTTGATTATGTATAAGTTCTTAATTGATCAGGGGGGAAAAAAAGGATTTGCCACCCTATATTCTGCCTCATTTAAAAAGAAGTCTGGCCATAAAATGTATTGTTGGAAATGTATTATTGTAACTTCTTTGGTAGGGTGTAACTACTTTAGCATTATATACACAGTATGTATTGAATGTATTTATATACATCAATTAAGTACATTAATCTCTGTTAATCTTACTGTATAGAAAACAGTGGGTGGATTTAAACTCTGCAGTGTCATTAAGCTAACAAACAACCAATCACTATTAAGGCTATATGATACAAGTTGGAAAGGAATGGAAAATAAGGCCGTGTGTCTTTTTCCTCCAACTGGAAAAAGGCCATTTTATTGCAGTCCTAAAGAACGATTGCCATTGTTTATTTTTCATGCCAAATACTTGGGTTAATCATGCCTTTAATCGGATTCCCTTTGAATGACCTCCTGTTTCATTTTCAGGAGAAATCCTCTCGCTGCAAATTAATCTCTCTTAAGCTCCACTATCTGCCCTGCATCCTCACACACCCTGCACTGAGACAGCTGGTATTGATCCCATGGCTCTGCAGGCCATGCTGCCTCTCGATTCTGATCAGTATCAGATTTGCCAAGGGCCATTGATCATCCTGATCCCACAGTAAAAAATGCGTAAACATTGTATTTAAAGGGCCTCTATTTCCACTTATAACATCTGGAAATTTCATGAATCAGCCTGTATATCAGAACTACTGACAGGTGAAGTGAATAACATTAATTATTATTTAATTATAATGGCACTTGTCAAGGGATGGGATATATTATACAAATGTGAACAGCCAGTTTTTGAAGATGATGCTTTAGGAGCAATGGGCAAACATACGGATCTGAGCAACAAGGGATAAATTGTGGTAGCTAGAGAACTGTCAGAGCATCTCCATGTGAATCAGCAGCATGGTCATGGACACCCAAGGGTCAATGGTGTGCATGGAGAACTCTTGGCTGATTCCTCAGAAAAGCTGCTCTGACACAAACTGCCGAAAAACATTGCATCATTGTTCATATGGTGTTTCATAGCTGCAGATCAGTCACATTTCCCATGCTGGCCTGTGTTCACCCCTTAAAAGCTCTGACAATCAGCAAGCACTTATCAGAAGTGGACTATGGAGCAATAGAAGAATGTTTGATTCTTGAAACCTGTTTTCTTTAATATCATGAGGAAAGCCAGGTATTTGTACACTATTTACCTGTGGAAGTGATGCCAGTAGAATGCGTTGTTCACAGAAGGCAAGCTGGAGAAAGCAATTATGCTCTTTTTAATGCTCTGCGTTATGTTCTGAGTTTTGTCATTCATGGGGATGAACTGTATACTTAGGCACATACCACCCACCTAAAAATCATTGCAGACCAAGTACATCCTTTCATGGCAGTGGAATTATCTAATGACACTGGCCTTTTCTGTTGAAAATGTAGCACCACCATACTGTAATATTTGCCCAGGAATTAGGGAATTCTTTGAGAAACATGAAAAATGCTTGAATTGGCCTCCTAATTCCCTAGGTTTCAATTCGATCAAGGCAAGGGGACCCATGCATGACTGTTCTTAATGAGATAATGCACTTTTCAGTTCCATCAGTGGAAGTGAGGGAAATAGTGGAATACAGATAAAACCTTATTTTGGTTTAGTCTTTTTTTCCACAATAAAGTAGCATTTCTCTGTCCAACAGATAAGCGCATGTTATTGAATGTTATTACAGTTGAGGCCAAAATTATTAGCCCCCCAGGAATTATGGAACATTTATCTAAACTTCTTCCCAATGTTTGCAGCATTGATCATTGTTGCTGACCTGGCCTCTGCTGAAGTTGAAGTTTCAAGGAACACAGTTGTGAGGGCTCTTCATCGTGGAGGGCTTCAGGGCCATCGTCGCAGAAAAACCCCTTTACTCAAAGAGCGGCAAATCACAGGCCGACTGAGGTTTGCCCATGAACATTTGAAAGGTAAAGATGAGTTTTGGAAGTCTGTGCTTTGGTCTGATGAGACTAAACTGGAACTGTTTGGGCACATGGATGTTGCTTATGTGTGGTGAAGAAAGGGAGAGGCCTTCAGCCCTAGGAACACAGTTCCCACAGTTAAACATGGTGGTGGGAGCATCCTGCTGTGGGGCTGTTTTGTAGCCTCAGGCACAGGGAGCCTTGTTCATGAAAAAAGAAAATTATGTTGACATTTTGAGGGAGAATATGCAGAAATCTGCTCTTAGGCTTAGGTCGTCACTGGGTCTTCCAGCAAGACAATGACCCAAAGCATACATCGAAATTAGTCCAACAGTTCCTCAAGGATACCAAAACCAAGATCCTGGAGTGGCCTACACAGAGCCCAGACCTCAATCCTATTGAGAATCTGTGGCGGGTGCTCAAAGTGAAAGTCCGTGCTCGGAAACCATGCAATTTGGACCAGCAAGAACAATTTGCAATGGAAGAATGGGCCAAAATCCCTCAGGAGACCTGTGCCATCCTAGTAAAGAACTACTTTACTAGGATGGCACAAAAAGAGATTGTTGTCAGCTGTGGCTCAGAAAGGGTACACAATTGACTATTAATGGCTTTTTAATTTTGGATGTCTCATTTTTGCCCTTTCTTGTTTCAACTCGGTGTATCAATAAAATATCCTAATTAAATTTAGTGGAGATTGTTTTTTTTTATAGTATATTTGTTTCCAAAATAACAAACACTTGTTGTTAATGGTCATTTTCATGGGGAAATCAAGAGTGTTGTCTAATTTCATAAGGGGGGATAATAATTTTGGCCTCAACTGTATAATGCATTACAATCAATTGAATTGATCCAGCTGAATCACTACCTTCAAATCGAAGCATATTTATACTCCTATTGACTTGTCATTATGCTTGGCCCAGACACACAGTGTCCCTTGGGGGGTGATTGGGTGGCTGTTTGATAGGAGAAAGGAGACTCTGTCTGTGTGTAGCACAAGCTAAAGGGTTTTTTCTTATCTCACAGTAACCTTACTCCACTTGGGAACAGTGTAATACAGGCTGTAATGGGGTCAAAGATCAACCTGTGATGTCATTAATGCACACTTGCAAACTATCTTTCTAAACTATCGTGTATCGCTCGATGAGAGGAAACATTGAATGTGAATTGTCTGCGCCAACTTTTCCAACCAGAGTCATGGGTGTTGGGCTTGAAATAGGAGGAAAAAGCAGAGAAACACTCCAGACAGGTCACCATTCTAACACGCTGGATAGAAGACATGCATGTCTCTGGATTGTGTGGGACATAGGAGCATATAAACACATAGATATTGGTTTGAGAGGATTTAGAAAAAGTTTTGTGGATGTTTTTACAAAACAGTTTGGTGATTACGGACATCAAGTGTTTGATAGCAATGTTAGCCTTGCAGTATAAATAATAAAGAAGCAAGGATGTAGTAAGTTTGAAACTGTGTTATTTTTTCCCCAAATGATTACTTTAAAATCTTTCCTGCATATACATAAGTTGCTCACCAATTAATCTGCCTCAATAGCTCAATACCTAGCCATGGCAACCTGAAATATAGTTGTCTCTTGCCATTGTTGTCATTGTCTAGTGGCAGCGGTGACCTAGTGGTTGGGGACTAGGCCCCATGATCAGAAGGTCATAGGTTCAATTCCTAACCCATTAGGTTACTCTGAGGCACCCTTGAGCAAGTTACCATCACCGCTGACATGGTGCTGGATTTGGCTTTCCAGGATATGGATTCTGGAGCTTTGCTGCAAGGATTTTATTACGTTTAACCACAAGAGCATTAGGGAGATCTAGTACTGTTGGAGGACCACTCTAACTTACCCTGAAGGTACTGGATGAAGCTTTATAGGGGCAGCGGTGGCCTAGTGGTTTGGGAGTTGGTCACAGGATAGGAAGATTGTGGGTTCAAACCCCTTACCAGCAGGTTGCCCTGAGGTACCCTTGAGCAAGGTACCGTCCCCGTCAGTGCTCCCCAGGTGCTTTCATAGCTGCCCACTGCTGCATGGTGTTTGCATGGGTTAAATGCAGAGGTACAATTTTGTTGTGGTTCACTGTGCTGTGGCGTCGCAATGACAAGAACAGTCACTTTCACTTTCACTTCCATTACTCCAGAGATTCACACCAGGGGCTCCATACCCCTTGACATTGCCTGTGGTGACTCCAGTCTCACTTCTTTGCTTCCTTCAAGCTGAGAGATCTGAAATAACAATAGAGTCAACAACAGCCAAACAGAAACCACATTAAAATGACAGTTTACCCATGTCTTCAGTTTACACAGATTTTCCATCTTACCCCTATTATAGTTGGTCAGCCAAGGTGTGAGAAATCCACTTCAGATTTGATGAAAGGTACAAAGAAGTTGAAAAATGTCATAAAGGTAAACTATGTCTGTTTTGGGTACTTAAAACCCCTCAAATACCAACAGTGCGCATCAGGAGAGAAGAAAGAATATACATTTGATTTTTCTAACATACAGTACCTTAGAATGTAGAATACATTTTTTCTCATCTTTTAATCTCAGTCATTTAAGATTTAAGTAAATTTTGGCAAAAGCTTATTTCGGTAAGTTTGTTTTTATGTACCATTTGCCAGTTCCTGCTTCTCCCTTAACTTTTTTTTTTTCTTTTTTCCCCAAATGATCTTTGTCCTCCATGCATCCTTCCATCTTACCCTTCATCAAATCCCTCACACCACCCCCAATAGCTGTCTATCGACTACTGTTACTACAACTGCGGCAAAGGTGCAGGCTGATGAATGGTCAGTGCAGTCCAGACACTGCATGGTGGAGAGGTCAGGGGCCATCAGACATTGAGTGTATGTGTGGCGTGGGGGTGGGAGGGAGTTGTCTGACCTGCAGCACACAGAATGTCTCATTAATATATATAACAAAGAACAAAAAGATTAAATAAAAATAAACACAAATAATGATGAAAATCCCATTGTTTAAAGAACAAGAGAGACCAAATGCGAAAGAAAATATACTTTTGAATTTACACAGTGTCTAAAAACCAAGTTATCTTAGGCCAATTTATTTATTGGTTTAGAGAGATTTAGTGATGATTTCTCTTTGTCTTTTTAGCTACTTCAGGGATTTATCCTTGTTTTAGACCAATTTACTGATGTATCTTTTTTTTTTTTTTTTTGTTTATATTTCAGGCTGATTTAGACATTTAGAGTGGTGTTTAAGACCGAGTGTCATTAATTGTTGGGTTGTAGATTGATTTAGTGATTTATCTCTTGCATTTGTTAGCTCATTAGGTAATTTGTCTTTTTGCTGAGTTAGTTTACTTATGTAGCTGTGATAGTAAGCGAGTCTATAATCCATCATTGTCTACCTGAAAAACATTTAAAGAGCTGTTTAGTTCAGCACTAAGCATACTTTTTGTAATAAAACAAAGGCCAAGGCTGCTAAAGGAGTTCTAGTGAGTTTAAATGATTTGATAATGATTTGTTTCAATGATATTATTCACTAAACAGGGATTTATTGTATTATAAGACTGTTCAATTTGATTTTATTTGATTATTCGGGCATGATCAGTGCTTTATATTTTATATGGGTTACATACAAACATTTTAATACATTTACTTCAGCAATGACTATTGTGTGACTGAAACATTATTTTTCAGAAATAAATTGTCTTCACGAGTGCAAGCTCATCCCTCAAGTAGGTGAAGGTTACTTAGCTAGCTTTTTTTATGTAAGGTGCTGCTAGCTACATAAAAAAAAAATTAACTAGTGATGTAGTGATGTTGCTGCTAATTAATGACAAAACTCTTTCACTAGTTCAAATAAAATATATTTTTTAATAAAAAAACTCATTAATACAAATCTTGCTATCATCCAAGCTACAACGGTGTCCTTAGCTATGATAGTCAATCATTTTCAAAAATGCACAAAAAACAAACTGCGGGAACATTTTACACATTACCAAACACATACAATTAATACAACAGTTAGTTTTCTATTTTAGGATAAAACAGGAAGATGAGATACCTAAGACAATTTTTTTTAAACTAAGTAAACTATTTGGTGGGCAGCTGTGATGACTGGAGAACTAGATTAATTTTAACAAAAAAATTCAAATAAAATCCCTGCGATGGGCTGGCGACCTGTCCAGGGTGTGTCCCCCGTCCTTCGAAAATGGATGGATGGATGAATTCAAATAAAACTTAGAGTAGAAATCTGCAACAAGCACAGACTCACTCACTCATTTTCTTAGACGCTTGTCCTGAGTAGGGATGCCAGTAGTGCTGTAGCCCACAGGAATTCTGGCAAAAACTAAAAAGCTGAGCTGAACTTGACTTTGTCATGGTTTAATCGGTCCAGAAAGGGAAACGCTGTACTTTGTACTGAGGAAGGAACTGCTAACATTAACGCATTTTTGATACAAAATTTATTTACCTTTTTGTTATTTTGTAGAACAGTTGTACAAGACTAATACAACACTAAAGGTTGTGTATTTCACATGATATTTTTTGTGATAATGTTCCAACTTTTGTTATTTTACTTATTCTATTTTGGGCAACATTTTATTTATTAATTAATTAAATACCGGAAATGAATAAGTGTAAGCTTACATATTATTAATGTTATATTTTATTATAAATAATACCAACATTCTGGACCACAATTTTTAGAGCTAATTAACTTTTAGACAGAACAATGTCCACTGTTTTTTTAGTGTTAAACAATAATACTGGATAACACACATTTAGGGTTGTGCCTGTCAGAAGGTAATGGGTTAAATGTCTGGAAATGTCTGGAAGAAAGCGTGCGCGTGCGTGTGTGTGTCTGGCAGACCAAGCGAAGAGGAAAGATAGTGGGAAAGAGGGAAACAGGGAGAGGTATAAATATAAATGTCTGTGGTGTGTGAAAACGTTTGACGTTGGGAAAGAAGGCAGACAGTGCATACACACACACACGAAGGGGGGGGGATGGGTGCTGAAAAAGGGGAGGGGACGAGAAAGAGAGCGAGGGAGGGAGAAGAAGAGAGAAAAGCGAGAGGGGTAGGAGGAAGAAGGGGGGACACAGGGAGCAAGAGTGGGAGAGAATATAGAGAAAGAGACAGAAAGCTAGCTAGCAAGAGAGGAAAAGAGATGGGGAGGAGGTAGTAGGAAAAAAGGAAGGGGGGAGGAGAGAGAGAAAGAGAGAGAGGAGGGAAAAACAGAACATTCAGAAATTTCATTCAAAGTGACACAGCTTGCGTGTCCTGATTTGCTCGCTCTCTCTCTCTCTCTCTCTCTCTCTTAAACACACACTCACTCTTGCATGGAAACACCAGACAGTCTGCAGCTCAAGTTCACAGCAGGAGGACGCCCTGAGAGGAAAGGAGAGGAGAGGAGTGAGATAGAGAGAGAGCTCTTAGAAGAAAAGTGAAGGTTGTAAGGGTGAGGGAGTTTGAAAAAAGAAGAAAAAAAGAGGCAAAGGAGAGAGAAAGAGGGAGGGATACGCCACCGAGATGGAGGAATGCAGGAATGATTGAATCCAATGTAAAGAGAGAGAGAGAGACTTCGAGTGTCAGACTGGGTGTATACATCTGAGGTTTTACACACAGAGGCTTGGGTAAGTGCATTTTTTCCTCTTTTTCCTTTTTTTTTTTTTTTTTTCCTTTTTCTGTCTGTATTTTCCAGCAGTCGGTGTATCCACTGTTATAAACACTGTCACACTCCCTTTATGACGTACTCTTTTAGATTTACATACATGCATTTACATACATGCTGAAAACCTTGCATTGGGATGCATTATTGTCAGGCCAAATAGCCCCGACTCTTTGTTGAAACCGACACAAATCTGACATGACATTTGTGACAAGTGTTGCTTATGTGTTTGGACATCACTGCAGGATGGGCTAATGTGATGTTATCCACAAAGACATGCATGCATGAGCCTCGCATCATCCTGCATGTTCTTGTGCATGTGGTTGAGACTTCTCTTTTCCCTAGTTTTCCATGAAATTACAATTGTCAGTGCACTTTTCTCATTTATGAGTATGTGTCAAAGAAATGCTCTGCCCCAAACATCATTTTTGAGTGTAAGTGTATGTGCAAGACTAAAGTGCCAGTATAAATGCCTGTGAAAATAAATAGCAATTGGATTAAAGTATTGATCCAGTCTGGGGTAGGTAGACATAGACCCAGTTGCCTAGACTGTGGGGGATGGTGGCACAGTCCACATTTCCATGGACGTCTTCATCAATAACTGTCTTTCAACTTAGAGCTAAACAAGCAGCAAGTTTTAGCATGCTTTTGCTCGCAGTACATTCAGGGCCAAGACCCTGAGCAAACACTGCACTTACTAAGGCCTTGTGTGATTAACACACTTCCAGGAGCTACAACTATACAACAGTACTGAGCACAACTTTTTCCAGTGATGGCTCCATAGTTTGTGTTTCTAAGGATACAGCTTTCTGATCATTTTCATTTCATTGGTGTGCTTGGAGCACTGTGATTAGCTTCACTTCATGTCAGAAGCACAATCATGTGTATGAGTAGCAAAAATAAATAAATAAATAATAGAAAAGCCTTCTTGTTATAACCTTCATGGGGCACATGCATATACAAAAAATTGTGTTGATGTGACATTCTAGATGCATTCTTGTTGAAAATCACAAATTTGCTTTACAAGAACAGGCTTGTTCAGAAATGGCCATGCTTCCCCTGAACTTATTCACCCACAGGGTCATGAGTTCAAGTCCCAGGTGGGGGAGGGGGGCAGTCTCGATGGCCTTTATTCTTCTTATTCGTCCTTTAGCGACCCTTCCCCCTGCACCTCATATGCAATCGTTGGACAGCTATGAATTCGTGTGGCTCAGACATTTTGAGTCTTAGGCAAAAAAGGAAGTGAAAAACGATTTAATATTGTTCATCTTGCTTTAGGGTACTACGCAGTTTTGTCCTTAGTAATCAAAGTTAGTCTTGCTTACCAAGTTAAAATATGCTACAGGAATTTCTACAGGATTCCTAAAAGAATTGAATAGTTAATTTGAACAATTCCTATAGTATAATATAATCACACTACACAAGTAATGCAGTTTACTATAAAACAGTATTAAAAGAGTATTACACAGAGCTAAGAGTGTTATAGATTATGACAGACATATATTAGAGCTCTATGGAGATCTTGGGGTTCTTGATTTGGTTACTATAGATCCATTGATGCAGTTTCTGTGGGCAGATTCTCCAAGCACTTTATATCAGCTTGGCTCCTCCCACAGTTTGCACATATTGTGTAAGTGGGCATGGCAAATATGTAAATGTTAAAGGAGTGGCTGGTCATTATATCTATTCAAAATGTGACTGATCTGACAGGTTGTGTGATAAACAGTTAAGTTTTTTTTAATGTCTTTTTCCCTCATTTTAAAACACATCAGACCTGCAGACAGACAAACGGACGAGCGTCACTACCAGACAACCCCTCTTTCATAGGAAATGAGACCCTTTGACCTTTGCCATTCAGACTGTCTGGAAATGTGGAGCCTGGAATCGATCAACACCCCCTCCAACCTCTTTGCCCACACACACAGACACACACACACACACACACACACATATACACACACATAAACACACACACACTTACACTCACTCTCCACCTCCAGCTCCTTCCTACCCCCCTTCCATTTTTCTCTTTCTTTGCAGCTAGCTGAGTTCCCCCTTCCCTTTCCCGCTCACCCTCGCTCTCCCTTCCCCCACATTCAGATAATAGACCCCACAGTGCTTATGCTATATTTCATGCTTGGCCCCCAGTGCTCAGGCCACTCTACATATGGTCTCATCCATCGAACATTAAAACCAGTAAGTAAAAGACTGTTTCTGTGTCTAGCGTGTGAAAGATTAACATTTTGTTAATGGACCTCTTGGTCATCATAACCCTAGTTACTTGCTGACCATAATTCACAATAATAATAGTGTATAATAATATTTGTTTGTGTATTTTGTGTAAAAAAAAGCATATGTCAGATGGATATATTAAATTTAGGCACCTTTTTACTTTTTCTAACATCAGATTTTGTGACATCTTGATATATAGAAACAGGTACTGGTAACAATATTAATCCATAACTCAAAACGCTTGGGAAATGAATGTTGTATGTCTTTAATATATAAGGTGTACTGATGCAGACATCTCTGAAAAAGTGTTAGTAACACTGTGACAAAATACATGTACACATAGGTTGAATAGATTAGCATCAGGCTACTGTATCTCAATGCAAAGATTTGTGACACTTCAAGGTCTATTTAATGACAGAGTTAATAGTCAAAGATTTTTCAAATGTATGTACAGTTATCATCATTATATGCCTTTATTATGTAGGACTTGGATAGATCTGTAAAATTGTTAATAATACTCAAACCGTATGTACAACCTTATAAAACAGTCAAATATAAATCAAAACAAGACTAGAGGAAAAAACATTATGCTAATTTAACTTCTCTGGTACACATGAAGATCTGTGATATTATTAGTTCTTGAGGCATCATTATGGCTATGTTGGTAACACTTGCTGTGTTTCCATCTAAAGCATTTACATAAAACACTCCAGTCGATAGAAATAGAAATTGATAGTAGAATTTGAAGAACATTGTCAAACTTTCTTTGTTTTAACCTTAGTACATAAATACTAGTAATAACCTGAAATGAAAGGGAAACATTGGCTGCAGATTTTGTAAATGGAAAATATTCAAACTGTTCTGTATAGCAGAGAAGCTTTCAAAACCAAAAATATAATAATATAAATTGATGCTGAAAATTAGATCAATAATGTAGCATTTTTATCACCATAAATTCAAACAAGTTCATGGGCACAAAATAAAAATTGTTTATTTTTATTTTATCGATATGTGTGTAATTTCATTATAAGCAAGGCTACTGGGATTAGTATTATCTTCTGTAAAAATGTATGCGCACATGTATTATTACATATATATTAATACATATATAATAAATATTAATTAATAGAGATTTATCATCGTCATAGGTGTTCGTTGCTTAAATAAAATTGATAGCCCTAGTTGTCACATTCCTTAATATAAGTACTACAGTTATAACTGTGTATTGTAACAATACTGCAGATAAAATACTTGCATGAAATCCATTTACTTGCAGTAAAATGCTTTTTTTAATCTAACACAGGCAAATATGACTTTGCTAGCCTTACTTAAACCAGTACTAATAGTTATCTGATGAGTGTTTGCTAAAGCTAACCATAAATCTATTTTTAATATTTTCAGTATGTAAAGTCCAATGATACATCACTAACTCATCTCTAAACACTACAATTAGTAACACTACAACTTTGCTTGAATTATGTTAAAATTAGTGCATGTACATGTACAAATATATTGTTTTGTGTGCAGTGGTTTGTGACACTGGTAGCTCTTACTGGCATGATATTATGAACATAATTTTAATCCATAGCTAGAAGTTAGTTTCTAAAATGCATGCCAAGTCAAGCAATGTTAATGGACATTTTGCATCATGCATTTTGCTACACCTCATCCATAGCAAGTTGCTGTTTGGTAACTAATGTTTGGATTTACAATGCAAGATCTAATGACACTGTACACCACACATATTTTGTCCTATCTTTCTGATGTTCAAGGTTTATGACCCTGCTGGCCCTAGCTGAGTAAAATTAATGGTAATATAGATTTTAATAAGCATGAATTTTTGCTACATAACTTTATATTGTTCTAACATTTTGTTGGTGGGTCCATTAATGTTGAGTGAAATTCAAACAAAAAACTAAAACTGTAAACGGGAAAAAGCAAAAAGCGAGTGAAAGTGAACATTCAACGCTGTCGGTGAGTTTTGGAGTAAGAGAAACCATCGACTGTTGAGTGTACCTTAACTCTCGATCTCCCCCAAACCACACAGGCCTCACTGATTAGATGCTGAACCCACCAAGATGGCCACTAGAGTGTCTCCAACAGCATCACAGTGACAAGTGAAGCGAAAGGCTGTACACTATTTTCATTGCCCAAGGTCCCATTTCACATTCATTGCTGTCGGTGGGTTTTATCAGGCTGACTCGCCGAACAATGAATGAGAACTGTGGTCTTCCATTTCAGCTCGTCGTCTACTTTAAGGGTGCAAGATGGCCCCTTCGATTCTTTTTTGAAAATGCCAGTTGTTCTTTGCATTGTGTGAACATTTCATAACATAGTGCAGAAGAGTTGGTCCAAGGTTACATTTCTTTAAGTTACATCAATAAATGCTGAGCAAATTTCTGTTTCCTTCTCTGACAAAGTGACCATTCTTAGAGTGAAATGTGTCTTAATGTAAGTGCTTCAGAGTGGTTTAATAAACAGCAAAGCTAAATTAGAGCTTTGAATGCCTTGTCATTTTTTTTTTTATCTTGTGGTTTGAATATAGGTGTGGTCTCTCTTTATCTTTAGTGGAGTTATTTTGCTCTGATACTCTGCTTGATCCCACAGTTCCTCGGGCTGACCTCAGCGCCGACAAAAACGATCGGTCAGTCACTCTGATCCGCCTGAGCCACTGAGACAGAGAGCAAGAGAGTCAACATTACTCACTACAGCATATCTTCTCCTCAGGCTTTTTGTGTGTGTGTGTGTGTGTGTGTGTGTGTGTGTGTCTGTGTGTGTGTGTGTATGTGTGTGTGTGTGTGTGTGCATGGCATGCACTGCTAAACAAGGTCAAGCAGGCAATGCAGTGGTGTAAGGCATTTCAAGCGGGGCAATTGTGCAGGGGTCTGTACAGCTGGTGGGAGGCCTTTTGATGCTTTCATTGGATCCTTTTTTTATCATTGCTTATGCCACTTTTGTCATGAGAAGCTGCAACAACTGAATGATATCTTTAAAGCACAAACTTAAGGCATGGTTGCAACAGCACATTATTGAAGGTCATTTTAATATGGGGGTATTGAATTTATGCCACTTTACTGCTTCGGGCTAAAATAGGAACATAATTCACTACAACTGCTCAACAGTGAACAATTTAGTGAAAAATATCAGCAGCCAATGCTGAAGCTAATTACAGGAACACTTGTGGAGACCTCTCAGTGATGAGAGGATGAGCTGAGTGGAGACTTAGAGACATGGAGTGCAACTTTTAATGAATAAGAACAAGCGTCTCTGAGTTAATCCCACAATGCACTGAGTGAACAGCACTGGCAAGCTGTTAGTGAACTGCAAGTACACAAGGGAAAATGGCAGTCCATAGGCCAAATACCTGTAAAAGTACAATAACACCCACATGTGACACTTCAAAAGACTTCATGACATTTACATAACTCTTTTATTATAAGCCAATGTATAAAAAAAACAATGCTAAAATTTATAAAGGTTCTTACCATTAAAACTACTTTTGATAGTTTCAAGTGTAATGACAATGGACACTTGTTGCAATAAGCTTTAAAAACTGCCTATAAATTTAATTTTTGATTAGATACAATAACATCTTCCAGTTCAGTACCATAGATAAAAGGAACTTGACACTGTGTATTTATTTGTACCAAGTATGACTTAGTTACTCATTAGGTTGACTGGACTTTTTACAGGTGCTCTGTAAAGTCTGTCCAAGATCACAACAGTAACCTCAAAAGAACACATTGGCAGGTGGAGCATGGGTAAATGGAGTTGAGAGAAGCAGGTCCAGCAAGCCAGAAAGGGGTCAAAGTCTTCAATCCACTTCATTATCTCGCTTTGTTCGCAGCAGCTAATCTCAAGGCAACTTGAAGCAACTGGCTAAGGAGCTAACGTGGAGACTGAATAGTATAGAGTAGTGAGGCCTGACTGAAACAGTGATAGAGACTTTTTTAAACTGCCATCTGCTCACTGTCTATGACTATATGGGGTGCATACTGCCAAAAATTACAGATGTGACAAAATGACAAAGTGTTTTACTACTGCACTATGCAAAATTACCAAGATTAACAAAGAGTCACCTCCAAAAGTGCTGGAACAGCTAGGCCAGTTCATTTCAATATGAAATGATATATCAGGTTTTTAGCTTGTATTTCCTGGTATTTACAATTAAATATGTGAAATTGCCTAGTTCATAGCACCCTTTATATCTGACCTCCTAGTTTTTCAAGTGAGCAAATGTATTGAAGCAGAAAGCTTTGCTTCTAATAAATGGTGCCATCTCAAAGAGAGAAAGATCAGAAGATGGGAGGCCTAAAAACATTAATTTTTGCTTTTCTTTTGACTGGATTTAGTAATTGTGGCAGTTTTCTTTGAGATCATTATTATAATCCTGAACACTCCAGTGTTATTTCTAATCTCTTTTTATTAGTTTGAGTTCTGTCATAAAATAATTTCAACACAAAGTAAATATCAGTGCACTAGAGACAGACCTGAAACTTTATCTTCAAAACAATTAGTTGGGGAAATAATGTGTTACTACAGGTTATAAAATGTTGAAAACATTTAAGTATATTTTATATTTTCTTATAATAAAATCAGTTCTTGTAATAGAGCCTATTTGGTTCAAAATATTCTGCTGATCTAATCGGTAGTAAGCAGACAAACTACACATTGGTATGAATGATGTAATAATGACTTACTCATGATAATCATAAATGATTTACTCAAATCATTAATTTATTTGCGGTAAAATGTTATCCTGAAAACCAACTGTTAAACCATTCAGTTTACTACCTCTTAGACTCAGACAACTAAAGTAATACTGTACTGTTAGGGCTGACACCATCAACAAAGGTGGTGGACATTCTTTTTTTGCTGACTGATCTGACTGGAGCTTAAGGATATACAGCCATGGCCAAAAGTTTAGAGAATCACTCAAATATAAATTTTCACAAAGTTTGCTGCCTCACTTTTTATGATGGCACTTTGCATAAACTCCAAAATGTTATGAAGAGTGATCAGATGAATTGCAATTATTTGCAAAGTCCCTCTTTGCTATGAAAATGTACTTCATCCCCCCAAACAAAACATTTCTGCTGCTTTTCAGCCCTGCCACAAAAGGACCTGCTGCGATAATTTCAGTGATCCTCTGGTTAACACAGGAGAGAGTGTTGAGGACAAGGCTAGAGATTACTCTGTCATGCTGATTGAGTTAGAATAGCAGACAGGATCCTATGAAAGGAGGGTGGTGCTTGAAATTGCTACCGGGGTGGCGGTGGTCTAGTGGTAGGGTACTTGCCTACGGATCTCTGGATCAAGAGATCTAGAGCAAGAGCACTACCACCACTGGGTCCCTGAGCATGACCCTTAACCCAGGGGGACTGTCCCTGTAAGTCGCTCTGCATAAGAGCGTCTGCTAAATGCTGTAAATGTAAATGTAAATGTAAACCATTGTTCTTCCTCTGTTAACCATGGTTACCTGCAAGTCATCATTGCTTGGCACAAAAAGCTTCACAAGGAAAGAAGTTCAGTTGTTCTGAAGAAAGCTTCAAGTGCCCAAGAAAGAAAGGCTCCAGGATTGGAAGGTCATGTGTTCAGATCCCAGACCAGTAGGTTGCCCTGAGATACCCTTGAGCAAGTTACTGTCCCCATCACTGCTACATGGTACTGCTACTGTAAGTATATGGTAAGAAATGCAGAGGAATCATTTTGTTGTGGTTCACCGTGTGCTGTGTTTCACAATGACAAATAGTCACTTTCACTTAAAGCATTCTCAAACCATTCATGTGTGCAGTTGCTTTTCAGCCAAGGGAGCGGGCTCACACACGGTTTTGCCGAACAACCCAGCCATGAATAAAGAATGGCAGTTAAACATCCACCTGAAAGCATCTTCTCCCAACCATCCATGAAAAGTTTGGTGAAGACTAATGCTTTATACAGTATGATGGAACATCGTGCCATAAGCAAGTGATAACTTAGTGGCTTAGGGAGCAAAACTTCAAAATCTTTGGTCCATGGTCAGGAAACTTCCCAGACCTTAATCCCATTGAGAACGTGTTGTCAGTTCTCAAGAGGAGAGTGGACAAAAAACCCCCACAAATTATGATTTGTACTTGTAATTCTGATATATACCATAGAAACATCTGACAAAAGATCTGAAAACACTGAAGCAAACTTTGTAAAAAACAATTCTCGAAACTTTCTACTTTCTGCTCTCTGTTCAAAACTATAGAGGGTTTACTGCTGTAAAGGAAATGATAAATTTGCAAAAACTGCATCAGGCTTTGCCCTGTAATGGACCGGTGACCTGTCCAGGGTGTTTCCCTGCCTTTTGCCCTGTGAATTCACAAAATTGTTGGTTTCTTCTTTATTCCTTTCTTCTTTCTTCTTATATTTTCTCATAGCATCTTTTAGTTCTCTTTAGTTCTTCTGTCTCATATATAATAAGAGAATAAATGCTTTTCTAATGTTCTAATACTTTTGGAGGGGATTGTATGAAACTTTACTAAATATATGCACATGCACATGGCATCATTAGTTAGGGTTGGAGATCTTTAATTACCTCACAATCTATAAAAAGTTAATTCCTATTTTTGTTGTTTATATAATCACCACATTGTGTGAGAATTTCACAATAAACAGAACAATAAAAAAATATATAAAACTGTTTTTTTCCCCAGCAATAGTGATATGCCATCCTAATAACATTCATTCATTCATCTTTTTATCCTAAGCAGGGCTCTGGAGTCAACTGCCTGTTTGCCCTGTAGTTCAAGACACCATATACCATATGCATGTTTTACTGTATATTATACTGCCCTTTTTAAACAGCATGTAGATGCTGGTTTCATCCACCCCTGCAGGGCTCCTGAAAAGGGACAGAATTTGGGCAGCAATTTTCTGCTATATTTGAAAAATTCCTGTTTTTACATCCTCTCACTATCCATTACTATTAAGCAGTGTGTTTTTTTTACTTTAAAACTGACCTATGTAAATAAACTATTGATTAGTTGAAAGTCTTGATTGGATATCCTATTTTGTTCCTCATTCAAAAATAGACCAGGCTGAAATATTCATTATAATTTCAGTGTTATTCACAGGCTGAATATATGGGGTATAAATGAATAGATACATAAGTAACATTAAAAGTATAATGGAAACCCAAATGAAAGACCTCAGTATATGAATACAGAAACATTATTAATGCAATTAACCAATGAAAGTCTTACTGTGACTTGTATAAAATGTATAAAAATGTGGAGCTGGCCCAATCAACTTATTTTTTTTGTTTATACTTGCACCATATTTTAAACCCAGCTAAGTAACATCTAGTGCCACAATTTGCAGTGACTTTCCTTCTTTAAGTGTTTTATAATCTTTTCTGATGTTTAAACAGGTATGATGAAATAACTGATAGTCTATTATATTTGTCATATATAGACAAAGTTTTATAGCTTTACTTGAGTGCTTGAGTTAAGTGGCTGAAAATGTCCTGCTCGGATAATGTGGTTATATATGCTCACTGTGATGTTAGCTAGTTTATGTGTGTTCTGGTCTCCTCATCCAAGCGTATTTAGCTTAACCAGTGACATTGTGTAAGCTGCGAAACTGAAATATATAGTTTATATATTTTGCAGACTACTACTTTATAGTATGAAAAAAGTGTCTGGCTTTAGTGTTTGTAGCATAATATGATTGGGAGAATCCTAACTAGCATGTTGAAATGATAAAGGTGCTTGGTGCCTCAACTGAGACTGATTTAAACTACACACTTGGGCTATATTTTTTACCTTGCCTTTTTGGGACCACATATGATATTAAACTGCTCCATGCTAAATCACACTTCATTTTATTTATCTTAATCTCTGTCCATTCATTTTCTTTTCCTTCTTTCAGCTGCTTCTGTTATGGGTAGCCACAACGGATCTTCTATCTCTATTTCTCATCCTTCAAGCCAACCACCTGCATGTCCTTTCTCACCACATCCATAAACCTCCTCTTTGGCCTTTGTCTTCTCCTCTTGCCTGGCAGCTCCATCCTCAACGTTTTCCCAATATACTCCTCATCTCTCCTCTTGTCCAAACTATTGCTGCCTCGCCTGAGTTTGTCTTCAAATCATCCAACCTGAGTTCTCCCTCTTATAAACTTATGCTGTCTATCATCGTCTCTCCCAGTGCAAATCTCAGCATCATTAACTATACTTTAACTATACTTGAGGAGTATGGTCTCCTCAAGCTGCTCCCTACACTCTCAACAGATTACAATGTCATCTTCAAACATCATAGTCCTTGGGGACGCCTGTCTAATCTCATCTGTCAACCTCTCAACCTGTCAACCTGTCCATCACCATTGCAAACAAAAAAGGGCTAAGCGCTGATTATTGGTGTGATCCCACCTTTACTTTAAACATATCCATCATTACTACTATAGACCTCACAACTGTCCTGACATACATTTCTGCCACTCTCGTACAATACAACAACTCCTCTCTAGGCACCCTCTCATATGCTTCCTCTAAGTCTATAAAGGACTTAGACTTTTGTAGATTAAGGGTCTACAGAATTACTATTCTGTAGATTGTAGAAGGACTTCTACAATCACCTTTGTTCAGCACACTTTTCCACTCCAGGAATTCTCTCATATTCCAATCTTGGATTAAACAATCTGGTATTTTAAAACTCCCCTACCATCTCCCCTAAGCACTTCCATGCCTCCAGAAGTATATAATCTGGACCAACCATTCTTCATCCTCTTCATCCTCATCATCTTTTCTGCCCTTATTTCCACCTTCTGCGATGGGCTGGCGACCTGTCCAGGGTGCGTCCCCCGTCCTCGCCCTGTGTGCGCTGGGTTGGACACCGGCACTCCCCCGCGACCCCGTTTGGGACAAGCGGCAGATAATGGATGGATTTCCACCTTGTAAACCCATCACACTTTCTTACTCACTATCCTCATGTCATTCAACCTTTTTTCTCTCATTTTCTTCATTCATCAGCTTTTTGAAGTATTCCTTCCATCTACTCAATACCCACTGTTCATCTGTATGTTTTCATTACTATCCTTTATCACCCTAATCTGCTGCAAATCTTTCCTAGCACTGTCCCTTTGTTTAGCTAACCGGTATAGGTCATTTTCTTCATTTTTAATATCCAGCCTCTCATACAACTCACCATAAGCCTTATTTTTAGCCTTCAATACCTCTTTCTTTGCCCTGTTCTACATCTCCTTGTATTCCTGTCTACTTTGTTCATCCCTCTGAGTATCTCACTTCTTCTTTGCCAGCCTCTTCTTCTGTATACACTCCTAAGCTTCTGCTTTCCACCACCAGATTTCCTTGTTCTGCCTTTTCTGTCACTCCAAGTAACATTCTAGCTGTCACTCTTACCACATCTGCAGTTGCTGCCCAGCAATCTTGTAACTCTCCACTCTCAGCTACCCCCCAGTGCCTGTCCTAACTCCCACCTGAATTCCACCTTACAATCTGCTTTCTACAACTTCCAGCATTTGTTCCTTTGCTCTACCCTTACTCTCCTCCTCTTTTTTACCTCCTAGGTCATCCTACAGACAACAATCCTGTGCTGTTTAGCTATACCCTCCCGTCACTGCAGACTCTAATCTCCTTCAGACTGACCCTCCTGCGAAGGATATAATCCACATGTGTGCATTGCCCTCTATTTATAGTGCATCCTGTGTTCCTTCCTCTTCTTAAAATAAGTATCTTTAACCTTTCCATCCTTTTAGCAAAAGACCTTCTGCATTTCTTTCCTTGACACCATACCTACCCCATGAAATCCTTATCCCCTCTGTTGCATTCATTAACATGCCTATTCAAGTCTGCACCAATCATCACTCTGTTCCCTGTGTATGATCTATCACTTCATCTAACTCATTCTAGAATTTTTTTTCCCTCCATCTCACAACCATCTTCCAGCTTCATACTTATGACTATATTTGACACTCTTTTTACCTTCAAAGTACTGTTGACATACTCTTCCTTCAGAATAACACCTACCCCATTTCTCCTCCCATCCACATCATAATAAAACAGTTTGAACCTACCTCCAATAAACCTGGCCTTACTCCTCTTCAATCTAGTCTCTTGCACACACAAACTATCAACCTTCCTTCTCTCTATCATATCAGCTATTTCTCTACCTTTACCAGTCATCCTGCCAACATTCAAAATTCCTACCCTCACTTAGATTCTTCTACACTTCCTTCTCTCCTCCTGCCTCTGACATGACTTCCTCCTTTTCTCCTTGTTCTCCCTCAGCCAACAGAAGCACTATTCCCACCTGCACCCTGTTGGCAGTACTGATGGCAGTCGTTGTTCTCTGTCTGCTACTCCTTCTCTTGTATAAACCTATAAGTGTTTTCCCACACTAAAAAGTGGGTTTGTGAAATGGGCCATATAAATTAATCTTGAGGCTGTTTCCAACAATATATTTTGTCCATTTTATTGGACATATGGCATATTGCTTTGATTCATCTTACCATCTATGATCATGTCAAATGTTTTTCTTTTATAGCCTCCCTTACTTGCACCACATTTTAGATCCATTTAACTTGAAACAGCAACATCTAGTGCCACAATTTGTACTAACTTGCCTTCTTGAATATTTTTATTTTCTGTTGTTTAAATTAAAAACTCCCTTGTTGCTTGTCAAGGTAGCAAGGAATCCTTTAATTGCAAATGTATTTACATTTATATTTGCAGCTGTTAGCAGACGCTCTTATCCAGAGCGACTTCCATGTACTATTTACAGGATCAGTCCCCCTGGAGCAACTCAGGGTTAAGGGTCTTGCTCAGGGACCCAGTGGTAGTAGTGCTAAAGGTGGGATTCGAACCTGGGACCTCTTGATCCAGAGGTCCGTAGGCAAGTATCCTACCACTAGACCACCACCACCACCGTATTAGCACTTTCAAATTTGCTCCAAAATTTGTTTTACCATATGTGTGCAGCAACACCTGCATTCATAATCAGGAGGACAATGGATGAATGAATGAATGAATGAAGGAAGGAAGGAAGGAAGGAAGGAAGGAAGGAAGGAAGGAAGGAAGGAAGGAAGGAAGGAAGGAAAGAAGGAAGGAAGGTAGGAATATAAATTCATACCAATACATAAAAACAAATGCTGGCCTTTTTCCCCTACTTCATGATTCTATCCTTTTGCCCCGCTTCATCTGGAAGTGATCAAATTGGTAGGCTTGATGTTTCTTCTTTAAATGTAAAACTTAAGATAGTCACACAAAGCCTACCTTTTTATTAACTACTACTGTTAATAGTGAAAGTGACTATTCTTGTAATTGCAATGTCACAGGGAACCACAACAAAATTGGACCTCTGCATTTAACCCATGCAAACACCATGCAGCAAGGGGCAGCTATGAAAGCTGCCAGGGAGCAGTGACAGGGATGGTACATTGTTCATGGGTACCTCAGGGCAACCTACCAGTAAGGGGTTTGAACCCACAATCTTCTGAACCTGTTACCAACGCCCTAACCACTAGGCCACCGCTGCCCGTAAGATTAGTATCCCTAATCTTCCCTAGTATCCCTGTATATTCTAGTGTACAGCCTGTTTTTGGTCACTTTTAGATTGATATGTGCAAATTCACTGTATATAATGTTTCAGGCCTCATTTAAAAAGTGGCCAGGTAAATCATGATTTTGTAAATCATAAAACTATTCACTGAAAGCAAAATTTCATACTTCCAGAACATATATCCAGCATACTTTCCATATATTGGAATATCAATATCTTGGATGTGATATTCACATACATCAGACTATTGGTTTTCATGATTAAGACATTTGATGTTCCACAAAACACGACAAAATCCTTAAGCTCAACAAAGAGTTCACACATTCCTCACATACTCTGTGGCCAAGCCTGGGTGTTTGCTAGTTTGTGGGTGAAGCGCCAAGCAAGAAAATTGTTCTGGAATCTCAACCAACTGTGAATTTGACCACTAACATACCCTCTACCCCAAGCATACACACTCACCAGAGACCACCTAAAATTGGTACCATCCCTTCAACTATAAGCAATCCATCCATTCTCCTCCGCTTATCCGAGGTCGGGTCGCGGGGGCAGCAGCTTCAGCAGGGATGCCCAGACTTCCCTCTCTCCGGCCACTTCTTCCAGCTCTTCCGGGCGGATCCCAAGGCGTTCCCAGGCCAGCCGAAAGACATAGTCTCTCCAGCGTGTCCTGGGTCTTCCCCGGGGTCTCTTTCCGGTGGGACGTGCCCAGAACACCTCACCAGGGAGGCGTCCAGGGGACATCCTAATCAGATGCCCGAGCCACCTCATCTGACTCCTCTCGATGCGGAGGAGCAGCGGCTCTACTTTGAGCCCCTCCCGGATGGCTGAGCTTCTCACCCTATCTCTAAGGGAGAGTCCAGACACCCTGCGGAGGAAACTCATTTTGGCCGCTTGTACTCGCGATCTCGTTCTTTCGGTCACTACCCACAGCTCTCACTCCCAACCCTGAGAGGGCACTCCACCCTTTTCCGGCTGAGGACCATGGCCTCAGATTTGGAGGTGCTGATTCTCATCCCAGCCGCTTCACACTCGGCTGCGAACCGATCCAGTGAGAGCTGAAGATCGCGGCCTGATGAGGCCAACAGGACAACGTCATCTGCAAAAAGCAGAGACCCAATCCTGAGCCCACCAAACCGGACCCCCTCAACGCTCTTGCTGCGCCTAGAAATCCTGTCCATAAAAGTTATGAACAGGATCGGTGACAAAGGGCAGCCCTGGCGGAGTCCAACCCTCACCGGAAACAGGTTCGACTTACTGCCGGCAATGCGGACCAAGCTCCGACACCGGTTGTACAGGGACCGGACAGCACTTAACAGGGAATCCGATACCCCATACTCTCGGAGTACCCCCCACAGGACTCCCCGAGGGACACGGTCGAATGCCTTCTCCAAGTCCACAAAGCACATGTAGACTGGTTGGGCAAACTCCCATGAACCCTCCAGGACCCTGCCAAGGGTGTAGAGCTGGTCCACTGTTCCGCGACCTGGACGAAAACCACACTGCTCCTCCTGAATCCTAGGTTCGACTATCCGACGGACCCTCCTTTCCAGGACCCCTGAATAGACTTTCCCCGGGAGGCTGAGAAGTGTGATCCCTCTATAGTTGGAACACACCCTCCGGTCCCCTTTTTAAAGAGGGGGACCACCACCCCGGTTTGCCAATCCAGAGGCACCGTCCCCGATGTCCATGCGATGTTGCAGAGGCGTGTCAGCCATGACAGTCCTACAACATCCGGAGCCTTGAGGAACTCTGGGCAGATCTCATCCACCCCCAGAGCCCTGCCACCAAGGAGCTTTTTGACCACCTCGGCAACCTCAGCCCCAGAGATGGAAGAGTCCACCTCTATGTCCCCATGCTCTGCTTCCTCATCAGAAGGCATGTTGGTGGAATTAAGGAGGTCTTCGAAGTATTCCCCCCACCGACTCACAACGTCCCGAGTCGAGGTCAGCAGCACACCATCCCCACTATACACTGTGTTGACCGTGCACTGCTTTCCCCTTCTGAGACGCCGGATGGTGGAACGGACGCGTTTCTGTTTCCTCTCACACCGCGCGACTGAGAGGACATAGGAAGCGGTGTGAGAGGAAACAGAAACGCGGCAAGCGTGCTGGGGTCCGGGCTCAGCTCAAGGCTAACGCTAGCCGACCGGCTATCCCGTCCGTCCTCCTCGCCAATGTCCGCTCCCTGGATAATAAACTGGACTGTATACGACTCCAGCTGAACACCCAGCGTGAGTACAGAGACTGCTGTGTTTTTGTTTTTACGGAGACATGGCTCAGCGACAGCGTTCCGGACACCGCCATCCAGCTCGCCGGACTCTCCGCGTTTCGTGCGGACAGAAACTCCGCTCTGTCCGGAAAGACCCGTGGAGGGGGGCTGTGTGTTTACGTAAACACACAATGGTGTACAAACGCTGTGCTGGTCTCAGTACACTGCTCAACACTGCTGGAGGTGATAACAGTCAGGTGCAGACCGTTTTATTTGCCCAGGGAGTTCTCTACAGTGTTTATTTCGGCGGTATACATCCCACCCAGCGCTAGCGCTAACAGCGCTAATGCTAACAGCGCGCTGGCTGAACTTTATGGAATTATCAGCGGACTCCAAAACTATCACCCAGACGGATTATTTATTGTTGCCGGAGATTTCAACCATGCAAATCTCAGGTCAGTTCTCCCTAAATTCCATCAACATGTGAACTTTGCAACGAGGGGGGAAAACACGCTGGACTGTGTTTACACAAACCTGGCCGGCGCGTACAGAGCGGAGCCCCGCCCCCACCTCGGACACTCAGACCACATCTCTGTGCTGCTGATCCCAGCGTACAGACCCATCGTCAGGCGCGTGAGACCCACCCTGAAGCAAGTAAAGACCTGGCCCACAGGAGCCATCTCTGCTCTTCAGGACTGCTTCGAACGCACAGACTGGGACATGTTTAGGGAGGCTGCAACCTACGGTGACTCCATCAACCTGGAGGAGTACACAGCTTCAGTGACTGGCTACATCAGCAAGTGCATTGAGGATGTTACTGTCTCCAAGTTCATCATAACACGACCCAACCAAAAGCCATGGATGACTGCGGAGCTGCGCAGACTCCTAAGAACCCGGGACAAGGCCTTCAAGTCAGGGGACGAGGCCGCCCTAAGAAAAGCGAGGGCAAACCTGTCTCGGGCCATCAGAGCGGCGAAGCGAGCTCACGCAGAGAGAATCCATGGCCACTTCAAGAACACTGGTGACACACGGCGCATGTGGCAGGGCATCCAGGCCCTCACCAACTACAGGACATCTCCACCTGCCTGTGACGGTGACCCCTCCCTCCCAGATGCGCTGAACCACTTCTACGCACGGTTTGATGCAGCGAACGACACGAGAATGAGGAAGACCACCCCTCCTCCGAACGACCAGATTCTCCGTCTGACCACAGCCGAGGTGAGAAGATCTCTTCTCAGAGTCAACCCACGGAAAGCTGCCGGTCCAGACAATATTCAAGGTCGAGTGCTCAGAGGATGTGCAGAACAGCTGGCAGTTGTTCTCACTGACATCTTTAACACCTCTCTGAGCACCACTGTTGTTCCAAGGTGCTTCAAGACCACCAGCATCATTCCAGTGCCTAAGAAACCATCCATCTCCTGCCTCAACGACTATCGTCCCGTCGCACTCACACCCATCATCATGAAGTGCTTCGAGAAGCTGGTCATGAGGCACATCAAGTCCCAGATCCCCTCCTCACTAGACCCCCTGCAGTTTGCGTATCGTCCCAACCGTTCAACGGACGATGCAATCTCCACCACCCTCCATCTGGCCCTTTCTCATCTTGACAGAAAGGACAGTTACGTCAGAATGCTGTTCATCGACTACAGTTCAGCATTCAACACCATCATCCCTCAGCACCTGAGTGAGAAGCTGAGGCTGCTTGGCCTGAACACCTCCCTCTGTAACTGGATCCTGGACTTCCTGACTGGGAGACCCCAGTCAGTCAGGATCAGTAGCAGCACCTCCAACACCATCACACTGAGCACAGGAGCCCCCCAGGGCTGTGTGCTCAGCCCACTGCTGTTCACACTGATGACCCACGACTGTGCAGCCAAGCACAGCTCAAACCACATCATCAAATTCGCTGATGATACAACCGTGGTGGGTCTGATCAGCGGTGGAGACGAGGCAGCTTACAGAGAGGAGATACAAGAGCTGACGGACTGGTGCAGAACCAACAACCTGTCTCTGAACGTCGACAAGACTAAAGAGATGGTTGTTGACTTCAGGAGATCACGTCGGGACCACACTCCACTTATCATCAACACCTCACCTGTGGAGTTGGTCCAGAGCACCAAGTTTCTTGGTGTTCACATCACCGACAACCTCACGTGGTCCCTCAACACCAGCTCCATCACAAAGAAAGCCCAGCAGCGCCTCTACTTCCTGCGCAGACTGAGGAAAGCCCATCTCCCACCTTCCATCCTCACCATCTTCTACAGAGGAACCATCGAGAGCATCCTGAGCGGCTGCATTACTGCCTGGTACGGGAATTGCAACGTCTTAGACCGCAAGTCCCTACAACGGGTAGTGAGAACAGCTGAGAAGATCATCGGGGTCTCTCTGCCCTCTGTACAAGACATTTTCACCGCTCGCTGCATCCGCAAAGCAACCAGCATTGTGGATGATCCCTCCCACCCTTCCCACACTCTCTTCTCCCTCCTGCCATCCGGGAAAAGGTTCCGCAGCATACGGGCCTCCACTTCCAGGATGGGAAATAGTTTCTTCCCCCTGGCCATCAGACTGTTGAACTCTGGAACCACCAATATCATGGACTCTTAAAAACCCACCAATAATACAAAACTCTTAAACCCACCACTTCACCCACCACTTCCTCCACTTTTCATTCTGTATTTATTTATTTATCTCGTGTTGCACTCTTGCACTTTAAATACAGTAACACCGCTCCACCACACTGCTACACCATAATGTGCCTGGGCTGCTTTGTTCCACAACACTGCAGCCTTCCACGGATGAATGTACTGTCTGTCGTGCCGTCTGTTGTTGTCTGTCTTGTCTGTCTTGTCCGCACTTGTTGCCCCGTGTTGTGTCTTATGTTGTCTTGTGTCTTGTGTTGTGTCTTGTCTTGTGTGTAGCACCAGGGTCCTGGAGGAACGTTATTTCGTTTCACTGTGTACTGTGTATATGGCTGAAATGACAATAAAATCCTACTTGACTTGACTTGACTTGGACCAGAATCTCCTCGAAGCCGTCTGGAAGTCTTTCTCCATGGCCTCACCAAACTCCTCCCACGCCCGAGTTTTTGCCTCAGCAACCACCAAAGCTGCATTCCGCTTGGCCTGCCGGTACCTATCAGCTGCCTCCAGAGCCCCACTGGCCAAAAAGGCCCGGTAGGACTCCTTCTTCAGCTTGATGGCCTCCCTCACCCCCGGTGTCCACCAACGGGTTCTCGGGTTGCCACCGCGACAGGCACCGACCACCTTACGACCACAGCTCCGGTCAGCCGCCTCGACAATGGAGGCACGGAACATAGCCCATTCGGACTCAATGTCCCCCACCTCCCCCAGGACGTGGTTAAAGCTTTGCCGGAGGTGGGAGTTGAAGCTCGTCCTGACAGGGGACTCTGCCAGACGTTCCCAGCAGACCCTCACAATACGTTTGGGTCTACCAGGCCTGACCGGCATCCTCCCCCACCAACGAAGCCAACTCACCACCAGGTGATGATCAGTTGACAGCTCCGCCCCTCTCTTCACCCGAGTGTCCAAGACATGTGGCTGCAAGTCCGATGACACGACTACAAAGTCGATCATCGAACTGTGACCTAGGGTGTCCTGATGCCAGGTGCACATGTGGACATCCTTATGCCTGAACATGGTGTTCGTTATGGACAATCCGTGACAAGCACAAAAGTCCAATAACAAAACACCGCTCTGGTTCAGATCGGGGGGGCCATTCATCCCAATCACGCCCTTCCAGGTCTCACTGTCATTGCCCACGTGAGCATTGAAGTCCCCCAGCAGAACGATGGAGTCCCCAGCAGGGACGCTCTCAAGCGCCCCCTCCAGAGACCCCAGAAAGGGTGGGTAGTCCAGACTGCTGTTTCCCCCAACCCGAAGGCGGAGGGAGGCCACCCTCTCATCCACTGGTGTAAACCCCAATGTACAGGCCCCGAGCCGGGGGGCAATAAATATGCCCACACCTGCTCGGCGCCTCTCACCGGTGGCAACTCCAGAGTAGAAGAGAGTCCAGCCCCTCTCAAGGAGACTGGTTCCAGAGTCCAAGCTGTGCGTCGAGGTGAGTCCAACTATATCTAGCCGGAACTTCTCAACCTCGCGCACTAGCTCAGGCTCCTTCCCCACCAGAGAGGTGACATTCCATGTCCCTAGAGTCAGCTTCTGCAGCCGAGGATCGGATCGCCAAGGCTCCCGTCTTCGGCCACCGCCCAGCTCACACTGCACCCGACCTCTTTGGCCCCTCCTACAGGTGGTGAGCCCATGGGAAGGGGGACCCACGTTGCCTCTTCGGGCTGTGCCCGGCCGGGCCCCATGGGTGAAGGCCCGACCACCAGGCGCTCGCCATCGGGCCCCACCTCCAGGCCTGGCTCCAGAGGGAGGCCCCGGTGACCCACGTCCGGGCGAGGGAAAGCGTTGTCCAAAAATGTTTCTCATCATAAGAGGTCTGAACCGCTCTTTGTCTCTTCCCTCACCTAGGACCTGTTTGCCTTGGGTGCCCCTACCAGGGGCATAAAGCCCCCGACAACATAGCTCCCAGGATCATTGGGACACGCAAACCCCTCCACCACGATAAGGTGGCGGTTCGAGGAGGGGACTATAAGCAATAAAACAACAAAACAATAAACAAAGCTGAGGCACTTTCAGAGTAGTAAATTAAAACTAAACTCCAATTGCATAAAGCTTGTGTCCAGAAATATAGAGCAGTAGGTTGTAAAATGTCTAAAAACGATTTATCAAGTCAAGTCAAGTAGGATTTTATTGTCATTTCAGCCATATACACAATACACAGTGAAACTAAATAACGTTCCTCCAGGACCTTGGTGCTACATACAAGACAAGACACAAGACAACATAAGACACAAAACGGGGCAACAAGTGCAGACAAGACAGACAACAACAGACGGCATGACAGACAGTACATTCATCCGTAGAGGGCTGCAGTGTTGTGGAACAAAGCAGCCCAGGTAGATTATGGTGTAGCAGTGTGGTGGAGCGGTGTTACTGATAAAGTGCAGAGTGCAACATGAGATAAATAAATAAATACAGGATGAAAAAAGTGGACTGGGTTTGAGAGTTCAAGAGTCTGATGGCCAGGGGGAAGAAACTATTTCCCATCCTGGAAGTGGAGGCCCGTATGCTGCGGAACCTTTTCCCGGACGGCCTAGTGGTTAGGGTGTTGGCCACGTGGTCGGAGGATTGGGGGTTCGAACCCCTTCCCAATGGGTTGCCCTGAGGTACCCTTGAGTGAGGTGCCGTCCTGCTCCTCCCTGCGATGGGCTGGCGACCTGTCCAGGGTGTGTCCCCCGTCCTCGCCCTGTGTGCGCTGGGTTGGATGCCAGTGTGATCCTGTTTGGGACAAGTGGTGGATAATGGATGGATGTAATAATAAAAATTAAGTCTATCATTTACCCATTTTCTTAGACTCTTGTCTTCATTATTGCCATGCACATTGCTGGAGCCCATCCCAGCTATCACAGGACAAAAAAGCAGGGAAACCCTGGACTGGTCGCCAGTTCATCACATATCAGACATACAAACATACAGATAAACACACTCATACACACACACACACACACACACACACACTCATACCCAGGGGACATATTAACATCTCCAGTCCATCTAACATGCATGTCTTTAGACAGTGGGAGGAAACTCATGCAGACACAGAGAACATGCAAAATTCCATCCAGAGTGGCCAAGATCTGCCAAGTAGAGATAATGGGAGAGTTAAACCGCTGCGCTAATTCTTCTCCAGCACATCCCAAAGATTCACAGTGGGGTTAAGGTGGCCAATCCATGTATGAAAATAATGTCTCATGCTCCCTGAACCACCCTTTCACAATTTTCACAATTTTGGCATTGTCATCTTGGAATATGCCCATTCCATCAGGGAAGAAGAAATTCACTGATGGAATAACCTGGTCATTCAGAATATTCAGGTAGTCAGCTGACCTCATTCTTTGGGGACAATAATGTTGCTGAACCTAGACCTGACCAACTGCAGCAACTCCAGATCATAGCACTGCCCCCACAGGCTTGTACAGTAGGCACTAGGCACGATGGGTGCATCACTTCATCTGCCTCTCTTCTTACCCTGACGCACTCATCACTCTGGAACAGGGTAAATCAGGACTTTATGCTCCCTAGCAAATTGAAGCCTTTTTTTTGTGAATAGCCTCATTAATCAGTAGTTTTCTTAAGGCTACACAGCTGTTTAGTCCCAATCCCTTGAGTTCCCTTTGAACTGTGTGTATGGAAATGCTCTTACTTTCACTACTGAACATAGTTTTGAGTTCTGCTGTTGTTCTTTTACGATTTGATTTCGCCAGATGTTTAAGTGATCGTCGATCAAGATCATTCAAGATTTTTTTCTGACCACATTTCTTCCACGAAGATGATGTGGTTCCTCACTATCCTTCCAGTTTTTAATAATGCGTTGGACAGTTCTTAACCCAATTTTAGTAGTTTCAGTCTCAGCGTTTCCTTTGCTTGATGCATGCAAATAATTTGACCCTTTTGAAACAGATTAACATCTTTTCAATGACCACAGGATGTTACTTCCAACATGGTTGTTTAAGTAATGATTAGCTACTCACTACATCAGTGTCACAGTTTGTCATGGGTGAGTTTCATTTTGGGTACGGTAGAGGGCGCTCTATTCTGACTGAGCACACCTGAGCTCATGAAGGCACAGGTGTGCTTCACTAGGGCTGGCTATTTAAGCCTCGATGAGTCAGAACAGAGCACGGCTCATTTACTAGGCAAAGCCTACAGCTAATGGAGGTTTTGATATCTTGTTTTGGTCTCGACTGCAGTTCCTTGTGTCTTGTTTTGGTCAGAACTGCAGTCCTTGTATCTTGGTTTGGTTAGGATATGTTCCTGACTCCTGGCTCAGCGCAAACATCCTTCCCGCACCTCTCAACTGCTACAATCAGTTTGGGTTAAATAACTTGTTTCCAGATGAAATATCCATGCAGTAATTATTCAATGGGAGGCTCTTACAGTTGAGGCCAAAATTATTAGCCCCCCTTATGAAATTAGACAACACTCTTGATTTCTCCATGAAAATTACCATTAACAACAAGTGTTTGCCATTTTGGAAACAAATACACTATAAAAAACAAAGTCCACTAAGTTTAATTAGGATATTTTATTGAGACACCGAGTTGAAACAAGTACCTTAAAGGCACATGAGACATCCAAAATTATTAGCCCCCTAACCAGTCAATAGTGTACCCTTTCTGAGCCACAACTGACAGCAATCTCTTAGAGTAGTTTTTTACTAGGTTGGCACAGGTCTCCTGAGGGATTTTGGCCATTCCATTGCAAATTGTTCTAGCTGGTCCAAATTGCATGGTTTCCGAGCATGGACTTTCACTTTGAGCACCCGCCACAGATTCTCAATAGGATTGAGGTCTGGGGTCTGTGCAGGCCACTCCAGGATCTTGGTTTTGGTATCCTTGAGGAACTGTTGGACTAATTTCGATGTATGCTTTGGGTCATTGTCTTGCTGGAAGACCCAGTGACGACCTAAGCCTATGAGCAGATTTCTGCACGACCTCAAAATGTCAACATAATTTTCTTTTTCATGAACAAGGCTCCCTGTGCCTGAGGCTGCAAAACAGCCCCACAGCAGGATGCTCCCACCACCATGTTTAACTGTGGGAACTGTGTTCCTAGGGTTGAAGGCCTCTCCCTTTCTTCACCACACATAAGCAACATCCATGTGCCCAAACAGTTCCAGTTTAGTCTCATCAGACCAAAGCACAGACTTCCAAAACTCATCTTTACTTTTCAAATGTTCATGGGCTCAGTCGGCCTGTGATTTGCCTCTCTTTGAGTAAAGGGGTTTATCTGGGATGATGGCCCTGAAGCCCTCCACGATGAAGAGCCCTCACAACTGTGTTCCTTGAACACAGTCCAGAAGAGGCCAGGTCAGCAACAATCAACTTGGCAGATGTCCGGGGTACCTTGCTGACATCTCTGACTATTTTCCTCTTCAGAGTTCTTGAAATCTTGGGCTTAACTTGCACCATAACAAGCATAAATGTATCACTTTGGGGGGACAAAACCTTTTCAAAGCATTTCCATGTTTAGGCTGCCCTAAACATTGTCCAAATATATCCTTTGATCCGATGACAGAGAACGCAACCTATATGAAGTAAAAGTGACTAATTGTCATTGTAAAACACAGCATAGCACACAGTGAGATGCAGCCTCTGCTTTTCAATCATGCACACACACACAGCAGGGGGCAGCTATTTGCACCCAGGGAGCATTGATGGGGAAAGTATCTTGCTCAAGGCTACCTCAGGGCAACATTGTGGGCCAGGATTCGAACCCAAGGCCTTTCATGCCTGGGCCCTAGGCAGCCTAGGGAATTTGCCCCTCGATCGGAAGATTGTGGGTTCGAATCCCTTACCAGTAGGTTGCCCTGAGGTAACCTTGAGCAATGGTCCATCATTACTCCCTGGGCGCTTTCTGCGCTTTCTTCCCCCTGCCCCCTTGTGTGAGTATATGGGTAAAATGCAGAGGTGTAATTTTGTTCTGCTTCACTGTGTGCTGTACTGTTCACAATGACAAGAATGGTCACTTTCACATTCTAGGCCACCGCTGCCCTAATGCCCTGATCACTACATTGGAAGGGAATTGGACCCAGCTTTTCCGCATGGTGAGAATTCTACCATTGAACCACCAATGCTTGTTTATAATATCCTACATAGATAAGGAAATAAGTGAAAAAGCTCATATCATACTGTTGTGGTTTTGTATATTAAATTGCTATCTGGGTAACAAAAACAAATAAATTTGCACTTTATAATGAGTTACTTTCTGTGACCATCAATTGCCTAGCAGCACTCTAAACAATACTTGAAGAAATCAGCCTGATTTTAATTATTTCAATGAGCATTACATATAAAAAAAATTCTGGTGGTTTTGAATAACAAATAAAATGGCTTTATTTGACTTGTAGACATTGCAATTGCAGGTTTTTCAGGAGTTTTTCATAAGTTTTTTACAATTAACCATTTCACATCAAACCATTCTGAATTACTGAATAATGCAGAAATGTTAAAAAAAAACAGAGGAACTGAGTATAACTAAAGTGTACCCCAATTGCTGACACAGCCACTCAGCTGGTTGTATAATCTTCACAGAAAAGCATTGCCAGTCTAACACTCTACACATAAACCTAAGCTTACCATTCCTAAATGCCATGTACTGAGTACAGCCATGGCGAACTTTGTATTTTTACTAAGTTTGTTGCTTCAATGTTTTTAGATCTTTTTGACTAATGTTTCTGTGATATACTGGTATAATTTCAAGCATTTCTTAAGTATCAAAAGCTTTTATTGAAAATAACATTAAGTTTATGTAAAGAGTCAATATTTGCAGTGTTGGCCCTTCTTTTTCAAGACCTCTGCAATTCACCCTGGCATGCTGTCAATCAACTTCTGGGACATATTATGAATGATGATGGCCCATTCTTGTAAAATGAATGGTTGGAGTTTGTCAGATTTTGTGGAATATTTTTTTTCCACCTGTCTCTTGAGGAATGAACACAAGTTTTCAATGGGCTTAAGGTCTGGGAGTTTCCTGGCCATGGACCCAAAATTTCATCTTTTTTTTTTTCAATCTACTTAGTTGTCAATTTGCCTCATGGCATGGTTGACCATCATGCTGGAAAAGGCATTATTCTTCACCAAACTCTTCTTGGATGGTTGGGAGAAGTTGCTCTCAGAGGATGTTTTGGTACCATTCTTTATTCTTGGCTGTGTTGTTAGCTAAAATGAGGAGTGAGCCCACTCCCTTGCCTAAGAAACAACTCCACACATAGTCTCAGGATGCTTTGTTGGTGGCATGACACAGGAGTGATGATAGTGCTCACCTTTCCTTCCCTGATGAATACTCTGGACAAAGAGAATGCATCAGGGAAAATTACTTTACCCCAGTTCACAGCAGTCCAGTCCTTGCACCTTTTGCTAAATTTCTGTCTGCCCCTGAATTTTTGTCATGGAGAGAAGAGACTTCTTTTCTGCCCTTCTTGTCACCAGCCCATCCTCCATAAGTGAGTGCAGATGCACTCACACCTGTCTGCTGCCATTTGTGAACAAGCACTGCACTGGTGGTGCCCCAATCCTGCAGCTGAATTAACTTTTGGAGATAGTCCTGGTGCTTGCTGGACTTTTCTTGGGCCCCCTGAAGGCTTCTTCACAACAATTGAACTTCCTTGAAGTTCTTGATGATCCAATAAATGGTTGAAGTGCAATCTTACTAGCAGCAATATCCTTGCCTGTGAAGCCCTTTTTGTGCAAAGAAAATGGCCTGAAATGCAGTTGAAATTAGTTTATTGGGATTAAGTTCATCTTCATGGTAAAGAGGAACTTTGCAAATAATTGCAATTAATCTGATCACCCTTCTTAACATTCTCAAAACTATTGGCCACAGCTGTAGAGGATTGTGAAGACCCCCTGTGCTACAGACAATATCTGAAGTGAAGAAGCTCCACAAATTATCTTTGGGATGAGCTAGAGTGGGATCAGCACCTGAGCTCAGTAATACTGCTGTGGTTGAATGCAATCAAATCCTCACAGTACTGTTCCAGCATCTTCCCAGAACATAAAAGGTTTTTACTGCAGTGAAGAGGTGAACGATGTGTCTATTAATCCTTTAACACCGTTTAATTCAGTTAAACTCTGGAGACTCAATGGCATATAATTTGTGACCTGTACTTTTGCGCATGCGCACCAACCATTACTCAGCACCTGTGCACTCATAAACAGATTCGGTGACAGTTACCTAGGAGACCAAAAGCGAGAAGGGCGTAAAAGCATGGTAGCAGATTAAGTTAAAAAAAAAAAAAAAACTTTATAATTGCACGTCGTTTAAAGCTGTAAAATAGCACGTACTTCACCAAAAGCACATTGTCGCAACGTAGTACTAGCGAAGTGTTTTCTTTCACTCCGAACTCTACTCTGAAGTAGACTATTGAAGTGTTAGCTTAGCATATAAGCTTGAATATTAGTTATATAACATTAAACAATAGCGGGCTTGTTATACTGAACCAAGAAAAAAAATCACATCAAGAAAAATACTCTAAAGTTCAGCGCTGGCTGTAAGAAAATCTTGATGAGTGACTGAAGATTCAACCAGAGATTCTAAACTACCTCAGGATAAAAAGGTAATGTTTACACTAACAGAGAACAACATTTCCTCACTACCTCGTGAATTCTAGCGTTATCACAGAAGCACATCCAAACCAGGCCTTTGAGGGTTTATTTTTACCGTAATAATTTAAAATGTGCAGATAATTTGCCATGAAATGCCTTACAGTCCTCATGCAGTCCGTAAACTTCGATTGGCCACGCTGGCTTTTCCAAAGAATAAAACTAGTCCAAGTAGTTCTAGTTCATAACATACTTTCAAATTATTATTGTGTATTTAAGTTTAAGAACCAGACTGCCTTATTATTGGTTGTTAAGTAAATATTATCACATTAATTACAATACATATGCTGTTTGTGGGCCTTCTGCTTAAAGCTAATTTGTAACATTATCTGTTACAAAAGACATAATTATATATGGCTTTTAGATTTTTGCATACAGTAAACCCAATTTATTCAAATAAAGTACACTAAAGTGGGCTGAATTGCTGTAGAACTGTTGCTCTTCTTGGATTATCATACATACATTAGGCTAAAGCGGTAATGTTAATGTAATGTCCAGCCAGAGAGGAATTTGTTATAAGGCAACATAGTAACAGTAGGACAACATAATAAACACTATAAAAACGGGGTTAATATGAAACTGCTGCATACAATGCTTGTGGGAGTGAACTAATACACTGCCATTGTCATTTATCATCCAGGCTTGACAGGGAAACAAAGCTTTGTACAACAGATATTTATGCTTTTTTCTTTTGCATTTCTATTTATTATTATTAAATAATACAATAATTTGCATATCGTCATAGTTGGGACTTCACGAAATGATGTATATGAAAAAATGAGTATCGGAAAGAAGCTCTTAAAGAAACTTATTATGTTGTAGATTGCAGGAAAAAAAAATACTTTTCATGTTAAAAAAAACACATTTTACAGTGTGGACAGATTCAGTTTTGTTTTCAGTCCTTGAAGTGCTTCAACCAGCTGTGGAACTAAAGCTTGTAATAAACAGATGTTTACCTGCAGCTGTTCGTCATGGAACAATCTCTGTTACTGGAAAGCCTTTCTCTATCATGAGCTAGACTGTCTGTGTTACCCTTCCCCTGTCATTACAAGGGGAAATTAAAGCCTCCATGCCTTTCATACTAGGTAAGAGAGACCTTACATGTTGAGGAAAGAAAGAAAATAACTCCACTTATCTCACTGAGAGAAAATTACATGCTGTGTACTTTGCTCGCTTGATGAAAAAAAAAACGATGGAGGCTGGTAAGAAGCATGAAGATGGTGATCTTGATTAGCTCATCGGTGGTTGTTTTATTCTTTAAGCAACAGACATCCTCACCAGAAATACCTGTGTGTATTTTTAGCTTACTCTAAGGCACTGTGAAACATTAACCCCTGGAATGAATAGAAGGGACCCATGTCCAACATTTTTCTTGTGTTTATTAATTTTGCTGAAGTACATTGATGACAGCTGTATGGCCTTGCAAATCAAAGCCCTTAATTTTTACACAATTATGACCAACTTCGCTTCATGCCTTGGGATTTGACAGGCTAGTTTTATCATTTACATCACTGCCTTTAAGGTATTTTTAGGTTTAAGGGACATCACAAAATCATGTAGCATATGTGTGGAGTGTACACTGTTCATTACTTACTATCTTTGAGGGAAAAAATGTGTTCATAAAATCTTCATAGAATGTGATCAAAGACACTTGATGAAATCAAAACGTAAAAAATCTGTTGAACTGACCGCTATGTATAACGGAGAAAGTGAAAGCATTCCCACAAGATGCACAATGGGAAGAGAACTCAATGCATTGGGACAAAAAGCAGTTTTGAGGGAAAAAAAAGTTTGACACCCACGGAGAGTTTTTGGTATGAAGACTTTACTCAAGGGCAGCGGTGGCCTAGTGGTTAGGGCGTCCTAACCACTAGGCCACCGCTGCCCTTGAGTAAAGTCTTCATGGCTGCATGATCAGAGGATCGGTGGTTCGAACCCCTTCCCAATAGGTTGCCCTGAGGTATCCTTGAGCAAGGTGCCGTTCCCATCACGAGATAGGCTGGTGACCTGTCCAGGGTGTGTCCCCTGTGTGCGCTGGGTTGGACTCCAGCACTCCCCTGTGGCCCCGTTTGGGACAAAGTGGCAGAAAATTACTGACTTACTGTCTTACTCAACTCTCTGTCCCCATCATCAGTACAAGTCTGGAGATAAAAGTTGTGACATGGCATAAGTTTATTAAACAATACTGGAACAAATGTGTACCATAATAAGTGATCCAACAAATTATTAGATTGTGGGTATAATAAATTATAGAATTATGTAATAAATATACATCACATGTCAGCTTAGACTCTCTGAAATTCCAGGTCTACCCAGTCTTCAGACAGAACATATCTCCTGCAGCCTCTTTCAGTTGTGACTTTCAGTCTCTTTCAAGATGCTCAGGTAAGAGGGCAATAGTTGTGAGAGTTTGATCGTGCTGATTATAATGGTTTAAAGTAAGAAATAAATGAATTCACTCTTTAGTCAGAGATGTACATATTTAGTATGACAAAATCTAAATAGCTTTAATCTGCAGATTTTGTGTGATTTCCATCTTAATTGTTTCTATGTGTTTGTCTCCACTTCTGAGTATTTGTTTTAATGTAAAATGCACACTTTCCATAAAATTTCCTTTGATAAAGCTATAATCAATATAATGAGAAATAATCAGTATAAAAATATAGCATGCTTTTATTATTGCCAACCATAAAAACAGTTTACAAAGGTTCCAGTAAAACATGAAGACTGTAAATATAACAAAATCTTTAAATTGTGAATGGCATCACTCATTCACATCAGTGCAAAACCATTGCTTATAATGACAAATTGCATGTTTTCTAATTGAATGTATTGGAGAGTCTGTAAATGGTCAGTTTTGATTTATAGTTGGCTATAGATTACACATTTCCAAAGGCTCAGAGTGAATTAGCTATTGATCTACCTTGGGCTGGGTCATACAGTGCCTACGATAAGATAATGCTGGTTAAAGTAATGGAATTAAAGTTCCTTAATTAATGTTAATGAATTGATGATGTATATGACAGTGACATGTACATTAGTTTGCTTTGTTCTCAATTTTCTCTGATATGTATAATTAATGGTCTATTTAATAATAGTAGGGTTCTTTTAAACTGTTGTTAAATAGATAGTTTGGTCAAAAATCAAACCTCATCCAAGCGTAGTTGATCAGCCGGGTTTATTTTTGTTTGTTTATGTTGGCGTTAAGTTTATTTCGTAGGCTTTGCACTGGTGTGTTTTAGTTCTGTAAGCATGGTACAAGATAAGATACTAATTTGAGATGAACATCTTATACATTTACATTTACATTTACGGCATTTAGCAGACGTGCTCTTATCCAGAGCGACTTTCATGTCCTAATTACAAGGTGTTTTCAATTAAATGAAACCTATTTAAAGCCTAGTAGCTTAAAAAGAAGAAAAATTTATTTCTAAATATGTTGTTGGCTGATGCCAGATCCTAGTGTTTTTTTATAATAATGTGACATTAGCATATAATTATTAAATAATTTTATAATTGAAATATTATTTAGTTACACAGACTCTGCATGAATTACAGTTACATATATTAGAACTGGAACATTTATCTGTAATGGCCTACAGATATAGTAAAAGAAATAAAATACAGTTAAGTTTTAATGTTTGCATAAATGTTTAGCATTAATGTTTGCAATCAGCAAATATCAGTTCAAATTATTATTTCAATTAAATTATTTGTCAAATGATCAGTTATATATGTTATCGTGCATTCTTAGTATAGGGAATAGGGAATGAAAAAGTGGTGTTTTACCATGTCTGTGGTATTATGAGTATGTACTGTCTTCTACAGAGAGCACATTGCTGGTGCTGAATATAGAGACGGAATATGAACTGGCTGATGCCCAAGCGGAACAAACTGGAGCTACAGAACAGGTCAAGCATTACTACCTGACAGCTAAGGTACCACCTGTGTGTCACTGTCCACACATCTCTTTCTTTTACACAAACACACACAAACGTACACACACACACACACAAATGCACACACACCTACACACAGGCACACACAGACACATTCCCAGCCCTGGCATGAGAGCTGGATGGGCATCTTGGTGCATCTGTGCCCGCCTGAGGCAGCGGGTCGTGGATGTGGGTCAAAGCTGTGAATTTCGTGTGGTCTTTGAGGCCAAAATGCTATCATTGTAACTTCAACATACATAGTACCAAGCTCTGCTGATGGATGACCGTAGCACCATGCAAAATAATTTTGTCATTATTGACAAAATAAAGTCAATAATGAAGGTCATAAGTCAAGTTAATGGTTTGTCAGGCCTCTCTTTTGCTTTCTCAGAAATTAAACTCCACTGTGGAATCTTCCAAGCGAGAAGAATTTAAAGAGTCCTTTCTGCCCCCTTCTGGTAAAATATGATAATTACATCTAAAGTCAGTGCGGCTTGTACAATCGATAATCATTGGTGAAACATATATGTATGTATTTGTTGGGTCATAATTTTTTGATGATAAGTCATCTTGCAGGCAATTCTGCAATAGCTATGTCGCAAAACTTTTACTGCAATTACATTTAAAAGGCAATATAGTGACCAGCGCTATACTAAAAAAAAAATACACATTGAATGTATACATTGTTTCCACATTAATAAAATATATTACATCTACTAAAAGACAAAATTCAGAGTTGGTAATTGTGTGGGCATGTGTGTACATGTGTGATATTTGCCTCAATTTTCCAGTGTAGCAGTGTCCCAATGAAAGCTGCACTCAGCATTACAAAAGGGTTAAGATAGAGGAAGAAAAAGAGTGTAACAGTGTTTGAAGTTAGAACTAGGTCTCTGTGGCGCGCTCGGAAGAGCACGGACAGCCGAAGGCAGCTAATGAAGAGAGAGAGCTAATGAAGGAAAAGAAGCAGCATGGTAATCAGCAGGCTTCAGTTTCCTCCCTGATGCTCCAGATTAGCCTCAGTCTTAGTGTCTTCTTCAGGCCTTTTTCATCTTTTTTTCTCCATCAGAAAGCATGTTGGATGATAAGCAGATCTCCCCCCAGTCTATTGACGAACCCCTTGCTGTGACCAAAAACAGTGGTAAAAAAACTGGTTCTTTACCTTCAGCCATTAGCTTTCTTCTAATGTACTATGTACATCATGATCTTTTTTGCTTTTTACTTGTTATGTTAGGATTTATTTCACATATATATATATATTTTTTAAAGATGCCATAATGGTCCTTTGAATAGATTCAGTGGATACTTATTCCAACAAGCTATTTCGTAAATGAGCTGCTAGAGAACCTACATATGAAACATTGTAAACTTTATTTATTTATTTATTTTAAAGAATGTACAGGGAAGGAATGCCAACATTTTCCTTTTTAGATAAATCAACAATGTTTAGTCAGAAAATCTCTCCAGAGTTTTTTGGAAAGCCTTCTTTAGAAGATTTGAGGCTATAGAAGCTGCCAAAGGAGGGGGCATAATTTTGGAATGGGATGTTAATTTAGGTATGATGGTTGGACATTTGGCTATATAGTGTCAATTTATTAACAGAGAATGCACTTGAAATTTTTTTTATTAATGTGTTCTTTTTAAAACAAAATATTAAATTATTTTATGACTAGGCATTTTTAATCTTCTAAAGGCTGAAGTTTATTATTATAAATACATTTTTAAATATGCAAATACTACCTAGTGAATATGTACATTGTGAATAATATGCTACTGACATAACTATTAGTCTTTTAATTTTAATCCCTTCTCTGCCTTTTACAGTGTCACTTCAGGATGAAAATGAAGCAAACTCCTTCATGTTTCTAGACCAGGAGACAATCTGTGCCAATCCTACTAAGGTTTGTAGGCTATGTTTTAATATGTAGGATAATGAGGCTTATGTTGCTAGGAATGAAGACTATTGAATGTAAAAGCTACAATTTATTACAGATTATTACAGATATACATGAGTTATTTATTAATATGTGAATTCAGTTGTTTTGATTGGCTTAATATGAAATGTGTCATCTGCGTAAAACAATTGTTCACAGCAGTGGTGAAAGAATACAAAATAAAGAAAGAAAACTTCAGACAAAAATATTTCTTGGCTGATCAGCCATATTAGATGAAGAACCCTAACCCTAAACCTAACCCTAACCCTAGGGGCAGAATTTGAGCTTTACACAAAGAACCAATTTAATATTAATAACTGAATAATAAGATCACAGTTTAACTGGGGAAATATCAGTTTGCTTATTACATTAAGATAGATTAATATTTAATTTATTACTCTGTACAATACAAGGACTGTGTTCATGGCTTTGTTCTCAGAGGTGTGCATATATGGGAAAAGAGGAGATGCTCTCTTTTCCCACAATACAAAGCTCGCTTTACCCTGATGCCAACCTCCAGTACAACCAACTCATAGAGGTACTTCATCAGCAAGAGGAGGTTAGCTTCTGCTTTTAAGCCAAAATAAGTGGAAATAAAGTGTTGTATGTTAAATAGGAAGATGTTTATAAATGTAGGTGGTGGTGGTCTAGTGGTAGGGTACTTGCCTACGGACCTCTGGATCAAGAGGTCCCCGGTTCGAATCCCACCTCTAGCACTAGCACTACCACCACTGGGTCCCTGAGCAAGACCCTTAACCCTGAGTTGCTCCAGGGGGACTGTCCCTGTAATTAGGACATGGAAGTCGCTCTGGATAAGAGTGTCTGCTAAATGCCGTAAATGTAAATGTGTTGGTTTTTGTGAACACAACAGAGATTTTGTTCTGAGGTGTAAATGGCCAATTTTTTACATTTTACAGTGTTACATATTACATTAAGATATTAAATATTTTTTTTTACAGTATTTCCTCCTTAAAATCCTTATTAATAATTAATGAACTAGCATCTACAGCATTATAGATTTGAGTTACTTTAAAAAGTATTTTGTCTGATTTATTGTCACTGCAAGTTTGGCTTTAAATTGCATTTGAAATGAAAATGTTTTGAAAATGGTTTCACTTATTCCTCAGAAATGTAGGAGATACTGCAAGCTGTTCAGCCATATGGGCAACATTACTGAGATGACCAAGTTAGTAACCTCTATAATTTATAGTATACAACACATAGATAATATGTTGTTAATTTTCATTCTTATTCTTAAGGTAAATACTGCTGTGTTTCAGGTTTGAGAGTCTTGAGGAGGAGTGTTTTTCTCATATTGAAGCTCTGAGGATAGCGAAAGTCAAGGGATATCCAGTCCCAAAGTTTCATAAAGAGGATTATACCTTTAATATTCAATTCAATTCAATTCAATTTATTCTTGTATAGCGCCTTTTACAACAAAGTTGCCCCAAGGCACTTTACATTGATAACAGGTTACAGCAACAGGTACAACAGGTTACTTAATATCTTCAAGTTAGTGTCAAAATTGCAAAAGCAGGCCTGCGCAGTATGATTGTTATTTTGATAAATGTTCTCACAATGCACATTTATGGGAATATGTAGGCTATGGTCATTACTTGTAGGAAACTGAAACAGTATATTATAAAAAGACAGTTTAAGACCAAATATAATAATTGTAGAATCAATGCATAGGACCAGATAGCTGATTGGCAGCCCATTACAATGTCTTTAAATATCACAGTGTAATATTTTTGCTGTACCAGCCTTTACACCCATAAAAGTGTAAAGAAAACAATAAGGCCAGAAATCCTTTGAGTAATACTAAGACTTCTTTTGGTGTTTCATTGCCTTCTAGTGGCCAGTTGATGTTATAGCTTGCTGTGTCCTGAGTCTTAGTAACATTTTTGAACAATTGGGAGAAGCATGCGGTTTATGGATGTGTTGGCTGAGCCTAACAGGTGTTTTGAAACCGATAATCAGATGTTTTGAGGTAAAAAAGCAAGTGTAGAAACTGTTTACAATGACCAACATCAGTAAGAAATAAAGACCACTAGTATCAAAACTTTAACTTTAACATGAACTTTAAGGGGGGGCTATGAAATAATAATCTGTGACTTGTTTGAATCAAAACATTTTTATAACAATTTATAACGTGGGGCAGTGGTGGCCTAGTGGTTAGGGCGTTGGCCGCGTGATCGGAGGATCGGGGGTTTGGACCCCTTCCCAATAGGTTGCCCTGAGGTACCCTTGAGCAGGGTGCCGTCCCCGTCACGCTCCTCCCTGCGATGGGCTGGCAACCTGTTCAGGGTGTGTCCCCTGTCCTTCGTCCTGTGTGAGCTGGGATGGACTCCAGCACTCCCCCACGACCCCGCTTGGGACAAGCGGCAGACAAGGACTGACTGACTGAATTTAAAACGTGATGAGAATTGAACACTGATCTCCAATCTGGTGAACATTTTTTTATAGGATTATACCAGAACTCAGTGGAAGTTGTTGTTGTTGATCATTGTGAGAGGAATGAATCTACCTTTTCCTGAAGGTGCTGACCGTTCCCTATTTTCAGTTAAATATCTTATAGCATTAGCCCCCTTTGCCTGATGAGTTTGGAAGTTTATTTCCACTTGGTAAAAATGCTGGACCTCCATTATTTATTGACATAACTTATTATATTGTAACATAATTAATTAAATTTAATTCATCATTGAAAAGTAAGAAGTCAGAAAATAAGATTTCTCAGATACAATTTTGAGAAAACCAATAACTTTGGAATAACAACTTTATATACAAATCTTTACATAATACTACCAGAAATTAAGGATGTGGGGACTTTTATAGGGAAGTATGTTGTGTTTAAAACTAATATGCTCAATTTTTTCCTTTGAAAGGCATTTCTCCAGATGACCTAGAGACCAGTGTTCGTTTTGAGTTTGCTTTTCCTAGTTTGGTATGTTTTACTTGATTATTTTTTGTTACCATTGCACTAATTTAGTAACTGGAATCACTTGTGGAAATGTTGCTTAATACTTGGCAGGAAGAAGCTCAAAGGGATCAAACTCATTCTGTCAAAAACTCTTTGAATCCTGGTAATTACTTTAACAGCACATAAAGAAATATACTGCATTATAAAATTATATTGTTTAGTGTTGTTTTTGGGGGAAGTATATTTTGTAATGGTTAGTTGATTTAGAAAAGATGCATCCATTTAAAAGATATTCATTTGAACCTGACACTATGTATCAAGTGCAACACATGATTTTGCTGATGCAATGATGTATTTTTAATGTGTCTTCTTTTTTTTTTATGTGTCGTCTTCTTTTTTTTATTTCTGGTTCTTAAGAGTTTGGAGAGCAGTTTACACTCTACATTAAGCACAGCCATCGAGGCTTTAATAGATTCATTCAGTCTAAAGCTGTGAAGTTTGAGATTATTCAGAAAGGGTAAGTGTTTATTGCATATTTTATCTGCATACAGAGACAAAGGCTGTCATCTGTTTTTGTTTTGTAGGGAACCATAAATTAAAAAAGCATAATACAAAAAAGTAAATGTAGCAAACAGGTACTTCTAACTGGTTAATATCCATTTGTGAAACGAAAGATTTTGGCTTGTATGTTCTCTGAATTTTAGACTTGTTAATAATTTTAAAGAGTTCTTTTTTAAGGAACCCATTAGCTGTATTATGAAATAAGCATAGATACAATGTAATTTAACATCTGAAAGCTTTAGAATGTCCTTTAATAACTGAATTTAATTACTAAATTACTGCTATGATATTGATGTAATTTTTTATGCTATCTTCTCTGCTGTAGTGGCCTATTTAAGACTGAAAAAGTGGTGGGCTATGCTCAGCTGAAGCTGGACTCCCTGAAGAGCAATTGTGAAATTAGGCAGCTAATAGAGGTCAGTTCATATTATTTTATTGTTGCCTTAAAATGAAACCATAATTATTTCTCAATCTGTATCAAAGGTTTGAGTGTTCACCTATATCAACAAATTCTTCACTAACTTTTTGTTTGATTTAGAGTAAAAAATGACAAAAACATGGCAATTAACTATGTGTTTATTTTGTTGATAAGGTTTTTAAAAAACAAACTCCTACAGGAGGGCACCTTGAGGTTTGGGTGAAAATACGGGAGCCTGTGAATGGCCCTCAGTCTGAAATGGTGACAGAAAAATGGCTGGTCCTTGACCCCCTTACATTACCCCTAGTAAGCAATAAGCAAAAATGATCAATGCTTTTCGAGAAGTTATATGGATGCAATGACTGATTAAGGAACTACATATTCTTCATTGCCAGGTTGTTGGTACTAAGCCTCAAGTTCAAGATTATTCAGTGAAGAGAATCAATAACAGGTAAACCAATGAAAGGTCCTAGCTTTCACTTAGTTTATGCTTTGCAGTTTTTGCTGTGGAAGCTCTTCTGCAGGGAAACACTACTCATCATTTATCTAAAGATAATGGACTTTTTTCCTTTTTTTTTATCCAGATTTTATCATGTTTATCATGTGATGTCAGGACTCATCAGCACTCCTGTAATACATTTCTGATAGTTCATATGTAACTGAGCTCATATGTAGCTGAGAAACAAATCCAGACTAGAATGATTAAATTCAAGGTACTAGTGTTCTAAAAATATGAAAAACATAAAAACTCTAAACTTTAGACTCAAATACTAAAACTTCAAATACTCTATTATCATCTTAAAACCTTTTAATGAACTCTTAACTACAGACTTAAATGGACCTCCTTTCTATTAACCCAGACTGTACTGGTAATCTGTGCTTAAATCTTAAATCTGTTAAACTTCCAAAAATGTCACTCCTATTTTCTTCTTGATTATACAGAGAAGGGTGGATTACCATTCTGGATCCTATGAAGTGGCTTTCTGACGACAATTACCCAGATCATTGCAATATTATTCCTATATGAAGAGGTTGAGTGGAGGACATAGAATATACAGGCAAACCTAATTTGCAGTAGGTTTGCCCGTTGAATTTTTAACTTACCTGAGTATACCAGTGTGACAAAATGACATGCAAACTCAAATCAAATATCTGAAAATATGTTAAGGAGGAAAGTTTCTGCTGAATCAAAAAACTCGTCTGTCCTGTTTTCACTAAATGAAGCTGTGTGCAATTTGCAGTTCACCCTCTCTCTCAGTCACCTTATCACCACCTCACACATACACACACACGTGACCTTCACATACTGTCTCACCAAGAAGACGGAGTCTCCATTTCAGTCAGCATGCATGGCATGCATGAAAGTGAATAACACTTTCCTACTCCTGCATCCATGATTGAAGTACCCACAGGCAAAGTGCTTAACCCCATAACTGCCCCCCCGATTGTATAGAACTGTGCAAAAGTTTTAGGCAGGTGTGAAAAAATGCTGTAAACAAAGAATGCTTTCAGAAATATAAATAATGATTGTTTATTTTTTATCACTTTACAAAATGCAAAGTGAGCGAACAAAGAAAAATCTAAATCAAATCAATATTTGGTGTTACTACTTTTGCCTTCAAACCAGCATCAATTCTTATAGGTACACTTGCACAAAGTCAGGGATTTTGTAGGATTATAGTCAGGTGTATGATCAACCAGTTTTACCAAACAGGTACTAATGATCATCAGTGTCACATGTAGGTTGAAACAGTCATGTTTGGAACAACCTACCAGCCGAGTTCCTTCAAAAACTGTGTGCAAGTATACCTAGAAAAATTTATGTTGTTTTGAAGGCAAAAGGTAGTAACACCAAATATTGATTTGATTTAGATTTCTCTTTTGTTCATTCACTGCATTTTGTTGATTGATGAAAATAAATGATTAACACTTCCATTTTTGAAAGCATTCTTTGTTCACAGCATTTTTTCACACCTGCCTAAAACTTTTGCACAGTACTGTATGTATTTCCGCCCACTGCTCCTGCTACTGGCAAGTTTATTCATTAATTGTGGAGATACCTGGACCCTATAGAAGTTGCACAGGCAGTCCAACTCCACCAGGATGGCACATCAGTACTTGCCATTGCCAGAAGGTTTGCTCCCAGCACAGTCTCAAGAGCATGTTGGAGATTCCAGGAGACAGGCATTAACTCTAGGAGAGCTGGACAAGGCTGTCGGAGGCCCTTAGCCCATCAACAGGACCGATACCTGCTCCTTTGTGCAAGGAGGAACAAGATGAGTACTGCCAAAGCCCTACAAAGTGACCTCCAGCAGGTCACTGCCATGAATGTCTCTGACCAAACCATTAGAAACAGACATCATGAAGGTGGCCTGAAGGCCTGACGTCCTGTATTGGGCTCCGTGCTCACTGCCCAGCACCGTGGAACTCGACTGGCATTTGCCAGAGAACAGCAGATATTGCAGGTCCGGCACTGGTGCCCTTTGCTTTTCACCGATGACAGGTTCATGTGACAGATGTGCAAGGGTCTGGAGAAGTGGTAACTGCGTAACTGGTGAATGTTACGCTGCCTGCAACATTGTTCAGCATGATCGGATTGGTGGTGGGTCAGTGTTGGTCTGGGGAGGCATATCCATGGAGGGACGCACAAACCTGTGCAGGATAAACGATGGCACCCTGACTGCCATTAGGTATCGGGATTAAATCCTTAGACCCATTGTTAGACCCTTCGCTGGTGCAGTGGGTCCTGGGGTCCTCCTGGTGCACGATATTGTCTGGCCTCATATTGCAAGAGTATGGAGGCAGTTCCTGGAGATCCAATTGATACCATTGACTGGCCTCCACACTTGTTTGACCTAAATCCAATAGAACATCTCTGGGACATCATGTCGAGGTCCATCCGACACTGCCAGGTTGTCATGAGCTCAGTGATCCCTGGTCAGGATCTGGGAGGAGGTACCCCAGGACACCATCTGTCATCTCATAAGGAGCTTGCCCCTATGTTGTCAGGCATCCATACAAGCAAGTGGTGGCCATGCAAACATAATGAGTCCCATTTTGAGTTTCTGCAATGACATTTCAGCAAATTGGACTAGCTTGCCGCATCAGATTTTTCAGTTTAAATTTCTTGGTGACTTCAAATTAAGACCTCTGTAGGTTGATACTTTTCATTTTCATCAAATGATGTGGCATCCTTTTGTTCCTAACACATTACCCATTCTATATCAGTATAGATGTTCAGCATGATTTTTCCCATTGAGATCTGATGTGTTTTCAAAGTGTTCCTTTAATTTTTTTGAGTAGTGTATATAATATTCTAATATAATGTATCTAGACAATATGATTTGCAATTCTCTTCATGTAACCAATACCAATATTAGTGTTATGAAAGAAAGTCATAAGTGGAGCCTCCTCTGATACCATGACTGAGCCAGAAGCTGTTTGTAACGGTGGCATGGTGCGGGAAGGATGTCTGCGCAGAGCCAGTGATCCAGAACATAACTTCTTTAAGCATAGCCAACAAAACAAGACACAGGGACCCTAAAAACCACCTGTAACTTAAGGCATCGCCTCGTGAATGAACCGTGCTCTGTTCTGACTCATTGGGGCTGTGCCTTGATGAGCTCAGGTGTGCCCAGTCAGAACAGAGCGCCCTCTACCGTGACCAAACAAAACCCAACCGTGACAGACTGACACTGTTTATGATCACAAATTTTGAACTTAACCTTCCCCAGTGCAGGTTAGGCACACAATGCAAGTTGCCATATTCAAGCTGGCATATTCAGTAAATAAAGAAAGGAACCTAAACATTTAGTTAAAACAACTTTTAACATAATTTTAAGTGGAGCTGATTTATAGGTTAATTTATCACTTCAAAATCAGTTTTCTAATGACTCCTTGCTTTGTTCTAGGTCTACTACATGCCATGTTCTCTGAGAAGAAACCTTCCCACAATTCTTCACTCCATTATTTTGTACTGGAGATGTTATTCATGATTATTACAACATAGACATAATTCCACAATATCAATTAGGCGCTATTTGCAAGGGTGTTATATTGAAGGATGTCTGATTGGTTGCAGTCAGAAAAGTTGTGATAGATGTTTTACTCCTCACTTAACTGTTTATTTTTTGTTAATATTTATTGGGGGGCTGGTGGTCTAGTGGTAGGATGTTCACCTACAGTTCCCACCTCCAGCACTACCATCACTGGGTTCCTGAGCAAGACCCTTAACCCAAAGTTGCTCCAGTGGGACTGTCTCTGGAGCAACTTGTAAATCGCTCTGGATAAGAGCGTCAGCTAAATTCCTTAAATGTAAATTCAATTTCAATTCAATTCAATTTATTCTTGTATAGCGCCTTTTACAACAGAGTTGCCCCAAGGCACTTTACATTGGTGGTAGATGGTGGAACAGGTTACAGTAATAGATGTTAAAGCCGGACGACTACGAAGGAGAGGAACGAAAACCTCTGAGGGTCCAAGGTCGACCGGCTACCCAACCCCCTTGGGTATACTAGCAGTACAAAGTTAGTTTGGTTTTAAACTCCAGGATCAGTAAGGAGTCCCAAGTTGCTTCCCAGGCTCAGCAAGTCGGGTGCGGCCCCAGGTACCGATGAGCCGCCAGGGTCCCTTGGCGCATCGGATGCATTGCACAGACCAGATGGTGGTTCGGCATTGGACTCAGGTGATGACCACAGCGGGCCCCCCCAGACATGTGGCGAGAGAAATGGAATGGGGATGGTCAGTAATGAGCATGATCCAGTAGTGACAGACACAGAAATGAAACAATACAGTGCGATAGCATGTACAGCAGCAACAGCGACATTAGTAGTGGTGCACTATGGTGATTGGTGCGAGTAAGCAAAACTAAAAAAGTAAGTCTTCAGCCGTGATTTAATGACTGAGACTGATTTGGCATCCCGTACAGAAGCAGGCAAGCTGTTCCACAATCTAGGGGCCCTGTAACTGAAAGCTTGTGCTCCTATACATTTATTTATGCGAGGGACAATTAGGAGATCTTTATTCTGGGATCTAAGTGGGCGATTAGGTGTATAGGTATTAAGCAGTTCGTTTAGGTATATTGGGGCAAGACCTTTAAGTGCCTTGTAGATTAAGAGGAGGACCTTGAAGTCAGCCCTGTACCTAACAGGAAGCCAGTGAAGTGAGGAGAGTATGGGAGTTGTGTGGTCAAAACCAAAATGTGGTCAAAAAAAAAATGTAAATTAAAGCTACATTCACATTACAAGCCCTTTTGGTTCATTCTGATTTGCTTTGACAGTGCGCATTTGTGAAGTGCCCCATATCATTCTCATTGAGGTTGACAAGAATTGGATCACTGTAGTGAGTTGGCCCTGCATCGGAAGATTGTGGGTTCGATTCCCTCCCCAGTGGGTTGCCCTGAGGTACCCCTGAGCAAGGTACTGTCCCCGTCACTGCTCCCTGGGCGCTTTCAATAGCTGCCCACTGCTGCATGGTGTTGGGTGTGCATGGGTTAAGTGCGGTCCAACTTTGTCAGGTTCAGGTGTGCAGTGCTTTGACCTCGCAATGACAAGGGTTGTCACTTTCACTCTCTTTTTTTTTTTTTTTTAGCCAGGTGTCTTATCATACCCGTGAATTTCATCAGTGTAGGTGGTGCTGTAAAATGGGATATAAAGTTTTTACAAGTTTAAACTCGGGTTTATAATCAGTACTCATTAGTCTTACACTGTTTTTTTTCCCCCTATTTTTTACATTTTTTTAGTAATATTTCATTAATAGTTCCTAAACCACTGAACTTATTAAACTGTTTTCACCTTTTTAATAATGTCACTTTATATGCATATATTTAATAAATAAATGTATCAGTTGAAATTAGAGTACTGGTGTTTTTGTATAACTTCATTACCACAATCTTCTTTTAACTGGTTCTTTGAGAGTCCTCACAGCTTGGACACTTTAAAATTTCTTCCTGTCCTCTGAATCTTTCTCAGACACCAATTGCCAGGATGTTCTCATCACATCCATCCACATGTGCCATCCATCCACCAACTTCCTTCTGCCTGGCAACCCCATCCTCAACATTCTTTTCTGCATTTTATTGTTTCTCTGACTTTGTCTGCAAATTGTCCAACCTGAGCTGTCCCTCTAATATACTCATTTTTTATTCTGTCCATCCTTGTCACTTTGTCATCTTTTTGTCAGTGCCATCTCCAATCCATATCACATAGCATAACTGGTCTTGTAAACCTCCCAGTGCTATTAGCTTGGCATGGCTTTGGGAGGTAACATCCAAGAAGGTGTTTGCTGACATCCAAGAAGGCAATTGCTTTGGTGCTGCGTTTATTGATATTCTTCTTTCAGCTGCTTCCATTTAGGGGTCGCCACAGCGGATCATCCGTTTCCATTTCCTTCCAGTTTTCTGCATCTTCCTTCTTCAAACCGACCACCTGCATGTCCTTCTCTTTTGTCTTCCACTTTTCCTCTTTCAGGGCAGCTCCATCTTCAGTATCCTCCTCCAGGGCTGTGGTGGCCTAGTGGTTAGGGAGTTAGCCCCAGGATCGAAAGGCCGTGGGTTTGAATCCCTGACCAATAGGTTGCCCTGAGGTACCCTTGAGCAAGGAACCTTCCCCATCATTGTTCCCTGGGTGCATTAAATAACTTCTGCCTGCTGCACGGTGTGTATGGGTTAAATGCAGAGGCTGCATTTCATTGCGTTCACTGAGTGTTGTGCTGTGTACTTATAAATACAAGATGTCACTTTTACTTTCAGAAATATATTCACAAATTTTCACAAATATAATCCTCATCTCTCCTCTGGACATGTCCAAACCTACACAACCTTGCTTCTCTAACTTCTTCTTTGATCTGGTTCACTTTTTCACTTTTGGGCTAGATTACTTACATAGCATGGACCTGGTTTATTCTTGAATTTAGCTATGAGAACTAAATTGCCATTACAGGCTCGTCTGCTTACAGCTACTGCAAATCACTCAGAATTACTTGCAATCTTTGTTACATTCACTGCTCCTCTAGATGCTTCTGGAACCTGTGTTACCTGATATCTGTAGAAACTGTGTATTATCCTTTGAAAAATCCTGACTATTCCCACTCATTTGCTTTGGTGAAACCTTTCTTCGCTAACTGAAAAACATTTTAGTTCCAACTCTCCTGTACTACTATTAAGCAATTTTTACATTCTTGTTGATACAGACAGTTGCGGGGTGCGGGTAACATGTCAATGCAGAGCCAGTGGTCAGTAACATAACTTTATTCTCCATGATACACAATAAGGTACAAAGATTTAAGAACCACCACAAGGCTTGAATGAGCCACGCTCTGTTCTGACTCATTGGGGCCCCCCTTTTGGAGCACATGGCGAGGTCCACAAAAATCCAAGCAAACTTAAAGACAAAGGGGACCTCTGACCAGCCACAGCCACGTCCAGGGCTGCTAGCGGTGGTCAGAGGTATCCGAGAGTTTCAGTCCATTTCCTGGGCCTGTGGCTCAGAGGAACAGAACTTAGTACTTTGCATAGATTTCTTAGTTTCACAACAGACAGTGTTCACATTACTCACACAGTTCTTGTCCTGATGCTATGCATTGTAGCCCTCTTGAACATAGAGCCATACAGAACTGAAGGCACCATACCAAAACCTTACATGAATCCTGCACAAGATCTCTACTGGTTTGCATGCTTTTGGTGTAGGTGTTGGACTTGGAGGCTGTAGTGATGGCAGGAAACCAGAGTTCAGCTCAACCTGTCCAACCTGGAACCAATCTTTCCTTAGGTGTTCATAACCAAAAGTATGATGTTCTCCCTGGGGAATGTGTGGAGATTTACTACAGTCTTTCTCCTCTGAGTGATCATGGCAGTCTTTGGTCACTGGTGCATTGAGACTTCTCATTCGGAGCACAGAAATCTGTGCCATCATCTGTGCCATCAATGCAGTCTCCTTCACCATCACAGACAACATTCATAGGAGAGCACCGACTTCTGCTGTTGCCGCAGTGCTGATGGCCATCCTCAGACAAACAAAAGCAGTTCATTACATCAGAGAAATCTTGAACATGGGGGATTTCATCACTCATTATCTTCTGGTTGACACCTCTCAACTTGGGCACACTGAAAACGTTACTCTTTGCTCTGGCTTTCACCATTGTCCTCAGCACTGTTCTTGCAGTCCTCTTTATCACACACATGATTGTAGGGAATGCACAAACCATCATTGCAAGGCTTGAGACTTACTGAACAGTTCAAAGTTTAAAGTTTCTTTCCCTGGTTGTGTAATGCAGTTTGTCTGAGCCTCTGCCCTGATTGCCATTGTGCAGCTTGTTCCCTCTGTTCATCTGTTTTTTCAGCCAACCTTGGACAATGGCCGCAGCTTGCGCTTCTTCCCCTTGTGACCTCATGCGCTTACAGACCTCTCCGTAGCTCACTGTTGTCTTGAGTCAGAGCTACTTCTGTTTCCATGGTCATTATTTCAACAAGAAGAGTATAAGAGTCCTTTGGTCTGCCTGCTGAGAAAGCAGATTGGTGATCTTTTCTCATTTCAGCCTCATTTGTATTTGAGGATTGTGGGCTGTACGGGCAGAGGTTTCCTCTCTGTCAGCTGTTGGCTGAGCCTGTCAGCAACTCCTTCTTTTGAGTGATCTGAATGTTCATGCAGCTGATCTGTTCATCTCTTGAAAGTCTGTGAGAAGTGCATTGGCCTGTCTGAGCTTTTCTGATTCAACCCTTAGGTTCTCCTGGGTACTATTCAAACTTTCAGTTAACCAAATGATCTCTTCCCCATGGTTTTTACAGTCCTTTTCATATTCTAGATACCCAGCCTGTTTTTCCTCAAGTTCCCTACTGACTTTAGTTCTTCCTGAAGGAACGTGACCAGTGGTTAGTTTCTCCTGCAGTTGGTGATTCATGGCATGGAGGGAGACATATATTTTCTTTCAATTCTTCTAACACTTTACCCAGTCTGGCGCAAATGTCTCTAGTTCAACATTCTCACTCTTGGCTTGAGTTCTGCTTAAAATTTCTGACATGGTTTCCTGCTCACTTCAGCCTTCTAATTCCTGTCTCCTGAAGCTTCTCTGATACGACAATCAAGCCAGTGTAGCATCCCATTTTATATTAGCGCTATTCAGACTTGTATCCAGTACATACTTTCTTAAGATCTATTGTGAGGAGTCTATATTCTTATTCTAGTTTTGCTAGAGTAGTGAACATTTTATATACACAAATAAAAGAGATAAAACATATTCACTAGATTGTATGTGCCCAATCTAGGCCTGAAACTTCTGTAATCTTAAACACCATTATTCTAATGTCTCACTTAACTGAGGCTGCTCACTGCAGATAGCAGTAGTATCGCTAGCTGACTGATCTGGCTTCTACTGCAACAGCTAACATCAATCATCAAACAACGCGCTTTTGTTGACCCGCTTCGTAGTTCATTGCACATTAATGGCGCATCCGCCCAAATCAAGCTGGTAGATTTCTCCAGTCACTTGTTGGGCTCTAGAGAAGAGGCGAGCCAGATTTATAGCGCACAGATCTATGTGACCCTCTGATCTGCTTGCGTAGCTCCAGAGAACACGCAGGCAGCTGTGTTGACACCAAGTTCCCCAGTTGCTGAACTTCTGTCCTGAGGACCTCCACCATTACTCTGAGTGCCTGCTCATGTTCCTCGAACCAGCCTTTGAGGCTCGTGATGTCCAGGTTACGGTGGCTCATTTCTGTAACACAGAGAGGTTAAAAGTGGTAGGACGTCAATGAGAGCCACATTGGGAACATAACTTTTATTCTCCATGATAGACAACAAGGTACAAAGAACTAAGAACCACCACTAATTTAAGGCTTCACCTTGTGAATGATCCACGCTCTGTTCTGACTCATTGGGGCTTAAATAACCAGCCCTGTGTGCAGAGCTCAGGTGTGCTGAGTCAGAACAGAGCTCCCTCTACAGTACCAGACTTGAAACCCAACCGCTTTCATGACAGATCGTGACAGACTTTTTGCTTTTAGAGAATATTTTGGAATGCTTTAGTATTGAGCAGCACATTGACTTCACCCATGTTCATGGCTTTATGAAAGTGAAAGTGATTATTCTTGTCATTGTGAGAACACAGCACAGCACACAGTGAACCACAACAAAATTGACTTCTGCATTTAACCCATGCACACAAACACACACCGTGCAGCAGGGGGCCATGGGACAGGGACTATAATTTGCTGGGCAAAATTCTAGGCAACTTACTGGTAAGGGGCTTGAACCCACAATCCTCCAATCCTGTGGCCAACTTACTAACCACAAGGCCACTGCTGCCCTGGTGGCCTTGACTTGTGGCGTGTACCTTCGTTTAGGCATTTTCTTTGAGCGGCGTAGCACATAAGTCACGATGCAGAAGCCCTGCCCTCTGAGGCAGGCACAGAAGTCACGGGTGCAGAAACCCTACCCTGCAGACAGAGACTCAAAAGCCCCGCTCTCTGTGTTGGGTGCAGACTCAGAATCAAAAACCTCGCTCTCCGTGGCGGGCGCAGACTCAGATTCAAAAACCCTGCTCTCTGTGGCGAGCGCAGACTCGGAACCCCCGCTTACGTGGGCAGACGACTCAGAAGCCAGCAAAGAAGCCCCGCTTCCTGGTACTGGCCTCTTTCGCTACTTGGAACTGCTCACCACCCCCCAGCTGCTTGTGGAGCTCCAGAGAGATAGCTATCTGACTTGCAGATGCAAGGGTCCCCAGACGTCGGACAGTCTTTGCGGCAGTTGCCACCCTCGTTCTCCTCTCTCCACCCGCTTAGCGGAGCTCCAGGGTCCGCGAGGTTCACCTGCATGTCGCCCGCCTCCCTAAGTTCAGCCATTTCTATGTTGCTTTGTCGTTAGAAATTAAACATACCAAAAGCAGCCAGAGTCTTGTGCTCTCAACTTTATTAACTACAAACAGAACTCACAAACTAATCATGCAAAGGAAGGAATAAAGCAATGATCAGATCGCCTGTTCTGCCTCTCAACAGGTTTATAACCCTGGTTCCCAATGAGGGCACACCTGTCAATTGAAAGAATTCAGACAGAGTACCGTCATCGTGACAACCCAAAGATGGGATTAACTACAATCATTACAAAAATGTTCCTTACTCAAAATTGTATGTTGTGAAATATGATATTTAAATAACAATAAACATCATTTAAGTTTGCATTGGACTAAGACTTGAAGAACACAGTCTATTCTTTCTAACTTGATGTGCTTAACTTTAGCTAAACTTTTTGCTTGGGGTTACTGGATTCTTTCAACAAAAACTAAAATGGGCTAATTCAACTGATATTAATCATATTTTCTTAATGTGTACAAGAACCAGTTCTTCTTTTCAAAGTGCAGGCATACTTGAGGTAAGAACATTATTATCATTTATTAGATTATTTATTAGCATATGTTCAAATCTTAATTGTAATGTATTTATTACACTGAATCACGTAAATAACAGCACTTTTTTCCCCCCAGTGTTATCATCTTTGCATGTGCTTTTGTACAGACAGATTGTTCACCCAACTAAGTTCTCTGCTCATAGATGGTGACAGCATGTGCCAGTTGGGGTTGCCTGTTGATACGCTAAAGTCAAAGAAAAGAGATTTCTGCCAATTGGCCTCAGCTGCATAGCACCATGGGATGGCTTTGTGCTCCATGCTTCTGAGCATATTAACTCAACACTTCCCATATTGTGATAGAAAGGAGGACATCCTTTCGGGCCACGAATAATCTGTCAGCAGGCATTGATGGTGTAACCATGACAACATCACATAGCAGAAGTCCAAAAATGATAGAATAGGTAAGGATAGATCTTCTTTTTCTTTCGGCTGCTCCCGTTTAGGGGTCACCACAGCAGTTCAACTGTCTTTATTTCTTCCGATCCACTGCATCTTCCTGCTTCAAACCGACTAGGTAAGGATAGATATGCTTTAGCAATTCTTGAGGCTTCTTTAGGAGAGCAAAAAGCAAACTGAGATAATTAAACATACAATGCAAACAATGTGAATGTAAATGACTTGGCCCTTCTTTAGAAAAGAAAACAGCTTAATTGTTGCCTGCCGGATGTGCAGTTCACACTTTACCATTAGCAATAATTTCATCATTTCATACCATGAAAAAAACTAAGTACTGGTTATGTTTCTATTAGACGCAAATGTGCAGTTGAGGAATTCGATCACATGGAAGATGTGAGTTTGCTGTAAGTGTATAATATTAGAAAAGAGTTAGAACAGAGAAGATATATAACTTGTTTTAAAAACTTTTTGGTATGATGAAATGTTAAACTGTTAATTATAAAATCTCAGATGTGTCTGTCATTTATGCTAGTGAAGTGTCTTTTATATTAAAGGACTAAATACATTTATTTCATTTATGCTTGTCATCGTCTCACACTGGAATCAAGGCTCAAACACGTAGCTTCCACCGTACGTGTTAATCAGAAACAACACAGCGTCCCGCCGAAGCGGCAGGTGATCTGTTGAAAGCAGCCCCCTGCCCCGCCGCTTCTGTGTGCTTGGGTTGATAATTAGCACTTCGCAATTTCGCTTGGGGACAAGCGGCAGAAAATGGATGGATGGACAACACAGCGTCACACGGAACAGACAGTCAGAAAAGATAGTGAACGGACAAGGCTGGGTCGGGCTAGCAGGCTACAAGTACTTGGTTCTCCAGGTGCTGCCCTCACCCCTGGCCTGGGTATGGTGGTGGGCGTGACAATGCTGAAGAAAAGTATTTATTTAAGTATTTATACCATTTAAGACCTCTGATGAATGCCATTATTTACACAATTTTCTCACTTAAGCACACACAGTCGCTAAATTGCTCCTTCATCCATCCATCCATCCATCCATCCATCCATTTCTTCCGCTTTATCCGAAGTTGTCTCGGGGGCAGCTCCAGTAGGGGATGCCCAGACTTCTCTCTCCGGCCGCTTCTTCCAGCTCCTCCGAGCGGATCCTCATGCCAGGCCAGCCGTGAGAGACATAGTCTCTCCAGCGGCATCCCGGGTCTTCTCCCTCGGGTCTCTTTTCTCCGTGGACGTGCCTGAACACTACCAGGAGGTGATCCAGGGGCATCCTAATCAGATGCCCGAGCCACCTCATCTGACTCTCTTCCTCGATGCGGAGGAGCAGCTGCTCTACTTTGGAGTTCCTCCCCAGATGGCTGAGAGTTTCTCACCCTATCTCTAAGGGGGTGAGTCCAGACACTCCAAGTGGAGGAAACTCCATTTCAAGCCGCTATTCAAGGGGATTCGTCTTCGTTTCACTTACCCACAGCTTCGTGACCATAGTGAGGGTGGGAACGAGATCAGATTGGTAAATTGAGAGCTTTGCCTTCTGGCTCAGCTCCTTCTTCACCATGACGGACCGATGCAGAGTCCGCATCACTGCAGAAGCTGCCCCGATCCGCCTGTCGACTCCCGCCCATTTACCCTCACTGTGAACAAGATTCCGGGAGATACTCTAAACCTCCACTGGGGCAAGGTCCACCCCAATCCTGGAGAGTGGCATTCCACCCTTTGCCTCAGATTTAGAGGTGCTGATTCTCATCCCAGCCGCTTCACACTCGGCTGCGAACCGATCCAGAGAGAAAAAAAATAATCCAATAGATTTTTGTGCTGTAACTACTACTAGAATGGCAATATTAAATTGCTTGGTGAAAGAACTGTTTGTTAAGATTTTTTAAATAATAAAGTATATCATTTATTGACTGTTATAAACTATATATGTGTTTGCATGGATTCATTTATGTATTTATGACGCCTTAAAAACCTTTCTGTGATGTTCCCGCTAGATTTTCTACTCTGTATTTTGAGTGGGTGTTTTGTCCCACAGGACTACCTTGAGATGCTTGCTTTTCTTTCTGCTGTCAACTTCATGTTACACAATCAATCATGAAGCCTCCAATGTGGCAGTAAAAGTCCCCTGCAACCAGGTTCTTTATACAATAAACCAAACCTCTTTATACTTGTCTTTATATATGTAGCACTTTCACAAGCACTCAGTCATCTCTTTATGCCTGTTGTGAGAATTTTAAGTGCTTACAACTGCATTAGCAACTCCAGCCAAAGTCATTGAATAAAATTCAATGCCGCTTTTGCTGCTGGCGTTAGAACGAGTATTTTGATTGTGCTCCAATGCTGTAAGTTGCCTAAGCGATAGCTCAACATTAGCAGCAGTGCCACAAGTTGTCTGCCATTCACTCTTGTTCTCTTTCTATTTGTGGCTGTACTTCATGGGAGATGGGAGCTGATTTCTTTTTGTCTTTCTGTTTGCCTTTATAAAGCAATCACGTAAAAAAGCTTGGCAGCCTAATTGAACTGCTTCCAAATTATTTAACTGACATTGAACTGAGCATTGAGCAAGGTACCGTCCCCATCACTGCTCCCTGGGTCCGGGACATGGACGTGTGTATATGAATAAAAGGTTTGTCAACTCATCAGTGATTTTAAGTGTTATAATGAATTATATGCTATGAAACAGAATTAAAGCATCATTTTAAATATGCATAATAAGCAACACTTTCCAAAAAGAAAAGTAATAGTAATATAATTCTAATAATTTACATTTACGGCATTTAGCAGGCCTCTTATCCAGAGCGACTTACATGTCCTAATTACAGGGACAGTCCCCTGAGCAATTCAGGTTAAGGGTCTTGTCAGGACCCAGTGATGGTAGTGTTAGAGGTGGGATTCGAATCTGGGACCTCTTGAGCCATTGGTACATAGGCAAGTACCCTACCACTAGACCACTGGTAATAAAATTCACTAATAAAATTAAACAGATTTTCAACATTTTTTATTTTAAACAAATAGGCCCTATGACAGTAAAAGGATTTTCACCTACACTCAGTAAAATGTATAGGAAATATAGCTTTATTATTCAAAATCATAGTTACGTTAAGATTTAAAATAGAACCCAGCTTCAGTCAGATGAGGTCTCCAGTTGGCCTTAAAGCCCAGTTTATACTAAATGATTGTAACGGTGGCGGGGTGCCGCAGTAGGACGTTTTTGCGGAGCCAGGAGTCAGCAACATAACTTTATTTAACATAGTTACTAAACCAAGATATAAGGAAGTACAAGAGTGACCAAAACAAGATACAAGGAACTACCAAAACTACCATGAACTGTAAGGCTCCGCCTTGTGAATGAGTGCACATCATTCTGACCTGTTGGAGCTAAATAACCAGCTCCCAAACGAAGTAATAATACCTGTGCTTCATGAGCTCAGGTGTGCTCAGTCAGAACAACGCCTACTGCACTCCAAAACTAAAACTCAACTGCACAGCACCCTCTCAAAGGCGTCACTCCCGGGGCGCTTAATCTCACCCCCCTGGAACTGGACCATTGAGGGGAGGTCAACAGCATATGTTAAACATAAACAACCACCTTAGCCGGGCCCACAAAACAAAACTTAAACAAAATATGGACCTTGACCCAGTCACAGTCACATCCAGGGCTGCTAGCGGTGAGGGTATCCAAAGTCCCAGTCCACCAGTCCCAAACATAGGAACAGCCTTTTGTACCTGGCATAGAGTCCTGACCGACAGTGTTTACATGACTTACATATTTCCGATTTTTCCATGACACGACAGATTCATCCATGACATGATTCTCGACACTCTGTCTACTTACTGGGTGTTTCCAAACATCCAGATCTGTGAAAGCACCATCTGCAAACACTGCAGCAAATCAGCCCTATAAACACAAGACTTCCACCCTGAATGCTTCCAGGGTGGTGCGCTGGGCACAGAAGACAGCAGCGATGACAGGACACCGTCTAGCCTTATCAGTTCTCTCTGGTACTGGGCGTTCATGTGTCCAACCTGAACCGACCAATAGGATTTATGTTTCTGGGAAGGTGTGAGCTCACGCCATCTTTCCCCTCTGAGTGATCATGGCAGTTTGATCTCTCTCTGACAAAGAGACAAAAGTCCTTTGGTCTCTTCAAGTTGAGAAAGCTCCATGCGATGGGCTAGCGACCTGTCCAGGGTGTATCCCCGTCTGCTCAGAGCCTGGGATGACTCCAGCACTCCCCACAACTGCTGGGACAAGCGGCAGAAATGACTAAATGAAGGAGAAAGCAGATTGGTAATCTTTTCCTCATGTTTCAGCCTTTCTTTTGTGGCTGAGGTGTCTCTATCTTTCAGCTGCTGATTGAGCCATGGAAGCAAAACCTTCTGTTGAGTGATCTGAATGTTCTTGCAGCTGAGCTGTTAATCTCTTTGGTGAAAGTCCATGAGAAGTGCACTGTGCATCACATCGGCCTGTCTGAGTTTTTCTGATTCAACCTTTACGTTCTCCTGGGTACAATTTAAGCTTTAAGTTAACCAAATAATCTGTTCACCCTGGTCTTTACAGTTCTTTTCATATTCTAGATACTGAGCCAGTTTTTCCTCAAGTTCCCTATTGACTTCAGCCAATTCTTTCTGAAGGGAACGGACTGCATCATGTGTTTCTCAGCTGGTGATCTACATGGAGGGAGACATTTTAATTTTCCAATCTCTTACACTTGAACGGCACAGGGGGCATTTTCCGCCACCTTCCTGCTTTCAGTGTTACAGGTGGCCTTCTTTGCCGATGTCCCGCTTTCCATGCAGGGGGCGTTTTCCGCTGTCTTCCTGTGATGAATGACGCAGGGGACAATTTCTGCCATCTTCCTGTGTTGAATGGCGCAGGGTGCATCCACTGCCAGCATCCCGCTTTGAATGACGCAGGGGAAATTCTCCATCATCCTCCCGCTTTCTGAAGTGGGAGTGGGAAAGACATGTGGCTTAATACATCCAGGCACCGCTGTGTCTTTGAGGCTAGAGAGGCCAGTCTCTGAAGAAGAAACTCATACCAGTCTGTGCCTAGCTTAGGCCCCAAGCTGTTGATGAGCAGGATATCCAAATATCAGCCGTGACCAGATGTTGCTCTGTGCCCTGACTGTGGCCGCCGGCGTCTGTTGTACCCACTCTTCACCCTTCAGTCACTCACAGAGGTCCGTAGAAGCAACGCATGCCGACACCCTCATCTCCCAGGTTTTTATGAGCTGCAACATCTTATTGATCGTGACTGCTATCGTCCACAACACCCGCTGTTGTTCACTTTCATGACTTGTGACATCCAGGTTCAGGTGGCTCATTTCTGTAATGGTGGCGGGGTGCAGGTAGGATGTCTGTGCAAAACCCATCCGTGACAATGATGATTTCCTCAAATGAAATCATTTACTAGAATGAGCATTTGTCAAATATTGTTTTGTTTTTTTTGGTTTTTTTTTTTTTGCTTGGCACATTGTTTTTGTTGTTATTGCTCATTATAAGTGAGCAGTTTTAAAATTCTGTTGGTTTTATCATCATTATAATAATAACTAACTGAGTGAACTAGTTGGGATGATGTGCGGTGTTATAACAAAATCCCTCTCTTACTAATCTTTACCTATCCTCAAACTGCTGATCCATTAGTTTCCAGGGGCCTATGCTTCATCATCCCAGCACACTCACATCTACGTCACATTAGGGTAATTTGCATACTAATAATAACATCTGATGGGCCAGACTCAAAACCAAGTGAGCTTTTAACTTACAGAGCATCCCTCTTATGCCAAATGTAGCTTAGATACACTACTTCACAGCTTTCGTGCAAAACTACTAAAGCCTGAAATCTAAAAAGTATATTAATTATAAGGAGGAAAACTATTTTTTTTTCTCATCCAAGTTATGAGGAGACAATTAAAATAAGCACTAAAATAGAACTTAGCCCTTATATTTCACACCACTTTAATAGAAATAAATTGTATGTGTATACATATGTATATACAGTACTGTGCAAAAGTTTTAGGCAGGTGTGGAAAAAATACTGTAAACATTGAATGCTTTCAGAAATATAAATAATGTTTATTTTTATCAATTTACAAAATGCAAAGTGAGTGAACAAAAGAAAAATCTAACCAACCAATATTTCTAGTGTTACTTACCTTTGGTTTTCCAAATCCAGTATCGATTCTATGGCCCTAATACAGAGCCCTGATCTCAACATCATCATGTGTCTGGGATTGTACAAAGAGACAGAAGGATGTGAGGAAGCCTACACCCACAGAAGATCTGTGGTATGTTTGGAATAACCTACCTGTCACGTGTGGGGTGTTTTGGGCACACTAAAGGGCCCTCTGCTCTGACTGAGCACACCTGAGCCCAAGCAGGCACAGGTGTGCATCATTAGCTGACTATTTGTCTCCTGGGGAGGAGTCAGGAGCAGTGTTGGTTAGCTCATTGTCAGGCTGCTTCATGTAAAGGGTTCTGGTTTAGGTTTGGGCTTGGGCTCGGGCTTTTTTGGATTGGGGTAACTTGGTTTGGGCTGGGTAGTTCTCTGTTCCCAGGTTCTGGCGTTTCCAAACTGCAGCCCTTGTGTCTTGCTTTTGAAAACTGTGGACAATTTGGATATCTTGGTTTAGGCTGCAGTTCTCCTGTTCTCAGGTTCTGCTTCGAACTGCAGCCCTTGTGTCTTGCTTTTGTAAACTGTGGACAATAAAACAGGCCCAACTCCTGGCTCCACTTCATGTGCCCTTCCGTACTCCCCGCCACTGCTTACACTACCTCAGCTGAGTTCCTTCAAAAACTGTAAAAGTGGTACCTAGAAGAATTGATGCTGTTTTGAAGGCAAAGGGTGGTCACACCAAATATTGATTCGATTTAGATTTCTCTTTTGTTCATTCACTGCATTCTTGTTGATTGACGAAAATAAATGATTAACACTTCCATTTCTGAAATCATTCTTTGTTTACATCATTTTTTCCACACTTGCCTAACACTTTTGCACAGTCCTATATATATATATATATAGATTAATTTCTCTGTGAATTCACAGACAAAATGTTTCTTTAGACTTCATAATTAATTCTTCTGATACCTTGAATTTACATCAGGAATAAAGATGATTAATTATAAGGATGATAAATTATAGATTATAAATTGAGCTTGTTTCTGAAGCAGCCCTGCAGCCCATAAAGCCTGAAAATCTCTCACCTCATTTTCATTTAGCCTTACATTTCATACCACTTAGGTGGTTAGGAGTTGGCCTGGATCGGAAGATTGTGGGTTTGATTCTCACTGGCCAGATTGCCCTGAGGTACCCTTTGAACAGCAAGTGTCTGTGCTCAGGAACTGATCATTGATGAAAGTTCTACTTGAAGTTGTAAAACAAACTAACGGTTAGTAAACTTAAAGCTTGCTTAGTCCATGTATCCTTCATATATTTTCAGAACTGCAGCACCAGTACAGATTCCTACCTGGTGTGTCCAGCGTAATGCAGAGTGCATGGTCTAATCTGAGGGGATCTGATAATAATAATAATAATAATAATAATAATAATAATACAACTGCACTAATAAATAAAATAATCACAGTGGCATTATTCCTCATTATAATAGTGCTGGAACTGGAACCTGGCAATGCATGTTGGCTGTTAAGCCCTTTAGTTCCGTGTCCAGTCATGCAACCTCTCACACACACACACACGGAGATTTAGCCGGTATGCGGTAGTTCCTGGTGGTCAGCACATCGCACCGGAGCGCACGTGAGGAGAGAGGGTGGATCATTGACCGGAATTATACATCCGGAATTACGGAGAGAGAGAGAGAGAGAGAGAGAGAGAGAGAGTAACCGATCTAGGGATTAATTTTGCAGTCTGGAGGAAGTGCGCATTCAGAGCGACCGGCTCACACACTCTCGCTACTAATGCGGCTCAAGATTAAAGCAACGCTAATCAAAACTGGATGAGAGCAGCCGCGCGGCTTGTGTTTCGCTCCTGTCCGGTTCGCTTTCTTCATTGACTCCGTGTGATCCGTGGACTTTTTCTTTATTATTATTATTGTTATTACTATTATTATTATTATTATTATCTCAGCTCCCCAAAGTAATCTCATTTTTTAAAGGGGTGCCTTTAAAGATAATAATAATAATAAAGCTTAGAGAGGGGGAGGTGGGTTCGCTCGCACCGTTGCCTCGTTAGGGACGAGCTGAACTTCATTATCTTTTCTGGAAGTCCGGTGTTGCATTCGGGAGGGTCCCGATGGTCGGGCGGCGACCTGCCTCTTCCCAGTGGTTGGGGTCCAGGCTTGCTGTGAAGAGACCGGCGCAGAGAGAGAGAAGCGCTGGTCTGAACTCTTCCAGCAGCTGGACCTCAATAAAGATGGCAGAATTGACGTGCACGAGCTCCGCGCCGGACTCGACGCGTGGGGGGTCGCGCGCACTGATGTCAACGAGGTGAGACATACTAACGCTTAACACTGTAAGCAATAACAACTGCTATCCAGGCTGCAGTAAACTCTCGGACTTTCATGAGATTTTAAAACTATAGCGAATTCTTCAAAATGTGTGAGAAACCACACGTCTTTTTCAGATTCTGCCACTCAGAGGTAACCAGATTTCTGAAATGAAAACCCATTTCAGTGTTAATATTATAACACCCAGTGTTTTATCTGTGAAATACTGAAATTTTGTGTAGGTAAGTGGTGATCATATAGGATGCATCTACTATTTTATCAAAAAGACGAAGGGGAGGCAGGTGCTGAACAAATCAGCATAAATATGTCAAATTAAAAGTGATGCCTTATATTTGGGGATTTATGAATTACACTCTGAATATAAACAAATCAGCACCCTATCACCTGGTAGAACAATTCCTAAAGCCTGTTAATCCCATGACACTATCTAGGGGAGTTGTCCACTGCAGGTGAGCGAATGAAAGTGAAAAAGTGAAAATGAAAGCGACTATTCTTGTCATTGCGAGGTCTCAGCACAGCACACAGTGAACCATAACGAAATTTGATCTCTGCATTTAACCCATGCAAACACCGTGCAGCAGTGGGCAGCGATGAAAGCGCTCAGGGAGCAGTGATGGGGATGGTACCTTGCTTCAAGGGTACTCAGGCAAATCCTACTAGTGAGGGAATCAAACCCACACTCTTCTGATCCAGGGCAACTCCTTAACCACTAGGCCACCACTGCCCCAAATGGTCTGTAGTGGTAGAAGAGGGATAAGAAGTATGGGTCAAAACTAAATGTGAGACTTCTGCTGCCCAGTTTCTCTTTACAGCCTATTTTTAACAGCTTAAATGAGGACATATACTGGGACAGCTCCATATGTGGACAGATCACCAAAGACCTGGACTGTCTCCAGAAAACTGGGTTGTATTGTCACCCCATGCCATAGGATACCACAAGTGTAGACTTCATACATTGTTTCATAAAGGATTGTTCCACAAATCCAGACTTAATTATCCGTAACGCCTTTCCATAGCATGTTCATGATCAGGATTAAACAGAAGTCCAGATTTTAAGATTTATACCTAAAATCTTAAAAAAAATCTTTAAAAAAGTTTTCTTACATCTTCAAGACTTCAAAGGCAAAAGGCAAAGAAACACCCTGGACGGGCCAACAATCCATTGCAGGCACACACAGGCAAAGACACTGCAAAAGGTCAAGTCTTACCGAAAATATCTCGGGTCAAGTTCAAGGTTGTGCCTAAAGTATCCTTAAGTCTCAAAGAATTTAAATCCAAAATTTAAAATTAAGCAGTCTGCTTCTTAATGAATTAAATTGTAGATTAAAGCCTATCACAGATTAAGACTTTAAGATTGATATTCCAAGAAGATATATAAAATATTCCACTGGTAGCCTAACATGAGCTTAATTTGGCCCAGCGTTCAGGGTTCAAAGTCATTGTCTGCCAAAAGTCGTGGAGTTCTAGCACAGGTAATATGGCATCAAGGTAAAGTTCTGAGATTGAGTTCTGATATTAAGTTTGACATGGTGAGAAGATTCAGCAGTACAGTGTGAATCATTCTCTCCAGTGAGCTGTACACTTCATCATTCTGATTGTGACAAAAAATTGGGCAAGTCCTAGTTGCACTTGCTGCCGAAAAGTTATCCCTTGTGTCATTTATTTATGTGGCATAATGTAAGATAGCTGCAGCCAGACATCAACCTTCTGAGGCTATTTTAGATAATGATTTGACATGACACATATTACCATAGCATATGAAGTTAACAATGGTTTTAAATTTGCCAGCACAATGGAACATAGACTACTTGACATCTCACTGCATTGCTCTAGTCGAGATGTTGACCCGGTTGAATAATTCAGAGATGTACTGTCTAAAGTTTTGGAGACTGAAACTGCTGTGGCTTCAGGTTATTTCCTGTTTTGCATTCACTCTCATCTTCTGTTCAGCAAGGGTGGAGAATGTTGATTAAATTTTTTTAGTCTGCTTTACTCATTCCCCAGGTGCCAGCTATGAATGTAGTCAGTTCAACCTGACGCTCTTTCTAAATTACTCATATTGTCTTGTGTTTTGGGGAAGTGGTGGCCTAGTGGTTAGGGACTAGGCCCCATGATCGGAAGGTTGTGGGTTCAAATCCTGCGCTCAACAGGCTGCCCTGAGTCACCCTTTTTTGAGCAAAGGAACTCCATCACTGCTCACTGGACATGGGGCTGCACCCTGCTGCATATGTGTGTATTTTGTTGTAGTTACCTGTGTACTGTGCTGTTTCACAGTGACAAAGCAGTCACTTTCACATCAAGAATTAATTTCAAATCTTATAACTTCTGCAGCATCTCTGACATGATGGCTAAATGATACACTTTATATTTAAAAAACGTTTGTAGATTCTTTCTTCATTTTTGTTTTGTCTAAAAACTAGGGTTTCATTTGTACCTCCTTGCTTCTTCGTTTTCAAAAGATGTTGGAACGTTGTTGCTGTAAGAATTTTATTGATTTCAGCGACAAGAACATCAATGAGATTAGGTTGTAATGTTGGACGACTAGTTATGGATCACAGACGCTAATTCTGGTCATTCTAAAGGTACTGGATGGAGCTTTAAAACTTCAACAATTCCACTGTTTCACAGTCCAGTCTTGGGGGAGTTTAAACACCTCTAGCTCACACCTGAACCTTAACACTGGGTATCGTGACCTTAGACTCATACTATTCCTTCGAGAGAATATAAACTGCAAACTACAGTAGATACTCTGTCTGGATGGTTTTGGACATATTGTGTATGAGGGTTTATACCTAACTTAATGTGACCAACAACATGCCTTTCTGCAATAGTTCCTCAATACTAGCCCAGACAAAGGCTGGTTTAAAGACTGGTCCCCTGGCTGAAATAATGAAACAGGATTTTCAGGCAAACCCCATAAAAAGCTTTTATCAGTCTTCCATTCTTTTAAAGATGATAAATGTAAAGTAGAATGCAAAGAGCTTGCTCATTCAAATGTAATGTTTGACCTGCAGTTAAGATATTCACCCATGAAGGAGTTTATGACTCTTAGAAACTGAAAATTATTGGTTTTCTTGTGCTGTTCAAATGTAATTGATGTTAGACCTTACTACACAAATTACACTACACAATGAACTACTCTGTATATAAATGAAAGTTTTGTATGTTCTGACATGGTTCAAATCAGCACTTTTGCCTTTTTCTGTATGTTTCAATTCTGAAAAATCTTCCTACAGTCTTGTTTCATCAAATTCATACCATACCTCATTGATGATACAATATCATCAATTTAATCACAAATGTTAAGTGGTCAATGAGCTAAAAATGAGAAATATCAAATACCAGCAACATACCTGTAACCTCTTGATGTCACAAATACCTATATACAGTCCCGATTGCAGTTTAAGATCTACTGACAATGTACAAAAATATGTATGTCATATGTTGCATGGTTGGATCTTAACAAGGTTCCAAGTAGAGCTTCAACATATTACAAGAAGAAATGGGAGTGAGACGAAATATTTCTTTGAGCATGCAATTTATTGAAAACAATGCTTAAACTGAAACTGAAACTGGAAGGCTATTTTACAGCTGATCAAAATCTTAGGACCACATGCCTTTAAAAGGCCAAATCTGTGCATAATTGTGGATTCATTGCCATTTTCTTTCAGGTGGTCACACTGTCATGACGTGCCTGATGGCAAAAAAAGTGGTAAATCCTTTCTTGGAACGTATTTGTTGTTGAACTGCATAAGTAGGGTCTCTCAGAGCGCACCATCGCTACTGAGGTGGGACGCAATAAGACAGTCATTTGGAATTTCTTAAATGATCCTGAGGGTTATGGAACAAAAAAGTCCCAAGAAGACCCAAAACAATTTCACCAGCACTGAGCCGGAGGATCCAGCTGGCTGTCCATCAAAACACAGGACAATCCTCGACCCAAAATTAAGGCCGTTACTGGTGCCAACTGCAGCCCAATAACCATCAGACAGCATCTGAGACTGAAGGGCTTCTAAAACAAAAAATGTTTTCAAAGGCCTCGTCTCCTTGAATGCCACAGAACTGATCATTTGGACTTTGCAAGAGAGCACTGAACATGGGTCATTGAAAGGTGGAAGAAAGTTTAATTCTCTGATGAGAAAAAATTTAACCGTGATGGTCCACAGTGGAGGGGGTGCCCTAATGGTCTGGGGTGCTTTTTCCTTCAGTGGAACTATGGAGCTTCAGGCGGTGCAGGGGCGTCAAACGGCCGCTGGCTATGTCCAGATGTTGCAGAGAGCATCCCGTCTGTGCGGTAACAACTGGAGGTTTGCTTAATAGTGGACAACGCTTACAGTACACAAATGCCTGCAGTGACAAGCGTGACTTCTTCCAGGAGAATAACATCACCCTTTGACCATCCTGTGTTCCTTGATCTGTAAATCCAATTGAGGACCTTTGGGGGATGGATGATAAGGGAAGTTACAAAATGACAACAGTTCCAGATAAGTAGATGCCCTTCATGCAGCCACACCACTTGAGAAATGTTCCACTTCACCCACCCTCATGGAAACGCTTAAACAAGCATGCCAACTAATTTTGAATGATTTCGCCTTGTGGGTTTACGGTTTTTGGGCGCTTATCCTTAAACTTTGATCAGCTGTAAAATGCTTCAGTTTAAGCGCAGCCAATAATTGCATGCTCAAAGAAATGCTTTGTCTCACTCTATTTCCATTTCATAAGCTCTCACTGGAACCTTGTTAAGATCCAAACTATAACATATGATTTTGCCATTTGTCAAGTGGTCTCAACTTTGACTGTGACAGTATTTACTTACAGGCATATCTGACTACTGTGCCTTAAAATGCATCACCCATTCAATATAATGTTATGAAAATGAAAACTGAAAGTAACTATTTGTCATTGTTAAACATTAAAAGTAAAAGCACACAGTGAAGCACAACAAAATGCAACTTATTTTTTCAGCTCATACACACAGTACATTAGAGGACCTTTGGGGATGGATGGCAAGGGAAGCTTACAAAAATGGACAACAGTTCCAGACAGTAGATGCCCTTCATGCAGCCGTTTTCACCACTTGGAGAAATGTTCCCACTCACTCCACCCTCATGGAAACGCTTGCATCAAGCATGCTGCAACTAATTTGAATGATTTCTGTTTTGGGGGGGTTTACGGGTTTTTTTGGGCGTTTGGTCCTAAACTTTTGATCAGCTGTAAAACAGCCTGTTTCAGTTTAAGCTGCTTGTTTTCACAAATGCATGCTCAAAGAAATGTTTTGTCTCAATTGGCCTACTTTATGAAGCTCTACTTGAACCTTGTTAAGATCCAACCATGCAACATATGATTTTTTGCCATTTGTCAAGTGGTCTCAAACTTTTGATCAGGACAGTATTTACTTACAGTATATCTGACTACTGTGCCTTAAAATGCATCACCCATTCAATATAATGTTATGAAAATGAAAACTGAAAGTAACTATTTGTCATTGTTAAACACAGCAAAGCACACAGTGAAGCACAACAAAATGCAACCTATTTTTCACTCATACACATTGTGCAGCAAGGGGCAGCTATAGTCAGTGCTTGGGAGCAGTGTTGGGGACATACCTTACTCAAGATTACATCAGGGCAACCTAGTGGTCAGGGATTCAAATCAACAACCTGCCGATCCCAGGGCCTAGTACCCAAAGATATATATGACGGTAACTTCTGGAAGGAGGGTGACTATCAGGTTTACTCTTTTTTTTATCAGGTATAAAAAACTATAAAATGCTTTAATCACTACTCCATTCAAAGCACAAAAACACCTTTTGAATTCCAATGGATAAAGAGTGGTGGGAAAACAGTTCTATTAAAATTAATTGTGACCATAGAACAAGATGTTTAAGATGTTCAAGTGGACTCTGGGGAGGAAAATCTAGGATATGAGCCCTTAAAATGTTAAGATTATCAATCTGAAAGACACAACAGGGGTTTGTGTTGAGGAGCCTGAAGGTAGCTGATGGAAATGCTGTGTGGGTGTGAGAGTGTGTTAGCTGCAGCTGTAATGCAGAAGGACAGATTAGTGTTAGTTCCCAGTGTGCTAAAACTGCTGCTGCAGGGATAAGCACATTCAAACACAAGCTGATTATCATATTATTGCCTTTTTTATTCCTTTTACTCTTTTGCATATAAAAAAAAAAACATGAGGTGATATTACACAGAAAAAGTGATGATGGCTATAAGATGAAAGATTTTCTATGAACACACGTATATTTATTTGGGACATGTGTTTGCATCAATGATCTCATAGGTGCAGTTGGTAAAATATTGCTCTTTAAATTACACAAAATTGATCCAACAATTAAGTCAGCATGGTGCGTGTTTTATACAGTGACAGAATACAAAAAAGTAAAAAGAAAGAAAGAGTCCCAAATCCACATGATCATGTACTTTATCATAAAACCGAGCCACTAGGGATGCACAAGCCAGTATATTTTCTTCTGCTGTCCTAAGCTCAGAAAATGGGGAAGGTTACGTCAGGCAGGGCACCCGGTGTAAAACTTTTGCCAAATCAAAATGTGGACAACGAAACAGAATTCCATCTACTTTATCATAACCAGCATATCCATGCCCACACAAATTGGCAAGACTGGGATTTAAAATAGAATTTGGGAAAATTTAGGGAACACTGATCATTGAGACATTATGACCTTGCGTGGATGGATTGTTGAAATCCTATTTCAGTATATCTATTTCCTGTAGTCTGAACTTCAAAAAGCCACATGAAATTTGACCTTTAACAATCATACTGAAACCAGTTTTCTGAGTGCAACTCAGTTTGAAACAATCAGTTGCTTTTTTCATCTTTTGTGCACTCTAGTGTTTCTTGGACTTCGAGCCACAGGTGGTTTTAGCATAATTGTGGAATGAATGTCCAATTAACTAAATTCCAACGCCTCCTCAGTCAGCATACAATATTTTGTTATGGCTAGTTTGGTTATTTGAGCAAATGCAACTACAGTCTGTCCTGGATTTCCCTACCATGTGGACAAAGCCTGTGTTTGATAGAGTTGAAGAAAGCATAGCATAATATAGTTTAAAGCCTATGGCTGTTGATACAAGATTCTGTTTGTGGGGCGGACTCTCAACTAACCACTTAAACAGGACTTTCTTCCAGCAGACACTTTCTGCTGTCTTTAAATTGGAATCTTCCTTCCTCACTTATCTCTTTTTCCTGTCTTTCCTGTAGATCGTGCGTGTGAGTGATACCAATCATGATGGCCAGCTGGACTTTAAGGAATTTACCCAGTATTTGCGTGCTCACGAGAAAGAGCTCTCAGACTCATTTCTGCAGCCTAGACCGAAACAACGATGGTAAAACTAACACACAGACATACACGCACCTGTTATTCTGGTCTATAAAGGTATTCACATAATAGAAGCATACATAGTGTTGCTGTGTGATACCAATAAATCCAGGCACTTATTTTAATCCAGGTCACTTTTAGATCCTCAAAATTGGACTAAAACTTGTATATGGAGTCATGTAACCTCATTACTAATCTTAACATAACCTACACAAAAATAACAAATTTCACTATCTTAACAGAAAGGTCCTTCTGTATTTTCTATTTTTACTCTAGTAAAGATTGATCTTTAAAAGTCTTACCAATTTAAATTCAAATCAAGGTATTCTAGCTTGAAACTTGTTTCCTTTTGAAGCTACAAATCACCCATTTACTTTGCTCTGGAGAAGAGACTAAAGGTCAGTATTGAATATATGTTACTGTAATGTGATGTGAATTGCAGTCTGAAATGTGTGCACACAAACTTTCACAGAACATCTAACACTAAAGGCAGAATGGAGTATATACATGCACTTACACTAACTACTCTAGGCACAGCTTTTTATGATGAAAATGAACAATCTGAATAGATTGCAGTAGCTTTGATTGCATTAACCAAGTTAAAACTGGGGGTCATTGTAATGGTTGTTTTTTAATTGAGGTGTACCAGTAGGCATCATTGTGTGTATTGTACAAATTCAGGTCATATCGATGTGGGGGAGATCCAGCAGTCACTGCACAATCTGGGTATAGAGGTGTCCACTGAACAGGCCTACAGGATACTGCGCAGGTCAGTCCACTTATGAAGCTGATCATAAAGCCTTTCTGTGTATGTATTAACCTTAAAAACACTCTTGTACCTCTTCCTGTAATTCAAATTTAAAAGGATTGTTCATATTAAACTCTTAACGTGACTGAAAAGATAAGTCTTTCTAAAGCATTTCCATAATAGAAATGGGCGCGTCTATTTTGAGCCTTTATTTGCTTTGCTTTTATTTTCTCAGTATGGACAGGATGGCAACGGCGACTATCGATTGAACAATGATACGCAGATCACTTCTCGTTCAATCCGGCTCACAACATGGTGATATCGCTTCATTTACTGAACGTTTCATTGGTCAGTTTCTTGCACCTTTAAAGGACTCATTATTGTAACGGGTGGCGGGGTACTGTAGAAGGATTTTTCAGAGGAGCCAGGAGTTCAGAGCACTGTTTTATTGTCCATAGGTTACAAAACAAAACACAAGGCTGCAGTTCTACAGAACTCGAGAACAGGAGAACTGCAGCCTAAAACCGCTTTACACAAATCCCAAAACCTAAACTCTGAACCACAGGAACTACCTTTACATTTAGGCTAGCCTAACCAATGAGTCGCGCTTTCTGCTCTGACTCATCGTGGGCAGCTGTCAGCCTAATGATGCACACCTGTGCCTTCATGAGCTCAGGTGTGCTCAGTCAGAACAGAGCGCCCTCTAGCATGCCCAAAACGCCTCATGTGACACAGAACCTCCAAAAGGCGCGGCCCTGGCGCTAAAACTGGCCGAGCCTCTGGGGAGTGCCAAGAACAAACCATGCAAAAACAGAAGTCCCTGTGGGGACACACGGTCAGGTCCACAACAAAAACACCAAAATATCTCCACCAGTCATGTCAGGCAGCTGGTGGTGGTGGGGAATCCCAGCAGTTCCGCCTCCACCTTTGACCGGTGCCTGGAACTCGGTTCTGAGTCCCTGAGGCTTCTACTGACCTCGCGGAATGCCTGGATTCACTGAACCTGAAAGGAGCCAACAGAGACGCAGGGTTCACAGAGGAAGTCTTTCAACGAAGTTCAAACTCTGCTTACAACCCTGTCACGTGGTTCCGCACGCTCTCCTCCCTGAATCTAATGCAGTTGCCTCAACCGCTTCCTAAACTGATTCTTGCTGGTGTCTTTTTGCCTTTTCCTTTCAACATAGCTTCCCGGGTCGCTAGTCTGACAACGCAGGGTCCCAGCTTCGGTTCCACTTATGAGGTGAGTTCTATTTGGCCTCTCTTCCATAGTCACCGAGCCGACGCTTAGGGGTCTGAAGGCAGCTGTTCTTCTGCATTCGGTTACTCCGTTTCTCCGCTGGACTGTTCTCCAGATGCTCTGGCTTTTGCTCCTCTGGGTTCCAGCAGGCACTGGTGTTTGGAGAAGTGGAGTTGAGATTCATGAGTGCCAATTTACTCTATACTTCTGACTTGTTTTTCTAGCTCGTGAGCTTGCTTGGCCTCATAACGGGCTCTCTCAGGTCAGCCTGCAGAGCGATACAGGGTCTCTGCAATCTGCCTCAGCTCTGCCCTGCTCTGATGCAACTGCTCCCTCCATTGTGGCCATTTAGCCTCCAGTTTCTCCTGAGCAGTTGAGTTCAACTCTTCCTTGTTATCGGGCATACGATCTGCTCTGTTCACAAGTTCTCCTCAGTCCCTCTCTTTGGAAACCATCACAGCTGTGTGGACCTCTAATCTGGAGACTTTTCTGCCTTCTCTGAATTTGTTGCTCCTTTCCATGACGCTTCCCTTGTCTTGAGCCAAGTCTCCTCTTTTTCCTTCTCCCCATCCTTCGAGACAGCGGCATTCACCTGTGGCATGGAGTCTCTTTCGGTCAGCTGCTGGTAGAGTCCTGTCAGCAACTCCTCTTGTTCTGCAAACCGAACATTTCTGCAGCTGATCTTCTCACCTTCGAGGTGGGACTGGATTGTCCTCGCCTCTCTGCGCCACCCGGCCTGATCCCTCACCGGCTCCTCTCTGAATGACTTCTGTAAGCACATCGCAGCATGTTTACACATCTGACACCTCTGTCCTTGTTGAAGTCCCGGTCTCCACCTTCCGAACCTCCTCTGATGACCACCTGTTGCCCAGCGCGGCCTCTTGAAGACAGATCCCCGCTGGTGCACTCTCCCAGCAGCCTGAATAATGACAGCAGCTTTGTTCATAGCATTAACATTTTTTCGCACTAAATAACCTCTAAAAGCTGCCTGGATGCGTATCGCTGACATTCTCAACACCTGGAATCTTTCATGTTCACTTTTGCCCCTGATGTAGGACCTATAATATCTTTGAATGAAGATGGCTGACCTCCTTATGGCCTGGTACTTTACTACCTCCCTGTGTCTTCTGAACGCAGCCTGAATCAGGGAAGCTGGCTGATGGTGCAGGATCATTGCCTTTCTGACCCTTTGACCTCTGAAGCAGGCTTGCAGGAACATTGCAGCGGAGCGCAATTTCAAAAATTCCTCTCTCTGTTTTCTGGCTTCACGTGTGGAACGATACCTCAGCTGAGTTGCAACAACAGTCTGTTTGATGTATAAGTATCGTGCTCGAGCACAGTGAGCCCTGTAAGCACTTTGTATCACAGTGGCAGCCTGGTGCTTCAGTTTCAGAGTCTGTCTGGTCTTCATCCCTCGGAATGCAGCTTGTAGAACAACGGCAGCCTTTTTTTTCTCCTTCAAAGACTTCATTTCTTGCCTCATACTCTTGCTAGCTCTATAAGATCGCTGAACCTTCTTGGCTGCCCATCGTAGCCTCAGGTAGTACTTTCTATTTATGTGTTTCCTTTCCTGCACCTGAAGGGTTACTGAAGTCTCATGTTCGATTTTCCTCTGTGCCCGACCTTTCCTCTTCTTCGGTGCAGCAGACTGGTTCGTGGTGCTGGGCTTGGGGGTCGACTCCGTTTTGCCCCTCTCGCTGCTGCGAAGGGCCCTCTTGGTCGACCTCCCCGGTTGCCGGATGCCGGAAGTGTTTTTTTTCTACTTTGTTGCTGCTACTCACTCTGGTTGGGTTCTCACGTTCAGGGTGCCTAGCCTGCTTCTCCTGAAGTTCCCCCTTTACTGAAGCTAGCTCCTCCTGAAGGGAACGTATTTGAGATTGGTGACTCACCTGCAGCTGGTGTGTCACAGCCTGAAGAGAGGCGTTGTCCTCCTCTAATTTTTCACACTTCGTTTGCAAGGCGGCCAGATTCAGACTTCGTGTACTGATTTCTTGCTTCTTGGTGAGGAGCTCCGCCTCTATTTCCTGGAGCTGCTCGACTAACATGTTTTTGTTCTGTCTCTCTGCGCCCAGAACAGACAGCCAGACCCTCTGAGATTCCTGTAGATCGTGTTCTAAATCCTGGACTCTTGCAGTTAAAACTCCTGCCTGAAATGGCTCCTCTGAGCCGGGAGAATTCTTTATCATAACGTCTCTATTAACTGTGCAGAGAGAATTCTTTACCGTATCTTCCTTGTTTGGCACCGCCTTCGCTGATGGAGCACTGTGATTGGTGCAGAGTGCTGTCTTCGCGAATGGGCCGCTGTGATTGGTGCAGAGTGCTGTCTTCGCGAATGGGCCGCTGTGATTGGTGAAGGAGGCGGGTTCCTCCGACACCCAGCGTTGTGGTTGGTGGAGAGCAGGAGCCGGACAAGAAAGAGGCGCGAATGAAGCCTCTTCCTCGAGGCATCGTCCCTTTTTTCTTTGTTTTTGCGGGGTTTTTCCCCCTCTGATGACCGTGTTTCATACAGGGCGGGGTCTCCGCGGACGGATCGCTGTGATTGGTGCACAGCACTGTCTCCGCGGAAGGACCGCTGTGATTGGTGAAGGAGGTGGGTTCCTCCGACACCGTTTTGGCGGCTCATTTCTGTAACGGTGGTGGGGTACCAGAAGGACGCCAGAGTGGAGCCAGGAGTTCAGAGCACTGTTTTATTGTCCACAGGTTACAAAAACAAAACACAAGGGCTGCAGTTCGAAGCAGAACCTGAGAACAGGAGAACTGCAGCCTAAACCAAGTTACACAAATCCCCAGAACCAGAACCACCCTTTACATTTAGGCTTAGCCTAACCAATGAGCCACGCTCTGCTCTGACTCATCGGGGCTTAAATAGTCAGCCCCAATGATGCACACCTGTGCCTGCTTAGGCTCCGGTGTGCTCAGTCAGAGCAGAGCGCCCTCTAGCATGCCCAAAACACCCCACACGTGACAATTATTTGAGCACCATTTGGGACACTTATAATAACATTATAACTCATAATGTTACAATATTAATTACAATAACACAATGAAAAGTACAATGTACTAAGTGTGCACATAATTAATTCATGTATACATTATTTTAATACAGTTTTATCACACTTATAGTTATTAATTTGGACGTGATGTGCACATTGGAATCAAGTACATTTATTCTGTTATAATTTATATGTACATTTTCCTCCTTATTTCTTTTTTGGGGTATTTTAATTATATTAATGGGGGAACTTGGGGGTTTCGGGGCTGGAGACCTTTTAATCCCTTGTTGATTTTGCTGCCTTTGCTTTGCTGCCTAATCTTAGCCTAATATCACCCTGATCTATAAACTTCTTGGGTAATTTTTGACATTGGATTAGCAAATGAATGGGTCCTGCATCAAAGCTGTCACTGACAAATCACAAACCTGCCATGTTAGTTAAAAGTACAATTTCTCCCAAATATGACTGTATTATTTACTTAACAAGCAAACTTAAATCTTAATTAACTATTTTTTGTTGCATAATACAAGCTACAGAGTGACATTATAAGACTGGTGACTCTCTCCCTCTCATTCACTCACTCATTATCTTAAGCACTTAACTTGAATAGTGTCACAAGAGGTGCTAGGGCCACATAGGGGGAAACAAATAGCCTGGACAAGACTAATCCATCACAGGGCAGGCACTCAAACGTTTCCATCTTTGGGGCGATTTATCACCAATGCTTCTGATGTGCATGTCTTTAGACTGTGGAAAGTAACTGGAGGGCCCAGAGAAAACCTATGTAGACATGTGTAGAAACACTGTCACCTGCCAAAGAGAATATAATAATAGATAGAATAATTAATTCTGCTCTTTTCATTAAAATCATGTGGTCAGTTGTCATCCAGTCATTGATCTGAAACTTATGATATGTTATGTTGCATGCAAAAGCATGATCTGAAGCACAAGGTCCACCTCTGATAGGATCAAAAGAATAAGGTTAATGAAAAAGTGGTAGAACAGATAAGTTGATCTGTAAATTGAAATGTAAATATAAATATATTTTGTTGTAGATGTTTGATATTGGAGAACACCTGACTGTACCAGATGAATTTTCTGAGCATGAGCGAAGGGCTGGGCTGGTCTGGAGGCAGCTGGTTGCTGGGGCAATGGCTGGAGCTGTGTCCAGAACAGGAACAGCTCCATTGGACAGACTCAAAGTTTTTTTACAGGTAATGTCAGTGCAAAAGTAATAGTTTTATAATAATAGCCATTGAACTACTGCTGATCTACTAAAATGTATGAGTGATGTGTGAATGTCTACACATAGCTTTATACAGTATATAATAAAATCTAAACATGTAATGGCAATAAGAGAAGGTAAAAATGTAATCGCTCACCTAAAGCAGCCAGGTTTCAATCTGCAGGTTCATGGCTCTGGAGGTGTTAGCCTATGGAGTGGACTGCGGGGGATGGTGCAGGAAGGTGGGGTTAGATCTTTATGGAGAGGAAACGGCATCAACGTGCTCAAAATTGCTCCTGAATCTGCCATTAAGTTCATGGCTTATGAACAGGTAAAACTCTTAAGTACAGTTAACTCTTTGTGAGGCTACTTTTACAGTCATTTGTACTTAGAAATCTAACAAAAAATTATAAATTAACTTTTAAATAACAAAAGTGGAAATCTCTGAATATGTATTACCCCTTTTCCACTACTGATGTACATTTTTTATGTTTCCCTTATGCTCTGTCCTTCACCATCTTTACAGTCTTGACTGTTTTCATGTATCCAGATAAAGTGGCTCATCCGTGGCTGTAAAGATGGTGGCACACTAAGGGTACAGGAGAGGTTTATCGCCGGATCTCTTGCTGGAGCCACAGCTCAAACCATCATATACCCAATGGAGGTGAAGATATATATATTGTTTTTTTTTTTTTTATCAATTTACAAAATGCAAAGTGAGCGAACAAAAGAGAAATCTAAATCAAAGTCATATTTGGTGTTAAAACCTTTTGCCTTCAAACCAGCATCAATTCTTATAAGTACACTTGCACAAAGTCAGGGATTTTGTAGGAATATAGTCAGATGTATGATCAACCAATTTTACCAAACAGGTGCTAATGATCATCAATGTCACACGTTGGATGAAACAGTTATGTATGGAACAACCTACCAGCCGAGTTCCTTCAAAAACTGTGTGCAAGTGTACCTAGAAGAATTGATGCTGTTTTGAAGGCAAAGAGTGGTCACACCAAATATTGATTGGATTTAGATTTCTCTTTTGCTCATTCACTGCATTTTGTTGATTGATGAAAATAAATGATTAACATTTCAATTTTTGAAAGCATTTTTTGTTTACAGCATTTTTTCCACACCTGCCTAAAACTTTTACACAGCATCAATTCTTCTGGGTACACTTGCACACAGTTTTTGAAGGAACTCAGCTGGTAGGTTGTTCCAAACATCTTGGAGAACTAACCACAGATCTTCTGTGGATGTAGGCTTCTTCACATCCTTCTGTCTCTTCATGTAATCCCAGACACACTCGATGATGTTGAGATCAGGGCTCTGTTTGGGCCATAAGAATTGATGCTAGTTTGAAGGCAAAAGGTAGTAACACCAAATGTGGATTTGATTTAGATTTTTCTTTTGTAAATTGATAAAAATAAGTAATCATTATTTATATTTCTGAAAGCATTCTTTGTTTACAGTATTTTTTCCACACCTGCCTAAAACCTTTGCACAGTACTGTATATATATACTTTGAGTGGCTGATGAATGAAAAGAATGAAAGAGTTTAATGAAGAACCAGAAAGTGCAGTGGATTAGTGCAAGGTGGAACCCTTCTGTCACTTTTTTGTCTTGGGGGAGCTTTTAGTTGAGTGTATCCAACAGTTCCTGAGTGAACATAATCTATATATCTATATAATACTCTTCATATTCATAGAACATGAACACAAAAAAGATTTAAATTTGAGACCGACATTCAAGGTCAAAATATGCAATCACTGGCACTACACAAAATGTGGCTAAATTCAACATAACACTAACTGCGCCATAAATTGCGCTTATCACAGCAGATTCTGCACTGTGTCTTTTCTCACATGAACGTCTGATCTGAGCGTTTAAAGCTCAGCTTGGATGGTAAGCTTTCTTTCAGCACGAACTGTTAGTACCAAACAGAATATGTAATTAGCCTCATTTGTCAGAGCTCAACACAAATTTCTCCCACATTTTTCATAGGGTGTTTCTCTGCTTTTTACCCTGTGAGAGCTGTGATAGGCTTCAGCGCCCCCGCGTCCCTATTTAGGACAAGGGGCTATGAACATTAATGATTGAATGAATGTATGGAAGAAAAGATAAAGAACTGCAGTTTCTGCACTGGTTCTGTAGGTAGCAACAGGCAGTATTTCTACAATTTGCACCTGAAAATGTTGCAAAGGCATATCCAGTCTAAACAAGCAAAGAGAGGTTTATAGAGACTGGACTTGTTTAGAGACTGGTTTAATGGTAATTTTTAAATGAAAATATTGACTAAATAACAAAACACCAATTAATATGAAAATAATGGCTGTTTTCATGTGGAAAAAAAAATTAATGTGGAGAAAATTATACACTTAGAGCACTGTCGGTATTTCACCTCTCTCTAAACTGTTGCAACTTTTGAAGACCAAAGTTTTCCAAAAGTCTTCCTTGCCCTCAATTTTTATAATGCATTATGTAAACATTTCCATTAAATCCACAGTACATATAGCTCAGGATTGGGAACTTTTTCAAACTAAAATCAGGCAAAAGTCACAAAACATCTGCATAAATTTACATACCCAAATTACCAATTAAGCCATATGTGATGTATATTTTTTGGTTAAATAATCTGAAAATTCTCCCTGCGATGGGCTGGCAACCTGTCCAGGGGTGTGTCCCCCATCCTTCACCATGTGTGAGCTGGGTTGGACTCCAGCACTCGACCCCATTTGGGACAAGTGGCAGAAAATGACTGACTGACTAATCTGAAAATTTAAGTATGCTTTTGGTAGAGGATCAACAGAACATCTAGTCTGACCAGGATCATGAAAATCTTTGTACTTAATTAACTGCCTATTTAACTAAAAACAAATAAATGTAATTAATTATCAACCTGTTTAAATAAATACATCCATCCATCCATTTTCTGCCGCTTGTCCCAAACGGGGTCGCGGGGGGGTGCTGGTGTCCAACCCAGCGCACACAGGGCGAGGACGGGGGACGCACCCTGGACAGGTCGCCAGCCCATCATAGAAATAAATACAAATTGATTAAATTTTCTCTTTTTCTGAATTATCCATTGTCTATTGCCAGGTGCTGAAGACACGTTTGACTTTGAGGAAGACTGGTCAGTATTCAGGGATGGTGGATTGCGCGCAGCAGATTCTGAGAAAGGAGGGCATAAGGGCATTCTACAGAGGCTACGTCCCAAACACACTTGGCATCATCCCCTACGCTGGCATTGATCTGGCAGTCTATGAGGTGTGTGTGTGTGTGCATGTGTGTGTGTGCATATATGTGTATGTGTGTGTGTGTGTGCCAGATGTCTCTGACAGTTTCTGGGAAGTCTGTGCTCATTAATTTTCTTTCTAGGCAGTTGCTGCAGGTATCTTGAGTTTATATGCGTGAAAATCCTAAAACTGAAAGCCACATACTAGATGTTTTGATATTTAGTCATGTAATGAGAATTTATTTTACAAAATGGCAAGATTATGAACAATTATTGGCTGAAACACAAACTAAAAACTCAAACCAACTGCTAGATTTTTGTATTCTGAATTTGATGTGCTGTTTGTTTCATTGCATTGTTCATTTTGCTTTGGTTCTGTTGGTGTCCTAAAAAGTCAGTACTTTTTTTTTTTTGAGAAATGACTTTTTCTTTTTTTGACCAATACTTCTAGAGTTCCTAGAAAGGTTGAACATAAGCAACTATTTTTTCAAGACACTGTTTCTCATTCAGATTTTCTCTGAAATGATTATAAAGTTGAAATGAAATATAAAACTCATGACTGTCTTCCTAATGTCCCTCAGAATAAGGTGGGTAGGAAGGATTTATGGAAAGGACACACTTACATACAAATAAAGATTTATATAAAGATTTATATATATATATATATATAGCCAATATATATACCAACAAAAAAGAAAGAGTAAAAGTGTATATATATACATATATATATGTATAATCATGGTCTCTCTTTTACTCTTTCTTTTTCTCTCACAAACATTTTCTTTTATTTATCATTCTGTTTCTCTAACTCTTTCTTTCTCGTTCTCTCCTCTCAAGACTCTGAAGAATGCATGGCTCCAGCGGTTCTGTGTAGGTTCGGCAGACCCTGGTGTTTTAGTGTTGCTTGGCTGTGGTACTGTGTCCAGTACCTGTGGTCAGCTAGCCAGTTACCCGCTTGCACTTATCCGTACACGCATGCAGGCCCAGGGTGAGCACAGATATAACATGACACTTATAGACTACTTATTGTTTTTAAAATCCAGATCATTTTAAAAAATGTGTTTATAATCAGTATATTTATTGTAAACATGTTTACTTGCATCCTACAGGTATTTTGCAACAGTTCAGAGTTACCCCATATTGTAATGATATATATTTAAGGTGGGAGTAAATGTTTGGAAAGCTACAACTGTTTTTAGTTGCTTTGGGTAGCAGTTTGAGGATGGGTTGTTTTTTTGTAAGTTGGTGAGTTTGTGAATGTAGACAGAAGCCAGGTAGCCACATGTCACTGTTAGGAATACTTTTTTGTTGCCATGTAACTGTAGTATCCTCTAATCATGTAATTAAAGTGGAGAAAGTGCATGGAACAGAAATACCTCATCAGATAAAAAGCTTAAAGGTAGTGATGACAAGGTAGCTACCTGTTAATTTAGAAAGCTCAGTTTGACTTTTTTTCTCTCAAGAGCTAAAGAGAAGACTGAGGTAATTTTGTTTTACGTTTATGTTTAATGCTTTTATATAGGGTGGAGGTGGTCTAGTGATAGGGTACTTGCCTATGGACCTATGGCTCAAGAGGTTCCAGGTTCGAATCCCACCTCTGGCACTACCACAGTTGGGTCCCTGAGCAAGACACTTAACCCTGAATGTCTCCAGGGGGACATGGAAGTTGCTCTGGATAAGAGTGTCTCCTAAATGTTGTAAATGTATATATATCAGGCTGAAGGGCAGGGGCTGCCCAGCCCCAGTTCTGCAGTTTTGGTGTCCCGCCCACACAAACACTTTTTTGAAATTCCGTGCTTAAACAGACATTCACCTGTTAACTTCCAGGTTTTGTGATTATGTTTAAGAAAGGGAACTACCCACCAGGACCCTCCAGGACTGGAGTTGCACACCCCTTCTGTAAATCCACTTGGTTAGCAGTAAGGATGGACTGATAACATAGTGGTTCCCAATAGTTATATGATTGGGTAACACATACTGCATGTTGTTATGAAAGAAAACATTCAAAAATAATTTTTAGGGGATATAATGTGGTTATATTGTTGACACACGTGTCCCTTAAAGTAATCTTAGCCACAGTGATACATGGCTTTCTTAGGACTACACAGATGTGTAGTCCCAATACCCTGATATGTTTCCCGAAAGGGTGTTTAAGGAATGAAAAGCTACTTACTGCATCAGTTATGGTTAAATAACTTGTTACAAGCTGAAACGTATTAATCACTGCAGTACAAGCCTGCCATGGACACTATTACTACATGTTTTACACATTACTACATGGTAGGCTCAAAAACAATAACATCAAAGAAGCTGATAGTTGTTTTAAAGTTCCCCTGGGGTGTCTTTATGGGCTTGTATACTATGACTTGTTTGTGATTTGCCTACTCCTGGACTTGTTAACAACGGTACCGAAGTCCAAATATTTTACAGTTGGTTTTTGTGCAGCCCGATGAGCATTAATTATTTATATAGTGTGTTTATTTTAAGAGTATTGTAAATATAAGCTCAACCAAAATCTACACTGAGACATTTTCAGAACATGAGAGATTGATTTCAGCAGAAAAAATGCAAAAATGAAATTAAATAAATATTTTTTTGCTTTAAATGCAAAACAACTGGCTGTGCTTAAACCTGTTCTAAATAAGCTCAGAACAATGTTTTTCTTATAAATGATTGTTTATATAATAATAAACATTTTTCTTTTTTATATAAAAAATATATCAAATTACTTTTTTTATATCACACAGAGAAAAGAAATAATACATAAATAAATAAGCAAATAAATGAACGCATACCAATTACACACACACTACACATTAGTATTTGTGACCTCTTTTGTCATGAACATGAAACTGATTCAGTTTGCCTACTTTAACCTAGCCTACCTGGAGACAAACTGAGATTTTTCTTTCTGTCTCTGCACTCAGATAAACATCCTGCCCTTGATGAGCTTGAGCTCCAACATGCTTCTTTACTCTCTAGGTAGAGATTTTCTTTCTACTCAGAATTAGCTGTACATTATGAAATGTTCAGCTCACTTTTTTGTACAACATGCCTTTTTCTTCTTTGGGCATGAACAATAGTTCTGCCTTGAATAATCTATTATTTTATGAATCTATCTTTTAAAGGTTTACTTAAACTGGTCACTATACATTCATGTTTATGATTAACAAGGCTGATGTAAATGCTTTGTCCTTAAACAAAAGAAGAGGGTTTATTCACAGAAAATGAATAAATACTAGACAGACTCCTTGTAACACAAGGGAACACAAAGGGAGACCTGACATCCAACACCTGAGCTGAGGAGCAGACAAAAATGAAACACAGCTGGGCATGGACAGCCAAAAGACAGGGAATGAAGTTAAATGCTGTTGAAGCACACAGTTGTATGTAGCTAGTATATTAAAGTAAAGTATATATGTATGCTTTACCATCTTTGTTATGTCTCAAAAATTCTTTAAATCTTTTAATCTTCAAATTTTAAGATAAGTCATGGTTATACCTAGATTATAGGGTAACAGTCTTTCAAAATAATTCAAAATAATTCCCAGCGAATGAAAACACATGAATAGAACCATGTTTAAGAATGCAATTATCTGATTGGCTACTCAGCAAAAAGAAATTCAGATACCAAGCTAATCTAGGCTGACCATCTTCATGAAGAGGAAAAGGGTTCAAGGTTTTTGTGAAACCACCCATTTAAGTATGTAAATGTTTAACTGAAGGTTTGTTAATCACATGCTAATCTCTCTTTTTTTTCTCCAGCTTCTACAGAAGGAGCTCCCCAGCTGACCATGGTTGGTCAGTTCAAACACATTGTGTCTCACGAGGGCGTCACAGGCCTTTATCGGGGCATCGCCCCTAACTTCCTCAAAGTCATTCCTGCAGTAAGCATCTCCTATGTAGTCTATGAGCATATGAAAAAAGCTTTGGGAGTGGGTTCTTAGACACAATGGCAGTGGAATGATGATGGAACAGAAGAGCAAAGAAATGAGACAGGCTTTAGAGAAAGTGACTATTTGTCATTGTGACACACAGCACAGCACTCGGTGATCCACAACGACATGCATCCTCTGCATTAACCTATAGACACCAGGCAGCAATGAGCAGACATATCCAGCACCTGAGGAGCAGTGATGGGGACTGTACCTTGCTCGAGGGTCATCAGGGCAGCCTACTTATCTGGGATTCAAACCCACGAGCTTCCGATCCAGGTGCTCAATCCCTAACAACTAGGCCACCACTGCCCTTTAAAACCTAAACAAGGAAAAAAGAGGAAGATTAGCAGAGACCTGGGAAAATTGATACTCAAATTTCACAACCCATTCTGTATATATTCTGACTGATATCAATACTAATCAAAAAGCCCTTGTTAATATGATCGATATGGAATGTAATTTAGATAATGGCTGACTTCATGTTGAGCAACACAATTTTCATTACCATAAATGTACAGAATGTCTCTTCCTATCTCTAGTTAAGAGCTTATTCCTTTTTCATGGTAAGCAGAGTTTTAAAATAATGTATCTATTAATGGACTGCTATTTATTTTCACTAAAAATGCACAGATGGCTATTTTTTTGTACTTTAATGATATAGCATGTAGATTTAAACTGACATTGCCTTTTGAGCAGCTAGCTAATACAGTGAGGGTTTTTTTTTTTTTGATAAATATTGACATTTTGGACTTATATTTATATTTATTTTATGAAGTAAATAGGTTTACAAGGTAAATTAAACACACGGTTTTGCCCCAGTCTGATGACTGGGGCAAATAATTTCAAAATGTTTCCCTGAACATAGACCCAGTGATTTAAAAACTTGTTTGAGCCAATGGGCATTTGAACAAACATTAACTGGGATTCCACTTTACAAGGAGCAGACTGTCTTCCCAAAGTGTTCTTGTGTATTTGTTTTTTTCTTTCAAAATCTCAAGAAAAGGTTGCATTGGGCCTAAGGTTTTCTGGTATCCATGGTAATCAGATACTAATGCAATCTTTGCTCACACTACTAAGCTGGTAGCATATTTTCACATTACTTCCCTCTGAAAGACAGTTAATCTCATTTACACTCTCATTTAAAAACACCTTTGAGCAAATTGTTCATGAAATTAATTTTACATAACGGTCATAAATTACAGAAGTTAGCAATAATTGCCCATTGGCTTCTGATATAACAGTTTTTAGAGTCAGTGGTCTTTCTGCACAAGCAAATGTGTGAAAATTGCCTTTCACAAAATTATGTTATATAATTATATATAATAAATAGTGTAATAGTAAACTATTACACATTACACATAGTGTAATAGTAAACTATTACGCACATAGTGTAAAAGTAAACTAAATGTAAAGACATTGAATAATGCTGAGAAAGTTTGGACAACAGAGAAAATTAACATTGCAAGAATTAAAACCGTTACTTACAAACCATTTGCTGTAAACACTTTTTTAATGAGTTTTAAGCACAAGGAAAAAAATTAAGTTGTACAGGGGAGAGACTGAACACGTGTGTCATCTTTGTTAGGCCCTGTATTCACTCAGTAAACAGAAGAAAATGGGATACAGACGGAAAATGGAGGGAAATCATTGGCGAGTAGAACTTTTTGATCGTAACCTGATTTGTATGTGTTCGGAAACGTTCGTGACTGGGGATTCCACTCGGATGTCCATCAATGTCGCCCTAATTTTTGACTGTGACGCTATTTTAACTGTAACAGGTTGTCACGTGTGAGGTGTGTTTTGGGTACGCTAGAGGGTGCTCTGTTCTGACTGAGCACACCTGAGCTCATGAAGGCACAGGTGTGCTTCATTGGGGCTGCTATTTAAGCCCTGATGTGTCAGAATAGAGCGTGGCTCATTTGTTAGGCTAAGCCTACATGGAATGGTGGTTTTGGTAACACTTAGTAATCTCGGTAACTTGGTTTAGACTGCAGTTCCTTGGTTCTTGGTTTTAGTTAGAACTGCAGTCCTTGGATCTTGTTCTTGTAATTATGGATAATAAAGCTATGTTCCGAACTCCTGGCTCTGCGTTGGCGTCCTTCCCACACCCCATGGACGTCGCGAGTCAGGAGTGCAATAAAGAGCGGGTTTGGAAACGAGTGCGGACGTGATTAAGAAGACGTTGGAGCTTATTGAAACCTGGGAGACGAGGGTGTCGGCGCGCGTTGCATCTGCGGACCTCCGTGAGCGACTGGAGGACGAGGATTGGGTGCGACGGACGCTGGCAGCCACAGCCAGGGAGCTCGAGAAACGTCTGACACGGCTGACGTTGGATATCCCGCTCGTCAGCAGCTTGGGGCCCAAGTTGCGCGCGGACTGGTTCAACTTCCTGCTGCAGAGGCTGGCCACTCTAGCCTTGTCTTTTCCGGCTCCAGAAAGCAGGAGGATGGCGGAGATTTCACGTCATTCAAAGCGGGACGTTGATAGTGGAGGTGCCCTGCGCAGCTGATCGCAGAATTACGGTACAGAAGGTGCCCTGCGCTGCTCAACGTGAAAATACAGCAGTGAACACGGCCAGCGCAAATAACAGTGAAACAGTGGTAGTAAATGCTCCCTGCACCCTCCAACGTGAGAGGATAGCAAAGAAGGTCGCCTGCAACAGGAAAAGCGGGACAGTGGCAAAGAAGGCCGCTCCTGACACAGAGAGCAGTAAGACGGCGGAGACCGCTTCCTGCATTGTGCAACCGGGTAGGTCAACCAAGAAGGCCCTTCGCAGCAATGAAAGCCACATTAAGGAGTTGACCCCCAAACCCAGTACCATTAACTCGTCCGCCGAGCAGAAAGCAGAGAAGGAGGAGCGGCAGGTTAGTGGGAAGTTTAGAATGAAAGTTCGGGTGCAGATGCAGATTGAACATCTGCACCCGAGCTGTAACAACCATTCAGTCGCAGGTAAGGAAGCACATAAGCAGAAAATACTACCTGAAGCTACTGTGGGCAGCCAGGACTGTTCAGCGATATTACTGAGCTAATAAGATGATGAAGCAAGAAAGGAAGTCTTTGAAGGAGAAAAAAATGGCTGCTGTTGTTCTGCAAGCCGCATTCCGAGGGATGAAGACCAGACAGACTCTGAAACAGAAGCACCAGGCTGCCACTGTGATACAATGTGCTTACAGGGCTCACTGTGCTCGGATGCATCAAATATGCTGCTATTGCCATCCAGCTTAGGTATCATTCCACACTTGATGCCAGAAAGCAGAGGGAAGAATTCTTGAAATTGCGCTCTGCTGCAATGTTCCTGCAAGCCTGCTTCAGAGGTCAGAGGGTCAGAAGGGAGATTATCCTGCAACATCAGGCAGCTTCCCTGATTCAGGCTGCGTTCAGAAGACACAGGGAGGTAGTAAAGTACCAGGCCATAAGGGTTTCAGCCATCATCATCCAAAGACATTATAGGTCCTACATTAAGGGTAAATTTGACCTTGAGAAATTCCAGATGTTGAAAAGGTCTGCAATATGCATCCAGGCAGCTTTTAGGGGTTATTCCGTTCGAAAGAATGTTGCTGCAATGCACACAGCTGCTACCATTATTCAGGCTGCAGTAAGAATGCACAAGCAAAGATCTGTTTTCAAGAAGCAGTGCTGGGCAGCAAGTCTTCTTCAGAGGAGGTTCAGAAGGTGGAAGCTTGGACATCAACAAAAGCAGAGGTATCAGCTGTTCAAACATGCTGCAGTTTGCTTGCAAAAGTCATTCAGAGGAAAGCAGGCCAGGGACCTGGCCAAACGGATCAGAGCTGCAAGGACAATCCAATCTCACCTTGGAGATGAACAAATCAGCTGCATGAATGTTCAGATCACTCAACAGGAGGAGTTGCTGACAAAGCTCCACCAGCAGCTGATGGAGAGAGAAGCCTCTATGCTACAGGTGAATGCCTCTGTCACAAACGAAAGGTTGAAACACAAGGAAAGGATCACCTATCTGCTTTCTCAGCTGGAGAGGACCAAAGGACTCTTGTCCATGTGCCAGAGGGAGATCGAAACCATGGAAACAGAATGAAAAGCTCTGGCTCAAGACAAAGGTGAGCTTCATGGAAAGTGCAGTAAATTCAGAAAAGAGGGAGAGATCTCCAGAATAAAGCTGCAAGCAGTGATGGTTGTCCAAAGAGAGAGGCTGGAGGGAACGGATGAACAGAGTGACCAAACTGCATGCCAGGCAATGAGGAGAGTAACGACTCCAACCATTCAGGAGAAGCTGGAAGCTAAAGTAGCCGCTATGGAAGAACAGCTAAATCAGACCAGGGCAGAGCTGAAACGGGTGCAGGACCACAGCGTCGCTCTGCAGGCTGAACTGAGAAAAGCCCGAAGTGAGGCCAGTAAGCTCACCGAGCTGGAGAAGCATGTCAGAGGTATGGAAGCAAAATTGGCGATCTTGGAATCTCAACTCACTTCACAGCACCAGTGCATGCTGGGACCCTTGTGGTTAATGCCAAAGCGGAGCAGATGAGGAACAGTCTGATGAAGAAGCAGGTAAAGATTCCAGAGGTTGAGCAGCCATGTGAGAACTCTGAGAATGGTGCTGAGAGCACAGTCAGAGACACCCTACCTTCGGTTTACCCTCACAATTCAGCAGACTCAGAACAAGGTGGCCGGTGGAGGAGTCCATGTGGAACTTCTCATAGTGGAACCAAGAGCTGGGATGCTGCCTCACTGAGCTCCAAGCAGCAAAAAAGTACAATCAAGAAGAGGAAGGAGCCAAAAAACATCAGCAATGACCTGTCTCAGTTCAAGAAAGTGAACGACAACTTCTGCACTGTAGATTCTGCGATTAGAGACGTGGAGAACAAGGATGGCAGGGGTTGGAAGCAGAGTTCGGACCATGTGAAAAAACCTTCCTCTTTGAACCTTGTCAAATCTTCTGTGTTTAGCTCTCTTTCAAGGGCAAGGCGTTCCAGTGAGTCGGACGATTCCTCCAGTGACTCCAGGGTTAAGTCCGGGCAACGAATAAAGAAATGGACTGAACTTCTAGGATACCCCTCACCACCGCCAGCAGCCCTGGACGTGGCTGCTGCTGGTCAGAGGTCCCTTTGTGTTGAAGTTTTGTTTTGTAGACCTGACCATATGCCCCATAAAGGGACTTTTTGAAGGGTTTTTTTTTTGTTCTTGACCTCCCCCAAGAGGTTTGGCTATGTTTTGGCGCCTTAGGAGCTGTGCCTTTTGGGGGGGATTCTGTCACGTGTGAGGTGTGTTTTGGGTACGGTAGAGGGCGCTCTGTTCTGACTGAGCACACCTGAGCTCATGAAGGCACAGGTGTGCTTCATTGGGGCTGCTATTTAAGCCCCGATGAGTCAGAACAGAGCGCGGCTCATTCCTTAGGCTAAGCCTACATGGAATGGTGGTTTTGGTAACAAGTAGTAATTTGGTAACTTGGTTTAGACTGCAGTTCCTTGGTTCTTGGTTTTAGTTAGAACTGCAGTCCTTGGATCTTGTTCTTGTAATTATGGATAATAAAGCTATGTTCCGAACTCCTGGCTCTGTGTTGGCATCCTTCCCGCACCCCGCCACCGTTACACAGGTAAAGATGGGCCAGTTCTGTTGGTTTTTCATCAAAAAGAAACAACACAATTTTACAATGCAAACATGATCAAAAACTTGCCTCTTTAATTATTTGTTTATTTGTGCTTCTTTAGTCCTCAGGAATGTTTAGTAAAGCCAGATGGCACTGTGGGAAAAGATAAGTGGAACAGGTTCTCCATTATAATGAACCTGTCATCTTAACTGACCATGTTACAAGGTCTATAACGAAAAGGATATTCCCCAAAATTGCCCAAAATTTTCCAAAAGGAATTATGTTGCTGTCATGCTGCAGCATTGACATTTTGTTGAGATCTGCAAGCTATTAATATTACTATCTGTTTGCTAAACCACCACCTCCCTTTTCATATCAAACCTCAAATCTAAATGTTGTTTAAGTTGAATATAATTAGTCTGTTTGCAGCTGAATGTAAAAATAAATTATTCTAATGGTATGAAGGAGCTTTCAGATCATAAGTTTGAAGCTGTAAAAAAACAAAAACCAAAACAAAACTGATAATCCAGAATGTAAAGTAATATCCAGAAAGTATTGATTTTATTAAAAAGGAATTTCAGATTTAATAAAGTCAGATTTTTGTAAAATGTTTTAAGAACATAATTATAATATCAGAATTAAGTTGTAAAATGCATTAAGAATATGATTATAATAGTATACATTCCTGCAATACCTTGTACACTCTGTGCAAAATTATTAGGCAAGTGTGTATTTTCAGGATTCGTTTTAGTATGGAACAAATATAGTGCTATTAGCCAATCCAAAATGTTAATAACCCTGAAACCTGAATGTTTTACAAAGGAAATGTGAGTGTGAACATTTTCGGGGGAATACATATGTGTACACAATAATTAGGCAATTATTAATTTGCTGAATTATTATGTAAATATATATATATTTTTTATTTCATCTCACTTGTATATTTTCATCTGTTAAAGTGAGAATAAAAAACAAACAACTCAAAATTGACTAATTATAATTTCTGACATTTGAAAAAAAAAAATCTGTGTCCAATATAACCACCCTTCATTTCATAATCCTTCCATTCGTGGAGTCTGTCAGCACTAACCACAGCCTCCCAGACACTGTTCAGAGAGGTGGACTGTGTTCCTTCTCCATAAATCTCCCGTTTAAGAAGGGCACACAAGTTCTCAGTAGTGTTTAGGTCAGGTGAGGAAGGGGGCCCTGTCAATATTCCTTAATCTTTAAGGCCTTTACTGGTTAGCTAAGCAGTGGAGTACTTTGATGCATGTGTTGGAGCATTGTCCTGCACAATCATGGTCTTCTTGAACGATGCAGACTTCTTTTTGCTTCCACTGCTTGAAGAAAGTGTCTTCTAAAAACTGACAGTAGTATCGGGAGCTCATTTTGAGTCCATCTTCAACCCAAAAAGTCCAACTAGCATATCTTTAATAATAGCAGCCTATACCAGTACCCCACCTCCACCTTGCAGGCATCTTAGTTGAAGTGAAAGTGAAAGTGACAACCCTTGTCATTGCAAGGTCACAGCACAGCACTCAGTGAACCACAACGAAATTGGACCTCTGCATTTAACCCATGCACTCAAACACCGTGCAGCAGTGGGCAGCTATTGAAAGCGCCCAGGGAGCAGTGATGGGGACGGTACCTTGCTCAAGGGTACCTCAGGGCAACCTACTGGAGAGGGGAATCAAACCCACAATCTTCCGATGTGAGGGCAACTCCCTAACCACTAGACCACCGCTGCCCCAGAGCCCTGTACCTGGTACTGAACTAGCCACAGGCTCATCCATCTGGTCCATCTCATCTCATCAGTCCATAAAAACTTTGACAAATCTGTGAGATATTTTTTGGCCCAGTCTTAATGTTTCAATTTCTGTGGCTTGTTCAGTGGTAGTCAGGTGAAAGTGAAAGTGACAACCCTTGTTAAAGTGCGAGGTCACAGCCACAACGAAATCGGACCTCTGCATTTAACCCAAACACCGTGCAGCAGTAGGCAGCTATTGAAAGCGCCCGGGGAGCAGTGACAGGGCTGGAACCTTACTCAAGGGTACCTCAGGGCAACCTATTGGGAAGGGGTTAGAACCCACAACGCAGCAGCAGTGGGCAGCTATTGAAAGCACCCAGGGGCTAATTTATTTTTATATAATTCATGATTCTGAACTTTTAAACAGTAATGCAGATAAGAAGTGGAAATAGTCATTTGTTCTAAGTTACAGAATGCAAAATTGTGGAGGATTTTAAGATCATTTTCATTGTGAAGAGAAACTGTTCACTCATCTTTTGGAGGACTGTAGTGTATTTATACAAATCCATTGGGGTGTAATATTTCTGTCTTTATTAAGGCAAATAGGATACATGAATCTGAATGTGTATATTTATATTTTATAAATAGGCTTAAATGATCTAAATGAAACTATATGTACTTTTTGGTAAATTGCATATTTCCTTGCTGGAAGTTGCTGAAAGCTTGCATTTGGAAAATAAATATTTTTTGTCTTGTTGAGTGGTTAATTGTGGGTGCCTTGTAAAACCATTAAAATATGTTATTTATTTAAGTGCTTTAAGTGGGGCAGCGGTGGCCTAGTGGTTAGGGAGTTGGCCCCGCATCGGAAGATTGTGGGTTCGATTCCCACCCCAGTGGGTTGCCCTGAGGTACCCTTGAGAACTGCTCCCCGGGCGCTTTCAATAGCTGCCCACTGCTGCACGTGTGTGTATGGGTTAAATGCAGAGGCCCGGGCAGCGGTGGCCTAGCGGTTAGGGCGTTAGCCGCATGATTGGCGGATCGGGGGTTCAAACCCCTTCCCAATAGGTTGCCCTGAGGTACCCCTGAGCAAGGTACCGTCCCCATCACTGCTCCCCGGGCGCTTTCAATAGCTGCCCACTGCTGCACGGGTTTGAGTGTGCATGGGTTAAATGCAGAGGTCCAATTTCGTTGTGGTTCATGTGTGCTGTGCCGTGACCTCGCAATGACAAGGGTTGTCACTTTCACTTAAGTCTGCTTTCAGCATTCCTTGGGATTTCTTACTTTTGATGTGATATTTCTATAATGAGTAAACCAGAGTCTCAAAATTGTACATACATGTATTCTACAATAGCTATTGTGTTCTATAACCATGTTCTTAGCATTACTAAAACTTCCATACAGCCTTATAAGAGACTATAGCACCAAACTGCAGCTCCCAAATAGCTATCTATATAGTTCACTATATAGCTACTATTAAAATTACTTCTAAACACAAAACATCCAATATGTAGTCCAAAAGAAAGCAAAGGATTCAAACAAATGATAATTTCATGAGCTAAATAGGAAGTAGGGAACTAGTTGAGATTCATCCTCCATTTTTTGTTAAAACCCCAAGATTTAGACTATGCTGGCTCTTTCAGAGGGTATTTTGTATGTGAATGAAAGATCACACTTACAAAAGATATGTTGCAGTTACCATTAACACAATGTCTACCCACTGTCCATATTTGCAGTCTGCCCTTCTAAATAAAGTTGATTTTTACCCTTATTTTGTGAGTGCAAGAGACTTGAAGGCTTTGGAGGCAAGTTCAAATTATTTTCCATGGTGTGGATGGGATGAGAAAGGTGGTAGATGTTATCCAGAAGGAAGGATATGTCAAGATTGTTTTGGAGGGGAAAAGAGTATCAGGAAATAGGTGGCAAAGGCTAAAGATAAGATTTATGGTGTATTGTATGAGAGGTTGGAAACTAAGGAGGGATAGAAGGATCTTTACGGATTGGCTAGACTAACAGAGCTGGGAAAGATGTGCAGCAGGATAACAATGGAAACCCTCACATGCAAGCAGATTGTGTTGAGCAGAAGGAAGAAATACTCTGAGGGGCTAATGAATGAAGAGAATGAGAGAGAGTAGGTTGGATGACATGAGGATAGAGAACCATAAAGTGCAGTGGGTTAGCCAGACGGAATTAAAGGTAGCTATGAAAAGGATGAAAAATAAAAAAGCTGTTGCTCCAGATTATATATATGTGAAAGCATAGAGGTGTTTAGGAGAGCTTGCAATGGAATGTCTAACCAGATTAACACAATTTTTGAAAGTGAGAGAATGCCTCAGGAGTGGAGAAGAAAGTACCAATTTTAAGATCAAGGGTGATGTGTAAAGCTGCAGTAACTAAATAATTAAAGTTAAAGTTCAGTTAAAGCAGGGGAAAAAGTTAGGGGAAAGAGTAGTGGAAGCTAGGCTAAGCAAAGATGATCACTGAGCACCAACATGGTTACAGAATGATGGGCAGTATGGAAGAGAGGTGAAGAAAAGAGTGAAGACAGGTAGGAATGGATGAAAAAGAGTGGCAGGAGTGATTTGTGACAGACAAGTACCAACAAGAGTGAAGAGGGAGGTTTACAAGACGGATGTGAGACTAATAATGCTATACGAGTTGGAGACAGTGGCTCTAATGGAAAGTCATGGGGCAGAGCCTGAGGTCACAGAGTTAAAGATGCTGAAATTTGCATTTGGAGGATGTACGGGATTAGGAACAAGTATTTTAGAGGGATAGTTCAGGCTTAAGAGTTTGGAGACAAAGTCAGAGAAACAAGATTGCTACATGGGCAGAGGAGAGATGGAGTATTTTGGGTGAAGGATGAGTTTGGAGCTGCCAGGCAAGAGGAAAAGCAGAATGCCAAAGAGATTTATGGATGTAGTAAGAGCAAACGTGCAGGCAGTTGGTGTGAAAGAGGAAGATGCAGAGGACGGAAGGAACTGGAGACGGATGATCCACTGTGGCAATGCCTAATGGGAGCAGACAAAAGGAAATGAAGAAGAACAAAAACATCCTCTCCAATTACTTAGAAGTGTTCAGTACTTTAGTACTTTATTTGTTTATTTATTTATTTTTCACGAGGTGGAGGATGTAGGATTGGCTAGCACTAGTAGTGTTTTCGGTGTACAACTGACTCAGTGAGACACAAGTAAGAGAGATTTGCTAATAATCAGTACTTTCTAAAGCTCATGAACAGATGGATGCACAGAGCAGTCATCTTAGAATTTAAGGTTGGGTTGATGAGGTTCCTCAGACAAAATCCTTGTTACAATGATGATTAAGAAGATAAGCTTTTGGATATACAGTATATCTTTATAAGAGAACGTGTGTAAGGTGTGTATTCACCCCAGCCAGTAGGAATGCACAAGCCAGTGTACTTATTTATGATGGTCCAAAGCCTGGATAAATGGGGAAGCATCTGACCTTCAACGTTCCTCTCCTTGACACACTACCTACCCATCACTTCCTCATCACCTCTGTTCCATTCACTAACTTGTCCATTAAAGTCTGCACCTATCACCACTCTGTTGGAACCCAGAAGTTGAGCAGTTTATACAGAAGAAGAGTGTACAAGGAGATGAAGCGCTGGGTGGTGAAAGCAGTGGCAAAGGGTAAAGATAAGGTGATTAATTGTATAAGAGTCTGGAAGGAATTTAAGGTGCAAGAAATACTTGGGATCAACAGTTACCAAGTTAGAATAATGGAAGAGTAACAGCGAGTGTGGATGAGAGATGAAGAGAGTGCAGGCAGGTTGGTTGGTTGGGAACAGCCGAAAGAAAAAGACTGCACTGATGGTGATTATTGTAAATACTGTTTTGAATTTTTTATTGTGGTTACTGTTGATGGCGATGTGTATTTAGAATTAATATAATGTGTATAATTATTATTAGAATAATCTTCCCTGGTTCTAATTGATGCCTAAATAAAGATCTCGCTCGCCCTCTCGCGCTCCCTCCTCACTTGTCACTGCTTTACTGTCGCGAGACTTCCGGTCCGACATTTTGTGCCGCTAATGCTTGGTGGTTGTCACGAACTGGAGCCTCTCTGAACTTCACTAACGCCCAAATAAACGCCTTCTAGACAATGGGGAGGAAAAAGAAGAAGCAGATGAAACCATGGTGTTGGTGTCCTTTTTAAAGTGCGCCAATTTGTGTTTATATGTGTTCTGGTGTGAAGTTTCTGTTTAGTCACGTTAGCAAAACAGCTAACAGGCTGTTCCCTCACTCGCTGCTCCTGTATTTCCTTGTCAGTCAGTTGCCTGCATGGCTAACAGGGCTTTCCTGACAGGTTATGAAGGACTGATAAATTTAGAAACTTAATGTTTCTGCTGTTTCTTCCCCCTGCATTGTTCATGTATTGACGGTGTAATGTGATAAACGTGTTCAAAACGAATGCACCCTTAACTGTCAAAACAGGTATTGTAATCGAGACTTCGACGATGAAAAGATTCTTATTCAGCATCAGAAAGCCAAACATTTTAAGTGTCACATTTGCCATAAAAAACTGTATACTGGTCCAGGCCTGGCCATCCACTGTATGCAGGTAAGGGATTTATTGTTCTCTGTGACTCCAGTTGCTTGTTTCTAATGTAGCTGCTACATAATACAGTTCTTGTTTTGTCTTGTAGGTTCATAAAGAAACTATAGATGGTGTCCCCAATGCCATACCTGGAAGGACAGACATTGAACTGGAAATATATGGAATGGAGGGTATTCCAGAGAAAGACATGGAGGAAAGGAGACGTGTGCTTGAACAGAAAACACAAGGTAGTCTTCCTACCCTTCCTACGACTTTAATATTTTTTATGTTTGTATTTGTCAGATACTAGTTGGCAGTCCAAAACACTGCTTTGCTTCTAATACAGAGAATCAGAAAAAGAAACAGAACCAGGATGACACAGATGATGATGAGGATGATGATGAGGCAGGACCCTCTTTCCAGCAGCCAGCAGCACAAGGCCAGGCTGTGTATGCCCCCATTACCCAACCTGGAATGGCCCCAGTGCCAACATCTGGGATCCCACCAGGGGGCTACTCTGGTGAGCTGTGATTCAAGTGTCTTGAGTTTGAGCAGTTTTTGAAGAGTATGATAAAATGCTACACTACTTGTGTTTTTAAAGAATAATGGAGTTATAAGCCAAGCTGTCAAGCAGCCAGGGTTAAAGTGATTGTATAGCAATATTTCTTGTTTTATTTATTTATCAATTAATAAATAAATAAATCGATCAGGAATGCCTCCAATGATGCCTGGTGTCCCACCAATGATGCCTGGGATGCCTCCAGTCATGCCAGGAATGCCACCAGGGTAAGGGGTATTCAACACTACTGAATTTATCTAGCTTGTCCTTATTTTATTTATTTATTTTTTTAAAAGAGCTTTCATTAGTGCATTTACTGTTATTGCACTTGGTCTCCATTTTTGGTTTAAAGCATTGCATTTAGCTTATTAAAATGTCCGGTCCATCACTTTTTAAATACAGTATGATCCCAATGGGTGGGATGATGCCACCTGGACCAGCAATGCCTCCGATGATGCCAGGGATTCCACCAGGTCTGTAGCTTTTTCCTTATGGGTTGTATTTAGGGTGTTTAACTCTCTTTTATTACAGCATTTTTACAGCATCACCCCCGCCCCTGAATTCTAACTATATTTGAGAGTTTTTGTTCTGAAATAGTAATTAATTTAAAATGCCATTTTTTAAATATCTTTTTCATCTATTATTTAATCAGCAGAATTAAATATGGTTATTTCCTTCTTATTCCTTAAATATTTATTTTATTTAAAAGACCTGTAATAAGAATGACTTCCCTGTGTTTTGCTTAGTAATAAAAAGCAGACATTCCTGAAACATTTATTTTGCTTCTCCATGAGTAGGTGGGCTCAAACTGTCTAAGGCTGAGTAGACAGATGTGTGAAGGCATTTGATTTTGACTAAAATTGGTTTTTGCAATTTTACAGTGTTCATCTTATTTTTCAAATATGGGCTGACTGAACAGTACAACTCTATGGTTTATAGTAGCTTCAGTCATTGTGCAAAATTGATTTCTCTTAACAGGCATGCCTCCTCCTATGGGCCATCGTCCAGGCATGAACCACATGCCCCAGTCTCCAGCCTCCACAGCCCCCAGCATGATGCCCAGGGCAGCCACGCCCACAGCCACAGTTGCTACTCCTCAGCCTGCAGTAACAAAGCCTTTATTCCCCAGTGCAGGACAGGTATTGTATTCTATCGTATCATAATCTTAAACAAAAACAAGTGCACACATCCACATATTTTTGTTTTAGAAATTTGGTGAAAACATACCTGCCAAAAATGTAATTTATGAATCAAGACATGTATGAATTCTATTTTTAGCTTCTTTACTGTGTGTTTGAAATGTTTTTAGATTTTCACGTTTTCCACTTTCATCTTAAAATCACTTCAGGTGATTTTGTCTCATCAGTACTTCACACTGGCAAAGCAAAAACAAGTTTTAAATGTTTTGGAAAGTAATTAATTTAACTAAAAGTGAATTATTACACTTGCATAAGTATTCAGACCCTTCACTTGATGTTGTTGGTTAACTTATGTCCAAAGAGTAAAAATAGCACAGGTGGATTCCAGTTAAGTTGTTGAAGCATCTAAAGGATCCCTGATTTATAAAGAATGTAGCAGAACACGGTTGTAAGGATCATAACAGAAGGTCGGAATACATATATTATTGGCAAAATGAGAAAACCTGAAAGGGTCTGTTGTTATCAAACAAAGATAAACAGTCACCAAAATCAATTAACATGTATCAAACAACTTTGAACATTTGGAAAACAAGATCTGTATTTACTATATTACCAGTAACCAGGAATATAGTATTAGTTTTTGTGATATGGCCATGTTAAATATGGGGGATTTAGCTCATAGTACTTACTGTGTAAAAATAACCTAAATTTTATCATGCTTGGTCTGCTATCTGGGAAGGAAGAAAATATATTGATATCCCTATTATATTATTAAAATAGTTGTGTTTCAGTTTGGTACTCTGGTTCAGATTATTTTATTGAATGAAAAGTTAATACAGCACATGACACATTCTTACAAATGTTATTGCATTGCCAAGTTATTTTTGCCAGATTTAATTTTGACAACAATCAAAAAGTAAGTTTGTTTTTTTTTTTTTTTTTTAGCATTTCAACAAAATAAAGATCTTACCATCTGTTAAGCATGGTGATGGGTCTTCTTTTGAATTTTGTGGCAGACAGAAAAAGTCTGCAGTGGTACAGAAAAAGTTGTGGACCTAGAGGGCTGGATGCTAAAGAGAAAGGATTATGATAAGGACCAGAAGAAATGGAAACAAATTATCCGTTGTGGTGACCCCTAAATGGGAGCAGCCAAAATGAAGATTTTCAGCCCAAAGGAAGTGTTGTTTTTTTTTTTTTTTTTTTAAGAACTGACAATGGCTGACCAAACTGCAAAAAACAAATCTGCTCTATGCATAGGTGGTGTTAACTTTTTTTTTATCATTATGTAATTTGACCAGTGTGACTTCTACATACCGCTGTATCTTTTTAATTTATTTATTTCATTTTTTTAAAAAAATGGAATAAAATAAACTGATGCATAAACAAGGCAGATTTGCTATGAAACCTGCGTTGAAATTCAATAATGAAGCCAAGTTTCTTTCAGTACACATCTTTCCTATCCTAGACCTGGAGTACCTCCCTGCTTTGTACATTGCTTTTTAAATACCCACATCAACTCGATAAATGGCTTAAACATTAGCACTTTAATAGGATCAGGTGTATTGGGAGTGGTGAATAGACTCCACTGTGCAAGACAGAGGGTACTCCAAGAGCAGTGTTGGGAATTACAGTATTATGTGATTAACTTTGACCGTTTTGATAAAAAACATTTTATTAGGTAATGGAGAGAGTTAGAAATCGGATTTTATTGCCAAAAATTAACACCATGTTAGAGAGAGATTGAGTGTCCCAGCAGTATATGTGATAGTTGTGTTGAGGAGTTGTTTGCTCTCTCTCTTTCTTTCCGTGCTGCAGATGGGGACTCGAGCTCCCAGCACAAGCTCCGCCTCTTCCAGTGTGGACACTTTGTCAGCAACTTCTAAACCGCTGTCTCAAGTACGCAGCAGCCTGCTGACCTAGTGAACATTTAATCTTCATAAAACTTGAGATGTCTTGATCCATTTATCCCCATTCCCAGTACTGTAATATTAATTTCTGGCCAATACCCACCCTGATAACAGTCTGTCTTTCTGTCTGTCTATTTATTTATTGAGTTGTTTGTTTGTTAGTTAATCAATAACTAATTGATTGATTTATTTTATTTATCTTTTTTAAGATGGTATAGCCATACCATATAAGTAATATTATTTAGTTTAAGTCTATGATATAGTGTATCGAGGATTTAAAAGAAAAGGGTTAGGGTTAATATTGCATTTACTTTTTAGTAAACATTGCCTGTCCCCATTTAATTATGAATGAGGAGTATTTGTGAAGGTGAATGTTGTGAAGTTGTTTGCTAATTGTTTCTGAACTTTTTTTTGCCCTATCTATGTAGGCTGTATGCCCAGCTATCCAAATTGATCAGCCCCTCCCATATGCCCCACAAGGAAAAAGACTTAATTAACTAAAAAGTTTAATTTTAATTTACTTTCAAACCCCGAGTCATTGCATTATTGTAATGGGTTCCAATAAGTGACTGGAGCCCTTATAATTAACAAGGGTGTACATCTTTGTGGGTCTTTAGTATTATTATACTAATAATCAAATGTGGTTCTGTGTTTGTAGTATGTATATTCATGCTTCTTGTGCCCCCCCCAACACAGTTGTGTTAATCATTAATTTAACAGAGCTAAATAGTAGCCTTTTATTGGGTAGCTGGCTATTGTAAAGTTAATGTATTTATATTTTTTGGGTAACAATCATTTGAACTTCTTTCTGTGCCCTTTGTAGGCTCAGCAGGGAGGGTCTGGAGCAGCAACAGGCTCCTCTTCCTCTACTGCTCCAAAAGCTACATTTCCAGCCTATAGCCAACCCATTGTCTCTGCTGCCAATGCAGGCAGCACTGTGACCAAACTCGCCACTTCCATCACAAGTAAGCCTGCCACCCTTACTACCACCAGTGCAACCAGTAAGTTGATCCACCCTGATGAGGATATCTCTCTGGTAAGTATCCCTATGTTAAGCTTTGTTCTTGTAAAGTAAGTAATAACATGGGAATGCATTTATTGCTTTACACCACTATGTGGTCTTTGGTATGGCTGCCTATTCTATACCTAAAAGTGGTTTCTTTAAGTAACAATGTCTTAATGCTGTAGATCTGCCAAACAGAACAGCAGTGTGTTGATACATTTGATTATTGATTTTATTATTCAAAAATAAAATGTTTTAAGATAAAGTGAGTCTTTATACATGTCATGTAATTGATTGTCTAATGTGTTTCTGTTCTGAAAATATCAAAGTGTATCTGTTTTACTTAGCCAGGTCATGTCATGTCTAACACATTTGTGGCTTCTGTGTGTGTGGGTTTGTTTGTGTGTTTAGGAGGAACTGCGTGCTCAACTCCCACGCTATCAGTGTAAAATCCCCAGCACAGGGCAGGCCCACATCAGTGCCCCGCCAGTTGGGCCAATGGGTGGAGTTATGCCCCCTCAGCAGGGCATCACTTCACAGCAGCCAGGAGTGAGGCATCCAATGCATGGTACAAATATTTTCTGTTGACCATTCATAATTACTGTAGAACTGTTATTGGAGACAAACATTGGTAATCATTTAGATTCAGCACTTTATTTTGTTCCAAAAGCTCCTCTTTCATGGATATTTTGAATTATTGGATTATCAGGGGAAAACCCCAGACTGGACCAGCTAGTCTATCATTTGGTAATTAATTGAATGGGAAACAATAATAATTGTTCCAGAGGTGAGAATGTAGTACTGTAATGATATTAACGTCAACATATGAAGGCTTCAGAAACCATGTTATCAGAGTGGATAAAAGAATATTAGATTTTACAAAAACAAAACTTCTGCTGCTTTATCGTTTTGAAAAGTATTACAATTATAGCAGCATTAAGATTTATTTTTAATTTCAAAGTGCTGCTAGAGTTTTCAAAACAGATATTTTTGTTTGCCAGAAAAGGGATGTAGCAAACAAATAACAGCACAGTATTTCTTGTAAACAGAATGCTAAGATGATCCATGTGTATACATTGCCAGAACATTTCAGTCATTTCTACCTTGTAATTCCATACCAGTGCAGCGGTGACAAGGCCCAGGTTTGGCAGGTTGTGCGTTTGAATCCCGGACAAGTTAGTTGCCCTGAGGTACTAAGCAAGGTACCATCCCCAGCCACTGGCTATGGCTGCACAGTGTGTGTGTATAGGTAGAGGATGCATTTTATTGTGGTTCACTTGAGTATTGTTTTGTGTACCCACAATGACAAACAATAACTTACCCCTTCACTTAACCTTGAAATAATTTGCAGTCTTTAAACAATTTACACAGCATAGTGTCAGGATTGAGATTCACTGCTTCATAATTGACTACCTTATGCTGCTGTCTAATTTATGGCTTTTTTTCCTAGGGCCGTTTGGTGCCCCACCTCAGGCAGTGCCTGGCTATGTATCAGGAGGGATGCCAGCATATGGACAAGGCCCCCCGATGGTTCCTTCTTACCAAGGAGCACCACCACGACCGCCTATGCCTATGAGACCTCCTGTAATGTCCCAGGGAGGCCGATATTGAAGCTCCTTCTTCAATAGGTTTGGAGATTCAACCATTTTATCATCTACTGGTGTACAAAAAAGCCAAATCGTTAAGCCTAATTTTAAATCAACTTGCCTAACGACGAAAAGGAAAAAAAAATGGTTTACGCATGGGACTATTAGTTTTGCTTAACATTTTATTTGGACCTGTGAGATGTTGCCAATTATACAGTGTGGCTTTTTTCCTTCCCCTATGTTCCGTTTAGGTTTTTAGAAGTGAAGTTTAGTAAAAATGGTTCGTAATAATTTGAAGCGGCTGGAGTTACGTGAACAGTACAGCACCTTTAATCAAGGCAAGTCTTTGTAAACCCTACTACTGTGCTAAATGAGTGAAGCCTTCACAGCACCTTTTAGGTGCTGTTGGACTTCATGTCCCCAGCTTTGCTTGGTGAGGGCTTCAGTTAGCTACCATTTTTCCTTTGTTGCCTGTTTATCTTCATCTGCATAGGAATTCATATAAATAGTTCATGTAAACATTGTCTGTATTATTATGCAAACTGTAATAAACTGTGTTGAAAAACAAGACTGTTTCTTCATGACAGAGGAAAGGACCGTTCTGCAAAGGTTTGTAAATGAATGCATGATAACAGTGATGTATGTAGTTGTGGTATATACATTCACCAAGTAACCCACTTTCTTTGGTTTGTTTACTGTAGAAAATGTTGGTCTTAAGCAGGAAAAACTGATGTCATGCAGGGCAAAAAGAAATATGGTTCATATGTCCAAACAGTGTTGTTTGTTAATTGCCACTAAAGCAGAGGAAAATGTATTTTGCCCAACTTTACTGCTACCGATTACATTCAGTCTCATGTAGTTTTGGCTGTCTTGCTGGGCTGTGATGAAAAATGGGTTTAATTTGAAAGAGAATAGTGCCTCCAGATCACTGTATTTCTTGTGCTAAACTCAGGATTTCTCTTCTCCCTGTAGCGATGCGATGGGACCGGCTGAGGTAGAGTCTCACTGGTGCCCTGTACAGGCTGAGGCAAGTCTCATATTTTCCTCTTTTTAATTGCATACTTAAAATGTATTGGGGGGGGGGCTCTTCACAGCTTTTTATGGCTGTTGGATTTTAATGTCCCCAAACTTGCAGCAAGTTTGGTGAAGGCCCCTGTTCTTATTCACTTTAGGTAAATCCTTTAACTAACCTCTTCTGCGTTTATTTCCAAAGAGACCCCACTTCTGTATTTTGGGTTTCACGTGCATACCACTAGATGTATTGACTTCTTTACTCTAAAGCATGTCTCTATTTGGATTCAGATGTACAGTAACCATTTTTATGTAGAGAACCATAAAAATGGTTACTGTACATCTGAATCTAAATAGAGACCTGGCATAGGGCTTAGGGTTAATTGACAACATTGAGTTGGTTGTCAGCTTCCCTGACTCTTATCTCAAAAATGAAATTAATGAGAAGCCTGCATACAGCAAACCTCAGATCATCTTTAAAATGAGTGGACTATCATGCAGCTTTTAATTATCCTACTTGTATGACAATCACCCACACAGAATTATTATTTTTGTTAAATCTGTAATGAAAAAATTTGACTACGTTTGTTTCTCATTATAAAGCTAGAAATGAAGCTTCAGTACTTTCGGTCAGTAATTCTTATTTTTGTAATATGGGCCTTAGCCACAAAATTTACACAATCCAACATTTATGCATTAAAAAGTTTAAAGACAACAACTTTGGAAAGGGCACATAAAATCACTGACATAGTGGTGTACCAGAAAATAGTGACCATGTGTTCTCTTATTAATAAGTTATGACATCTCCGTTCTCTGTTCAGCTGGAGAACAGTCCAGGACCTAGAGTAGGTTAGGCAGCATGATGGAGCACAGGGGTGTCACAAACCTTTTTGCTTTGGGTTGATGTAGGTCACCACTAAAGCAATGCGGAAATACCTTCAGATATTGCATAGCCATGGGACTATTGTAATGCAGATCAGAGAGAATATATACCACCCAAACCTGGACTAGAATTAATACCTAAAAGAGTATTAATTATTTATTTTTTTTTTTTGGGGTGTTTGATCAGTCCTCTGCTGATTGTGCACTTTTCTACCTGAGAATATTGCTAGCTTTGTGGTTTAAGTAATGCAGTGATAACTTTATTAATCCAAAATAACATTTCACCTTTTAATATGGTTCATTCATAACTAAAGCTGTCGCAGTTCTGTCTCTTATCATTGTAAGTATTGAACCTTCTCTCTCTCCTCTCTTGCTTTTCTTTTGAGAAATACATTATACATTTTCTGACATCGCAGCATGTGTGTGATATGTTTACTCAAAATCTCTTCTAAGTTGTTCAAGTAATGTTGGTTCAGTGCTGTTACCCTGTATGAGTACTGTGGTAAGTGCAGGAATTTCAATGTTTGTGGATTGTGTAATTTTAATTTATTATAACTATTCCTTTAAATACATTCAGACACCTATTTCAAAATGTTAAACATGTTCACACAAATGTCGCTGTTTGATAAACAGAAGTGTTAAAGCTTCGGGAGTTTAATATGTAAGGTATCGCAATTCCAGAACCAGACAAACACCCAACCATGGGGCAAGTCAGTGTACTTTTCTTTTAATTACAGTAAAGTCTGTGACACTTGTTTTTAAAAGATATATTAATAAATAGCTAATGCTTTGATACATGCCATTTTTGTACTTCACTTGCTATCTACTTTGACCTCTGTAATCCTTATTAAACCACTTAAAGTGGACAGTTATTTTGATGCACAATTTATGAGCCCACACTCACCTGATTCGTCTTTGGCAAGTTGTTCTGATGAATCAATTCTCTATCTATGTGGTTGGTGTGTCCAGGCTATGGTTATAGCCACAAAGACACGTCCATTCTCAAGTAAACAAATGTTCGATGGACTGCTGTTCACAAGGGATTGATTCCTGATATTGTATATGAAGACTGCAGATTAGATTGGCTTTTACTATCCAAAGGTCAGTATACAATTATCTCTGTTGTAAATTAGTTATTCAGGGATTGAAGGCATTAAATCTGCTTCTTTCTCTCTACTGAAATAGAGCCAGTGGGGCTCTAGCAACAAAGTTCTCTTTTGAAATAAAATGGATTATAAAGAAACAGCATTGTATTCATTGTGTTCACTTAATTTTTTCTTTTTTTTTTTGCTATTTTATGTAATTTCTACTACTACTTCTGTAATTTCTCTGTAATGTTATGTCTCTTGAACTTCCTGTGCAGTTATCTGCGGTATCATGCCAGTAAAAAAAAAAAAACTGCACTGCCTCTTTGTCTGCCGAAAGTACGTTTTCTGAACTCTTCTTAGTTTATGTTGATCTAGTTTAGACATTTCAGAGCACCATGAGAGCCTGTCTTATTGTTTGGATTTTGCTCATGAAAGCGAACGGTATGTTATTGCTGCTAATTGCTAATAATCTTAATTGTCACAGATGATGAATAATTTCGGCATAAATTTGCTGTGTAAACTAGACCATGTGTTTTGTAACAGCTTTGTGCTTCCAGAATGAAAACGTTGCAGTTCTACTTTATGAAACTGAGGACATTTACTTTCTCTTTCAACATAGTCATGTTATTCATGTATTTTTTTCTGACTGTTGTGAAATGATACTTCTGCTGGTATGTTGGTATTTATCTGTTTTATTAATTAATATTTAGTTAGAATGAAAACACAGCCCTAGGTTTAATAAACCTATTTTGTTTGGTCCATTTTATTAGGCTGCTCAGGTAGCTCACATCTTTTGCTTCTGAAGTTAATCATTTACTTTTTTAGAAGGATAGCTTTTTCTGTGCTGGTAGAATACTAGCACTGGATCCAGTTTAACATACTGGTCATGGTAGAAATGTTCACTAATACTTAGCTAGACAGCTAAAAGTAAATAAAATAAAAGCAACCCCAAACTAAGGAATTTCTGGTAAACGTCTTACACATAAGACGACATCTAACATGGCACAGAACACAAGACAAGTGCAGACAGAAAATATATTTAAGTTTAATTTTTGAGTATAATTTTAGGCTTTGCTCTAAATTCTAGAATTTTGTGACCCCTTTTTACAAACCAAGCTGTTAGATTAGATTGCTTTCTGAAGTTTGCTTCTCGTGGTCTTTTGCTGGAGCTTATTAATAAGAAATGCTCATTGCCATCTAGTTTCAGACTCTTTCAGATTTTCTACAATGTAGGTTTTAGATTTCTTACGATTGATGCAATGCATTTTCTTATCAGTCTGTGAAAATGCTCCACAATGACACACAGTTTTTTTTTTGTATGTTTTAATAAAAAATATTACATACATCATACACAAGTAGTCAGACTTGGCTTAGCTAAAGCACCTTTGGGAGAGATGGCCTCAAGTCTTCTTGGAAATGCTCATAAGTGTTGTTCAAGCTTAAATGTGATGGATGGAGAGCAGCAGTTCATATACATTATCAAGTCTCTCCTGAGCTGCAATTTATTTATATTGTCATTGCTGTTTTTGTCTATGCCAAATAGTATTCCAAGCCCTGTCACAGAAACACTTCTCCACAGTTTGAGGCTGCCACTAATGTTTATCTGTACTGATGGTAATGAGGTGATGCCTGATTTCTTCCACACATGCAACAGTAACAGTTTAACCTTTGTTTCACCAGAACAGAGGATTTTGCTTCTTATCATTAAACTCTCAGCAGGCTGTCTTAAGGCTTTTTGTGAGGAGTTGCTACAGTCAGGTCATAATGTCCTGATTTTTGAATTGCTGCACTTAGGTGTCCTAACAGTAATAAGGCAGCTCCTTAAAGAAGCTCTGGGTTTGTTCATTGTGACTTTTTGACTGCAAGAATTATTTGGAAGCATTAAAGGCTCGACAAGACAGCAGGGAACCAGAGTTAAGAAGACTGCTAGTGGTTCTAAATATTTTCTTTGTGGGAATAATGAAGGCTTTTATTTATTTATTTATTTATTTATTTATTTACAAACAAACAAACATTAACTCTTCTCCTCCTCAGCTTATTTCATAGTACTTTCCATCTACTTCTTACTGGTTATGCACGTAGTTACTTTTATTATTTATTTATTATTATTTATATTTACTGTTTAATTTGCACTTTTTCAACAATAACAATGCTGCTTCATTAGACTGCTGCTCTGTACAGTCTAGTTACAATACTGCTGCTCTGTTCCATCCACATTCATTCACATACTGCCTGTTTCTTGTCGAATGAATGTCCTCTTTGTCTTTGCAATTATATTTTTGCAATAATTGTTGTTCATTTGCACTGTCCGTTCTATCTGAACTTGTCTTGTGTTCTATGTCATGTTAGATGTCGTCTTATGCGTAAGACGACGTCTACCAGAACAGTCTCCCGGAAATTGCTTAGTTTGGGGTTGCTTTTATTATATTTACTTTTAGCTGTCTAGCCAAGTTTTAGTGAACATTTATCTACCATGACCAGTATGTTAAACTGGACCCAGTGCTAGTATTCTATGTCCATATGATCTGCAGCTCTTCAAGAACCCTCAATAGCAGATGACAATAAGCCAAGATTTTTTTTTACCAACTAACATAACTTTTAAGGTGGATGTTTGATATGTTTGCTTAGTTTTGTAAAGTAAATGTATTAAAAAATGTAATCAATATTTCATAACTTCCAAGTGAAAAGTAAGCTACTGTACCTCAAAGCTATATTTCTGATTAGGTATAAATGAGTACTAAATTTTTACTTTCTATGTTTCTCTTTTTTTTTTTTTTTTTTTTTTTTTTTAAGCCTCAGAGCATATACGTTATTTTAAAGGCATGCAAGAAAAATCTGTGAGTATCTTATTTAAACTGAAGGAGGGAGAACCTCAACCAGCTGGATTCTATCTGTACCGGAAATCACCTTCGTCTGGGCAAAAGGATTTTCTTGTTTCTTTAACTGACCATGAATACTTACACCCAGACTACAGGGATCGCATCAAAATCTCTGAATGGCAAAATCTGACTATGATAAATGTGACTCTGTTGGACCTACGGATTACAGACACAGGCTTGTATGGCTGTCATTTCACAAAAGAACAACCAAAAGTGATTCTACACCATATAGAAGTTATCCTACATATTCTGGGTAGGTGCAACTGTATGGGTGCTACAATATACAGTGAAATTTGGGGGAAAGAATCTTACTTCAGAACTAAATATTAGTTGCACTAAGAATTTAAATTGTCATTGTTAAACCTCCCCTAAAAATAGAATTGATTAGCCAAGAAAATGTTGAGCACTAAAAGCGAGGTCAGTTTCTAGAATAGTACTTGGTATAATCTAACTATCTGTTTTTGTTCTGGTATTAAACTGAAACGATTGTAAGGTTTTTAAACAGATCTTCATATTATCTGTGTAATGGTTTAGGTATCAGGTTAGACCCACGTTAAGTGGTGGATTAGTTGTTAGCTTCATTCATCTCATGGATTCAGTGCATAATTATAGAGAAAACCTGATATTGAACATGATGGTTTAAATTTCAGGTTAAAAGAAAAATGCAAATTTTTTTTTTGACAATTGTTTCAAACTTTTAGATGATGCGGATGGATGCAAGTGTGTTGTCCATTCTTCAGTGATCGCCACCATCTCAGCTGCAGTGATCCTGCTCTTCTTCACCCTTTTAGGCCTTTTCACAACATATTATGTAAGAATCACTAAACTATAAACTTGTACAGAAGCCATCATTTGTAAATGTAATTCCCTCTTTAAAGTGTGATACCCTCCATATTTCTGCATAAATATCATCAGATATTTCATCAACATCAGATATATATCATCAACATCAGATTTTTGCACAATTCTGAAAGGTGATAAAAGAACTTCACTTGAGCCACTGACACAAAAATAATTTTCTTATGCATTTATTGAGGAAAATCTTATATTGCATATCTATATCTACTGGATTTAACTATTTAACCTTAATCCTACCAGCTGGGGTCTGCCTGCACCCCAAGCGTATTACCTTGTGGGCTACTCTTGGGCTATTGAGTTTGACGTTCTGGCGTTCTAGGAGTTTGTTTACTGGACCCTCCTTGGTTGTGTGTGATTAGTTTTTTTAATCAGACGTTCAGAAGTTTTTCATTTGGGGTTCCTTTCACCATTCACTACTGCACAAGTTGCTAAAATGTGTTTGAATGACACTGACACCAATGAAAATTATAATTCAGAAGACTCTGGGACTGAGTATGAAGATCACTTGTTTGAATTTTCCGACCACAGCGATGTTGAAACTGCAGCAGATCAACGTGAGGGTGATGTGGCTACCAATTTGTCAGGACAAGAAAATTTTGATTCTAATGAAGCAGTTTCAGCTACCGGTAAACAAAGGGGACAACCGACTAGAGGTAGAAGCCGTGGCTGTTGTCGTGGGTATTAACAAAATAGTGTTAGTAGCAGAGATTAGGTAGCAGCTCACTTGGTACGTGGTACATGTGAATTTATTTTTATCAAGAAAAGACTGACTTCCTATCGGCTGCTGCCATCAACAAGATATTACTCGCCAGGTAGCAGGCATTACTGCCTTGACTTATAGTAATGGAAACAGTCTTGCTGAAACGCTTTTGAAACAAGACAACATAAACCTGCATATCTGAACTGAAACTACTTGGGAAACTTCATAACTTTCTTCCTCATAATTCAGTATGATTATAAGTTAATAAAGTTAATTATAAATAAGTTAATTATAATTAAACCACTTTTCTACATTGAATAAAACACCAAAATGCTGACGACATTTTGGGATTAGAGAGTTTACATATTTTACTCTAACCTAGGCCAGGGTTTAACCTACTGGTCTGGGATTGGATCATGATTTTGGAGCCAACTTCATAACCACTAGGCCACCACTGCTCTTGTTTGGATACTCCTAGATGTACAGGATGAATTCAGGGCACAAAGTAATCAAAGAACCTTCCAAATAAGTGAATTTAGCTACTTTTCCCTCTTTCCTGACACAGACATTCAGTTGCTTACACAAACTTGTACTCTGGTACATGAGTACTGGTATAAAGTATATATTCTATCTGGTATAAAGCTTCCCAGCAAGAGAGGTTTGTACTGGTTTGGGCCAGACAAAATAATTCAACCTGAATACATGACCTCATTAATGCCCAGAGTGACTGAATGGAATCATAACCTCAAAGCCACCGATCAGCATTTAGTCTTCCAGAAAGTAAAGGCTGTTACAAACTATTGAAACCCTCTTCATTTCATAGGAATCTACAAACTATTGGAAATGTGGTGCATTTAGAGATCACAGAAGATATTGAATATTACATTGAGTGTCAAATAACATAAACACACATACCATCAATAACTATAAAATGAAGCCAACTGTACTTTTTTTATTGTCTTTCAGAGAAAACTCAAATTTCACAACAAAGATATGACAATGATTCCCATTTATGAGCGAATGATTGCAGCTGCACCTGTTTGTGAGCCCTCAAACCGTCTCATGGAGCAAGCAAACCAACCTGCAAGCAGTCCTGTGTATGCTCTTCCACAAAAAGACAAAACTCCACACTGTCACTATGCAGTCCCTAGGAAGTTAATACAAACTTCAAATACACTCAAGCAAAACATTAGTCCAGAATTAACTGCTGAAATGGATCAAAACAATTGAAATGTGTGCGCAATATTCTGCTTTTCAGCCACAAAAGGCACATTTTTTCACACTGCTGCTTCCAAGTAGTCTGATTTAAGCCGATATTTGTAGCGATATTTGTAGTGTAGTCAAATATTGGACTCACTATCCATCCACTTTGTTTATGTTGTTAAATTAACTTTACTTTGTAAAATGACCTTGGGACCTTTATAAAGAAAGGCGCTAAATAAAACAAAATTTTTGTTACTTTGACATATACCATCTACCTTAAGATGGTAACATTGTGACAGACAAAGCACATGACAACAGTTTTCCCTAATCCCTCTTTAGGATATTGTGCACTGTCAAACTTGCCATTCAAATTCGAAGTCATGACATGGCCTTCAAATTCCTCAAATCTCAATCCATTTTGCCCAGTAATCTGACACAGTAATGCACAGGCTAGGCCGATTCATTGTGGAGAGTGGAGCTGATAAAATGTATGTTTGTAAATACAGTGTAGGAGTATCCAGTTTATTTTTCTTTTTTAACATGCAATTACTGTTCAGAGAGCAAAGTTCTTTTTTTTTTTAAATCTGTGAACTATGGTTAAAGTTACAAAATGAAATAAATTTGTTATTATTAGATTTACCCCCTTAGTTGTATATCATTTTATAATGTATCAGGATTTGCTCCCTGTATGAGTCTCAGTAATTGTATAATGTATTATAATGTTGATAAAATAATGTAGCAATGGAGATTTTCATTTTCATTTACATTTGCAGCATTTAGCAGATGCTCTTATCCAGAGCGACTTCCATGTCTTAATTACAGGGACAGTCCCCCCTGGAGCAACTCAGGGTTAAGGGTCTTGCTCAGGGACCCAGTGGTGGTAGTGCCGGAGGTGGGATTCAAACCTGGTGTTAAAAGCATTTCTGTATAACCTCCATTCATCCATCCATCCATTTGGAGTCCAACCCAGCGCACACAGGGCGAAGGACAGGGGAAACACCCTGGACAGATCGCCAGCCCATCGCAGGGAGGAGCGAGACAGGGACAGCACCTTGCTCAAGGGTACCTCAGGGCAACCTATTGGGAAGGGGTTCGAACCCCCGATCCTCCGATCATGTGGCCATTCTGTATAACCTGTTTATACAATAAAGATGACATAATCCGCATACAGTCAAGAAAAAAAAATGCAATTTATTAATAAGTTTGAAAGAAGCTCCATATTTCATGAAACATTTTTCGGTGCATGTCATCAACAATCACATTCTATGAGGAAAGAGATAGAGAGAACGTTTAAAAGCCACTGACATTTTAAAATCTCAGTACAGACATTTTCCGTAATATTTTAAATTAAAAAGGCAAAAGCAACCCTGTTCCTCTTCCCTCCCAGACCCTAATTAACAAATGTAAAAAGAAAGAAAAAAGGAAAAACACAGACACCCTTGTCACGGGCTACAAAAAACCCACAGTGCTTTAGAATGAAACGCTCATTGGTTTAGGAATACACAGCATGGCGAACTTTACTGTAATATAAGTAAGAAATGCAGATGGAAAGATGTTTGGGGGCAGGTGGTGATTGCGATGGTGGTGGGTGGTGGGTGTTTACGGTACAATAGAAGGACAAAAAAATTCCCCAACAAACCATATGAGATTGGTTGCAGTTTTTTTTTTTTTATACATATATACCCCTACACCCAACTTGTGCATAGATCATGATCCTTATAAACCAGCTATCTTTCAATCTTTCAATGTAGAAAGAAATGCTTTTATACATATTTTCCTTAGTAATACCCGCCGAAAGAGAGAGAGAGAGAGAGAGAGAGAGAATGACAAAGAAAATAGTAATGCACAATGCTCCTGATTTCAACAGGAAGGGACCTCATGTTAAGAAAATACAATAAGGAATAAAACATACAGCACTCGTATGTTATTTCACTGTCTTGAACAATCGATCATTTTGTTTAAAATGTAAAGCAATTTTTTTATATATAGATTTATATATAAAGCACTCCATTTTATTAAAGTTCATTTAGAGTCCGTTATTTGGTAAATATGTAACTGCTACGGATTTAGAAACAAATCCTCAAATCTTCTGAAATCCATAACCATCAGTGCTTATTTTTCTTTATCCTTTTACCCCCTCAAAAAATGAACATTAAAATGGCGTGGAGTTGGTACTCTGGAACCCTTGCCTTCCTGAGACAATATCCACTTTTCATGTGTGTGCAAGATAGTGAGCAATTATATCTTCTTTTTCACTTAAAAAAAAAACATACAAGCTTCAATAGTCCATTAAATCAGCATTGACAACAAACACCCCCCCAAAACAAAAAACAATTATACCAAAAACAAACAAACAAACAAACAAAACGACAACACTGATCAATCCCAGAGTTCTGCAAGTAGCACAATAATCTTCATTCTGTAAAGTGTTTGTTATTCATGATGGAAGTATGTCCTTCGTTTCTTTTACTTTTTTTATTCCCACAGTAATTTCCTTTCTTGAACTTCAGAAAAAAAATGAAATGTTTGTAAACTGTTGGTGGCCTTGCCAAAACAGAAAAAGCAAAATAACCAAAACGTAGGCACCTCTGAAATGAGCCTTTTAAAGAGCCCCTTGCAGGGCTTGTTACAAGTCCCTCTAAACCAATCTATGGCCACAGTTTTTTTATTTGTTTTTTCTTGTTTTTATTTGTATTTTTTTTTACTTTGCTTTTTTAATAATCTGGAAAAATGGTGCAATACTCACAATAATCAGTTTCTTTATGGAATATTCCACAATAAAAGCCACTACAAGGTAGATAATAATTACAGATTAAAAAACACATTTGTTTTTTCTTCAATAAGTCCTTGAGTAAACATTAACACATGAATTGTCACCTTTCCCCTCAGTACTTTATTTCATGTTGTACGATTAGCTGACAGAGGGGAGGCAGACACTCAGTGCAACGCTAGAAGCTAATGACAATAACAATACATATCTGAGTATAGTCTTGACTACTGACTAGCAAAAAAAATGAAGAAAATTATACTCATTTGAACCTAAATTTAGGAACAAACCTGCTGTAACCGCACACACATTTGAACCATTGAGCACTCAGATTAACATTCACTCTTCATACAGTACACACAGTCTTGTGCAAACACATACAACAGATGTCATCTTGCGTTTTTTTTTTCTTTTTTTCTTTTCTGTTTTCAAACTGTTTTTAGTTCAATTGGAACATTATCAAAAAAGCTTGGAAGTGTATGAATGACAAGATTACAAAAAACTTTCACATTACATTATTGGCGCTTCTCTTGATTCAAGTATTTGTATATCTTTCATTATGTCTAATTGATATGTTTACAATTTTTTTTATCTGCGTACACAGAGGACATGGGGAGGTTTAGGTTTTAGGCCTGCGAGGGTACATTAAGGTGAATTAAGTGTAAGAGTGATAAAACCAGTAACATACATACATAGGCTTACAAATGTGCATGTATATCAACCAGCATGTGCATATTTTACCCAAGACCTTAGAAAAATGACTGGATTTTCATGCCCCAGAACAACTTTTCTGTGTGACTGATCCTTCGGTTCTTTTCGCTGAAGTTGTATTAGGACATGTTGGGTGCTTTAGAACAATCCAGTTTGTCTGTAGTGGTGGCTAGATACTTGTTGGTGAGCTGTGGCCAGATAAAAAGGCTTTCTGGATGCCACAGCAGCTTGGTGTACATGGGGAGTATACATCAAACAACTCTGCAACTGGCTGTTTCTTCGACAGTCTGGTGGCTTTTGAGTATAGCTTTAAAGCAAGGCAGTTGGAAGGGGGGAAAAAAAAAACAAAAAAAAAACAAGCAATAGCGATTGTTACTAGTGTCACTCCAATTTAAACAAATAACCAAAAAAGAAGAATCTTCATGAGATTTTATTTTTAAGACTTGGTACCAACTAACAAGTGCCTCCTTATTCTCCTGCTGAAAGAGCCTCCACAGACCATGGCCCTGGACCAACGACAATGTTCAGCTCTGTTCTTGAACCAGGGCGATTTGAAATACCATTCTTTTCAGGATTCATCCGACCAACTGCTTTGGGGGATTAAACAAGGCTTGCAGACAAAAGCACTTCAGCCGGAGTACACCACAAGTTTCCTTTTTTTCTTAAAAATTATGTACCCGATGTGAACCATCTACAGTGCACCAAAGCTTTTCGGAATAATCCGTTTAGTTCTTAGCAGTCCTTCCAGCCTTTTTTTTTTTAAAAACCTGGGGCAAGGTGCTACCAGTCTGATTTTTCTCAATTTCAGCCTGCACTCTACCTCTCCATACACAAAAATATCAACACAAATACAGCACACATAAGAGCTCAAGCTCCACACACATCTAATGAGTTTCTTGTTGGTTTCTTCAACAGGTGGATTAAATTATTTGAATAATGACATTCAGCAACAAAAGAAAACACTCTCTCTCTGAAGACAAACTTAAGGTTGTTTTTTCTCTGAGCCTGCCCTGAGACTGCATGTACACAGACAGTGTAAAAGGGTAAACGATGAGGGCCTGATGATTTGACTTGCTTTAGGAGGCCACACAATATATACTATTAACAGGAAGATGCCTACTCAGAGAGGAAAATGACTGGCAAAGAGAAGAAGAAACAGAAAAGGAAGCTGTGGGTCCCATGCGATGGCTGTGACCATGTACCTCTCTGTTAGTCTTTGCATAGAAGAAGAGAGCAGAGTCTCCATTTATCGTTCGCTTTTATTACTGCATCAAGGAGAGGTGGTTTGGAAATTACAGTTGCACTGTCTGCCCTTTGTCTTCAGCACCAGTGAGAGTATAGCCTTGCAGAACAGCGCAAGAATGCAAGAATGCAAGAATGCAAGAATGGAGTGGTGGCAAGAGAGGAAAGAGCAATAAATGTGCTGGAGAAGAAGAAAACAGGCTGAAAGTTTTTTGATATTTCCACCAAGTTCTTTGTTCTACTAGGGTTATCCCCAATCTCAGTCCATAAAGAAAAAAAAACAAACAAAAAAACCTAAGTCAGCATGATTGCTGACCTTAGTGTAGCAACATGAATAGTTGCACATTTTAAACATCTGTTACTACAAAATTTCCTGCACATGTGCAGTGAAAGGGGCTGGTGAAAGCAGCTACCATTCAAGACCACTGCATGGACACACACACACACAAAAAAGCGCAAAAAAAATATCAGTATCATCATCCTCATCATCATTATAAACAACAGCAATGCTGACAAAAATAACAACACTGGCAATTCCAGGAGGAAAAAAAAAAAAAAATGATAAAATTGTAAGATCTTGTCCACTTCCAGCTAAAGTGATCTTTGCATGAGAAGAAAGTTTTTAGAGAGTGGAGATGCTTGGAGGTCGGGTGCTGGCGCAGTAGTACTTTAGGGCCAGTTCTTTTTTTTTTTTTTTTTTTTTTTTTTTTAAATAAACGAAGGAGCTGCGCTAAGCTTTAGCGCACAGCAGGTAGGCACTCAGTGGCCATTTTCTATCCAGGAAGGCAGAGCTTAAGCCCCCCAGGTTCAGTTTCGACACCGACGACACGTCTAGCGTCTCCAGACAAAAGGCTAATGATTTTGGAGTTACTGTAACAGTGATATTTACTTTGATATATAATATGTCAAAAGAAATTACATGAATGCTTCGGTATCAGTCTTGCTTTTCAGTTTTTTTTTTTGTTTTTCTTCTTCTTCTTCAAAACTCCCCTTCATTTGCTACTATTAATATTGTCCATCCACATCCACAGACTATGGCGGGACAAACAAAACAAAACAAAACAAAACACAACAAAAAATTAGAGTTAAAAAAACAGCATGGAGAAGCTGTAGATTGCTTTTTCATTGCTTTATCAGTTTTGCCTCTCCATGTGTATTTTGTTGGCATTGAAGGTCAAAAACCTCAAGCTCTAAGTGCTTTGATAAAACACACTTTCGTTCTTCTTTTTTAAACCAGTCTCTTTGTTCTATTCTTTTGTACCAAATACAACATAAAATGCACCTTGTCTACTGGGTTACAAGAAACAACTATTATTTGGTTTGAAGCCCATGTCCCCCTGTAGTCACTCCTTGTTGCGCATGTGTGTGTTCTGAGGAAGTGCTAGTGAAATGTTTAACTAAGGGCTCACACATGCACACACGCACGCATGCATGCATGCACGCACGCACACACACACATACACACACACACACACACACACACACCACAAAAAAGCTCTTCCTCCTCCTCTTAGTCCTGTCCTCAGTGGATACAGGAGGAGAAAGTTTTTTTGTGCCTTAACTCACTCACAAGCTTTAAACAAGCTTTTACTTAGAGGAAAAACAAAAAAAAAGCAAAACAAAAGAAACAAAAAAATAAACACAAAAACTTATTCAGCATTAATAAGCACTCCGCAAAGATGGACGGAAGGGTCTGGCATATTGCACGTCAGACAATCATGAACGAGCACTTCTTTTCTTCCCTCCTTTTCCAGGTGGCAAAAGGTTGAGGTCATTTGTGGAGTTGATAGAAAAATGAAGGATTTGTGACTTGTCTGTCTGGTCATGTACGGTGCATCCTGAAGTGTTCTGAAGACAGTGGTTAATAAAATGGCATGACACATACAGAAAAATACAAACAAATAAACAAACACACAAGTGTTCACACACGTCAGGCAACTGTTCCCTCAGCCTGTTCTGCAGAAGACTGAAGCACCAGCTGCACACCCAATCCTTTAACAATGTGCATGGATCTGCCTATGTAAAGGAAAGGCAAAGGGGGCCTGGGTGTGAGGTCAAATGTTTAACTATCCTCTTCTCTCCGCTGGCTCAAAAAATAAGAAATAAATGTGCAATTCTCCGACACATCTCTTCAGTAAGCTTAGAGCGAGTGTGGTAGATAGGGGGCTGGTAAGCAGTTAAGGCTAAGTTTAGTGCTTTTTACACATATGAATAAAAAGCAATGGATCCAGTCTAAAGGGAAAAAGGGCCAATTGGAATGATGCATTTCTTGGGGGAGGGATCAGGAGGATTTTTAGCTAGTATCATGTAGCTTCAGGGGACTAATGCCAGGGAACTTTTTAAAATGGCAGCTTGTGTCATTTTGTAGTAAAATACACTTGCAGTTTCTCAGTTATTAGAGAAAGTCTGTTAGTAAAGGTTCTCTTTCATGTTTGTTTATAGTTACTTGAGTCTTCTCTCTTCTCCAAAAGTCTCATACAGAATACTGTAACCAAAGCCTCACATAGAGAAAGAAATACAAAATCCAATGAAATGATGCAAACTTAAAAGGAGGAGAAGAGGAAGGACAGCAGCTACGCTTTTTAAGTGTTGCCTCAGCCTCCTGTTTCTTGGTTCACAGTTCCACTGATGCTGATTATCACCACGATTTGATTTGCTTGGTTTTTGCTCCTGTGTGAAACATTTTTATGTTTGTTTTCAAGTTTTGTTTTTTTTTTTTATTTCCTGTATGTATTTTTGATAAGCTCCATAACTCTCCATCTCAAGGTTAGGCCTGTTTCTACATTGACTCTCCGCTCAGCAGGTCTCCAGGAAGCAGCGTGTTGATTGGCGTTGGGCTTCCCACCACCCGGCCATCTTCTGAGCTGGGTGGACCCCACAGGCTGGAGTACTGCTGAACTCCGCCCCAAAGCAGCTCACTGCCTGCCTTTGTACTGCCCCCAGCTCCTCCACTGTTGCCTCCTCCACCCAGACTGCTGCTGTTCCAGTGGGCAATAGGGTGCGAGGTAGCAGTTGCTCCGCTCCCCAGCCGTGTCTGATTGGTGCCTGGGTTGGCCTGCCAGCTGGTGGTGGGTGTGAGGGACTGACCCTGTGCAAAGAACCGGTTCACCTCCTCCTCTCCAGCAAATTCCGCCAGGATAGTGGTGTTGCCCAGCACACACCTGCACAATAGGAGGGTGAAACTGCAATTAGTTACTCCATAGTAACCTCTTGCTTGTGCCCTTGGGCAAAACAGAAATGCATTTGTGGAAGGGGTACAATATTCCACAAGAAACAGTGGTCACAAACAGTAGTATCACTAATATAAAAAGGAAAATGAAAATTCAAGCATGAGGTTACAGCAAAAGCATGTGACTAATTATGATTAGAATGTACTTTTTGATGCTAAATACTGATGATCTGGGGGTTTTGCATTCCAGAGAAAATGTACTGTGTCTAAAAAAAATTTTGAACCCAGGGTCAAGTCAAAAAGGACTGATCCTGAATAAAAATGGTTTTACAAACACGAGAGCACCCTGTGACACTGGCAACCCCCCACACCACACTCAACAAACCTGAATTTACTGATCTGTCGAGTTTTAATTTTGACTTTTGTTTTGTGTGAGTTTATGTGTGTGAGAATGGTGGGCCGGCAGCACCAACATCCCAGTTTACTGTAATTCTCTGTATCCGTGAACACCTGGATCTGTACCTCTTAACTAACAGGAAAATTAATTACTAAAAGCCTGATTAAACAAGTATGTCTTTAGTCTGGACTTAAATACTGATAGTGTGTCGGAGTCCCGGACAGCAGCTGGAAGACTGTTCCAGAGATGGGGGGCTTTGAATGAAAAAACTCTTCCCACTGTTGTTGTTTTCAAAATTCTGGGAACTTCGAAAACCAGCACCTTGTGATCTAAGTGAGTGCTTTGAATTTCACTTGCTGTAGACAGATCAAAGCTGTCCTTCACAATGTTAGACTTTTTATGGCCTTGCCTGTAAATGTACTGGTTTTAGAGCAACATGAAAAGAGTGTTTTAAAAACACTATTATTTTTGCATTTAATTTCTACATTCATGAACTAGGACTTTTTTTTCCTCAAACTTTTACAATCTTAAACAAATCTTTTACTTGTAGTAGTAAAGAAGGAGAGTGTCTGTGGGCTTAGTGATGGGCACCTTCCCAAAACTGTTTAAAAACAGCCTGTAGAGTGAGGAGGTTGTCAGGAAACAGGCTGGGCAGAGTAAAAATGCAAGTGAATTAGCCCAAAATCTGTATGCCTCATAACACAGACACTGTGTTGGTTAACTTTGATGAATTAGTTTAAACAACATTAGTAGACATAACTCATAGCAATTTATCAGTGCTTAATTTCACTGTGATAACCTGCTGGTTATCTTATTTGTAACAATTTTCTCTTTTACTCATGCAACTGCATCAACAAATTTATATTATGTTTTAATATTTGAGTGCATCTGTCTGTGTGTCTGCTCATTACTAAGTATTTCCTGAGTGATAAAGTTTGTATCACACACCAGCTGGAAAAGAAAAAGCAATGTATGACATACATGTGCAGGGATTTCTGGGCTTTTGCAGCCTCGTCCTTGGAGCTGTAGCGCACCACAGCATTTCCCTGCGTCAGGTTAAGATGGAATGTGATGAGGGGACCATGCTGCATACACAATGTCCGCAGGGTAGAACCATCAATCTGGGAGATAAACCCACACAAACATGCATGTTTAAAACATATCAAGGCTAAGAAATTATTTTAGCATCTGTGTTTCTTTGGGTTTTTTTTTAAAGCACTGCATGCTTATTCTGTGGCCACTGTTGTACCTGAGGTGTAAGGTTCCTAAGTACTAGCCAGCTACTGGTCCTTGTGGAGCTATCTGTACTCCATGTGGTACCTTAAAAATAAAGAAAGAAACAAACAAACAAAAAAAAATCAATAAAACAAAATCACAAATCAATAAAATAAAATAGACAAATCAGAGTAAAAGTCAATATAAATTATAAGGAACTTCATATCGGGACTTGAAGCACTGCAGAGATACTGAAGCATAAGTAATTAAATAGAGAATGAAATGAGGTTCTTAAAACAGATTTGATTTTGATTAGCTGCTTTCTTGTTCATTGTGTTCACTGTGTTATGAGTCTATAATGGCATGTTTGAGTGTTGTGTTTATGAGAAAAACTGGCGTGCATTTCATAGCAAAAACAAGACTTGATCTCAATTTAATTTGACAGTGACAAGAAGGGAAGGCACTGGAAAAGACTGAGCCAGAGCCTAGCCTAATATGCAGATTTTTATGAAACAAAGCTTGTCAACAGTTTTTTTTTTCTTTTGCTGAACTAATGATTACATCAGTTTCAGTGTCTTTGGTTAACCGAAGTTTGTGACTGGAAACATCAACCAAGTCAGCTTGCTCTCACCAAACAGAGAGACAATAGCTTGAGAAACTTTTGAGAAAGTTTTTGTTTTGCAACTAGTCTTTTCAGTCCAGTTGCCAATGTCGACTGCCTCTGATAATCTGAGAGAGGTTAAAATAAAAGCTAAAAAGGCAAGAGTGGAAGCTGTTAATTATGTGGAGTCACTCTAAACCAGTACCTGATCTTCCTTCTAAATTAATAGGATTGTCAGACTGTACCGTTTTGGGTAACTTTTGAATTGTATTCATTTCAGAAATAAATTTTGTGGTTAGGGGGCAAGTTATGTCAAATCATTGCTTTGGAACCTCTTTGGTATTTGGTATCTGCTGCAGAGAGTGAGCTAAAAAAATTAAAAAAAATAAACAGTCCACATTGACTTGAGTACATGATGTATGATGTATGAGTATGAGTACAATGTCTTACATTTTCTAGTTTCATTTTAACTGTCATATATTTGACCTTTTTCTGTCTTAACAGTTAATAGTCCATGAAACAAACAAACAAAAAAAACAAAATCAGAATTTTTATTATGGCCTCATCTGCATCCTAACACAAAGAAAATTATTCAATCAGTGGGTCATAGGGCACAGTCATCATTGCACATACACAATTATACAAATATACAATAATTAACAGCTTTTGCATTATTTTATACATAAGAACATGCATAAGTGTCTGTACACTCAAAGCACTGCTTGCTAGTAGGCATGTATAGTGTAGACATTTATATTGTTATTATCTATAAAGTATTCATTATTCATTTTCAATTAATTTTTCAAATATTTCATGAAAACAAAATGATACATTTTATCATTTTAAGCCCTTTAAAGAATCTCAGATGTGAAGAACAAAAATTCATATCAACAATATTATACAGCCTAGTACCTGAGGAGTATGAGCTGCTCCAGCCAGGCACCAAGCCCAGGCTGTTCCCCCCCCAGGTGGAGGATGGTTTGGTGTTAGTTAGGCCTGGGGGTGGGCGTGTGGGGGCCGTAGTGTTTCGTGGACCCTGAGGAACCTTCCAGAGCTCATGGGACAGAGGGGCCTGGGTGTGGGAGATGGGGCCCGAAGACCAGGTAGACTTCATATCTGACAGTTTGCCTGAAGAATAGATTTGAACAGTCAAAGGAAATCAAATTAAAAATAAAAGCCAGGGTGCAAGATTGAAATTAGATGATATTTGCTGCAACTTTGAATTATTTTTAATTTTGGCTGGTCTGTGTGACTATTCTGTGTAAATACACACAATCTGAACCTGAACCTGAAGTTTGTACACTTCGCTGAAATGTCAGCAGTTTGGAACTGTAACCATAAAAGTATGTTTAAAATATGTAAAGATTGTGATCTGTATTCTCTGTTCCTGTCTGTCTACCTTACCCATCAGTATCATTGTGTTTTAGGTCATTGCTTTTGTCTAAACCACAAAGTGCAAGCTTCAACCAGAGAGTAAATAAGCTTTACAGTATTCATCACCTGTAGTTTTAAAAAAAGAAGTTAAACAAACAAAACAACCAGTTGTTTAAAAAGTGAACAATACACACAATTGCAAGTTTAAGTCAGAAAACAATCTTGAACAGTGCACCCCTTATGAAAGCTTTGTGAAAACACTTGAAAAAAAAAAAAATTAATATGAACACTGAGACATTTTACACTTCTTATAATGTAAGCACACCAACAGGAAGTTTAAGGGTTTTCAAAAGGATAGTTAATAACCATGAGGAACACAAGTTCATAAATTATTTCTTCACAAAGCGCACACAGTGAACTTGTGATCATGCCACATACAGGGACCCATTTCACTGGGAAATGTGAGTGCTTAAAGATGGAGATCTTGAAGGAAAGGGGCACCCACAAGCCGATGGACTTTAGGGCTGCAACTGATGATGATTTCCATATTGATCAACTACCTGACAGGGGTCATCATGACAAACTACATCACAATATGCTTTTCTGAATACGTAATGATCTCATTAGCACATCTTAGAACAGTGAATCTTAAATCTGCCATAATACTTTTGCCCTTCCCTTGAATTAAGAGCAAAAATGCAGGTGATCTGGCACAGGACAGTTGTAGCCTAGTGTTTCTTGACTAGGCCCCAGGATTAGGAAGATTGTGATAGGTACCGTCCATTGCTCCCCAGGCACTGAATAAGGCTGCCTACTTAGATGTGAAGGGTAAAATGAGTTTGTTTTAATTTCATTTGTTGCAGCCCTAACATGGTAATTACTATGCAGTCTAAAGGGAACAGAACTCACATTTTTCAGTCACATGCCACACAGGAAATGGTGACTGCAACTGCAGAGTGGGGGGATGTAGGTAGGGATTGTGGTTGAGGGAAGAATGGCATTCTGGGTAGTTGTACCTGTGTTGTCTATCTCAGGTGAAGACAGCCTAAAAGAGCTAGTGTAACCACTGACTGACCAATCGCTGGAGGGAGGCACAGCCTCGCTCTGAGAGGAAGTTGGGGAGGAGCCTATGGCATGTCCAAAAAAAAAAAAAAAAAAAAAAAAAAAACAGGCAGGAATACATAGGGAGGGGAAGGAAACAAACAAAGAAGGCAATAAAAAAGTGTGATGATTGTATGCTATTAGAAACTGTGAAACAGGGTTGGGCATTGTTAAATATTTATAATTCATATTGGTACCAAGTTTAAATTCTAAGCAAAATATTTTCTCATTTTTAAAGCCAGAACAACTTTATACATTAATTCAGTCTGTATATCAATAATAAAAAGAAAATGAAAAAAAAAAAAATACATGATTTTGTCTGATTTTGAAGGTTATGTAGTGTGGGTAGAGCTATTTGTAGTTCTACTTTGTTTGTTCTACTTAATAATGACAGCCAATGGGCAGTATAGATGACACTTACATGTTTGGGAAGGTTTTTGATATTTATTACATATGAGCCCTACTGGCTAGTGTTTTTAGTTTTCTTAAACAGAAATAAATTGGCAATTAAAGTTTTTTTGGAAATTAATTTGTAAATGAAATGCCTCTTTAAGGACCTATATGTTATGTTACTTTTTGAACGGGTGCTGCCCAAAAGCCTTAACACCAAAAGTTGAGAAATGAGTTTCAAAGACAATCTTTGATATGTTCTTACCCCCGCTACGGTCTCTGAGCAGATAACGATTCACATCCTGAATGTTGGTGTTGATGGTAGGACCACTGGGAACACTTCCTGGTGTCACATTGGGGTCAGTCTCAGGATCAATGTTCTGTAGTCCTTTCCAGGGCACTCCTGGACAGAACTCTGATGGATTTCACAAACAAAATGGTCTTTATAAAGCAAAGACAAGTGCTAAAAATTAAAACGTTAATGTATGTTCCACAATTAAGTTACTGAATGTATATTTACTTAACCAAAAGAAATACAATTCAAAATTGTTAAAGTACTGTTTTTTAAGTACATTGTTTATTTGCTAACACAAAATTGACTTGAACATGCTGCCATACACATGCATAGTAACCCAGCTGGCCTTCACATTAAGACTGAAGTAACAGAAATAGCCCAAAAGTATTCAAAATAACATCTTATTAGCTTAATCTTTTTTACATTAAATTTAAGAATTTATATAAATTTACCACTTAGGAAATGAAATGCCTTTGCCAATAGTTACATCATTATATAAATATACACACACTAGTGTTACACTTTTTCAGACTATTTTCAGAATTACATTTACATTTTGTGGCATTTAGCAGACACTCTTCTCCAGAGTGACTTCCATTTCCAAATTACAGGGACAGTCCCTCTGGAGCAAATTGGGGTTAAGGGTTTTGCTCAGGAACCCATTGGTGGTAGTGCTGGAGGTGGGAATCGAACCTGCAACCTCTTGATTTGTAGACAAGTGCCCTACCACTGTCTTTAATGGACAGACCACCACTTTATCTTGAGGGAAATTGTTCAAAAGTTCAAAACATTCAAAACATTCCTTCAAATGATCTGCCAAGTAGCAAAACTAACTAGAATCTTTCTTACAAAATTTTTTATGTCTAATCTTTGATATATTTAAAAATGTATTAATTAAGATATATTTTGTTGCTGTGCAGTGAATAATCACTGACCTGGTGGCCAGTTGATGTTGGTCCCATTGGATATTTTGTCATTAGTACTCTTATTCTGGCTCCAGCTGTCTGGGGGAACCAGGGGGCTTGCCGGAGATTCAGAGCTGGAGATCAGGTTGTATGGGCTGTAGGAATCGTCCAGAGGGGGCTTACCTGGAGGTCCAAGATTAGGTCCAGCAGAGATGGCACCTTTGTGGGGATGAAGAAAAAGAGAGACATTTATTTCATAATCATTTAATCCATGGTTTATCACTCTGTATTCTTTGCATTTGTTTAATTTGAACATTTGCATTGATTATTAAAAAACTATAAAGCTATCCCATTAAAGACATCTTTACATTCATCTGCAAAAAAATGGTTTTACATGACTGAAAACAGTCTTTGAAAATCTTTGAATTATAGTTCATTCATTTTACTGAGGTAAAATGAAATGTTTAGTATTTATACAGGCAGCAGCTGCAAGCTGTGAAAAACACACCATGCTTGCTAAGACTGGGCTCCATGGGGGAGGAGTTTCCAGAGAGGTTTTCCATAGAGTTGGGGTGTGTCCACTGTGACAAGCGAGACTGAGGCTGAGGAGAATCTTTAATGGACAGACCACCCACCTCCATGCAGTTTACATTCATATTAGGATTCAGTCCAGCTAGGCAGGGAAAAACAAAGTAAATCTCTCATCAGTGTTTCACAAATATACCATTTATTAATAAAACTTTGCTCTGTTAAATAACAGCTTTTCGTGAGAGTTTTGTGAAAAGTTTCTCTTAGCCCAATTATATTTTCCTTGCTTTGTACGCATCATGGGATAGAACATACCAGGAGGTACAGCAGAAGAATTTTATACATTCAAATCTTTTTCCAATGGATTCAACAAATATTGAAACTTCAAAAACTTGCATTATGTATTATAATGAAAAAAGAATACACTGCATAATGAACAAAGTACACACCACTGTGCATTTTCAAGTCTATGACCATTTCAAAGATTTTAAAGCAATACCATAGCTTCATAGCTCTAGAAAATAGAAATATTGTAATATTAAATATTTTACACAAAATTTATGTTTTGGTTAAATGTTAAATGGCAGCACTATTTGGACATATGGACTGCATGAAGTTATGAAGTAAACAATAGATGTAGAAGTACTGCAGTAAACTACATTATATTGGCCCTTATTTTAATAAATCTTAGAGAAAGTTTAGAACAAGAGCTGTACTCACAGAGAGTGTAGGGGGAGAATGAGTTTGGAGAAGACTGCGGCTCTTTGGTCTGCAAGTCAGAGACAGTTAGGCCTGACGTCTGTGGGGCAGGGAACGTGTCCAGGGCAGATTTTCCTCCTCCTGGGTGCAGGGCAGGGTGGGAGGGGGGAGGCTGCTGTTTCATCAGCAAAGCTTGGGCCAGCTGACGCTGGTGCTGCTGGATTTGTTGCTGCATGTTATTGATTGTACGTGCAACCTGCAAAACACATAAAGAGCAAATAAACACACACCTTAGATGCTGTGTTCATTTATTTAATTTCTAAATGATTGTATTAACACACACACACACACACACACACACACACGGGTGAGTGTGGCAAGATATGTTTTGTTTTTTCAACTCACACAACTTTAGCATATATAAAAATAATTAATAATAAAAAAAAAATAGCAGAACAATTTAGACAATTTGAAAATAAAGAAATAAATCTAATTCCAAGATCAGTGAAACACAAACCTCTTTTAACATTCCTGACAAGCATTGGGAAAAGCACTTAAATGGGGCAAGGTGAGCTACCAGTGTCTCATTACAAAAAATAGCTACATGAAAGCTATATATTAGGCTGGCAGCTCAACTACTGATTATGCCACTAAATGAGATTTCTACCTGTTAGTGCCTCTCTGAGGATAGCAGAAATGATAATTATCCTGTAGCTAAACAAACATGAGTTCAGTATTATATGTGAATATGAATCAGTACCATGTATTAGAAGAATATTCTGTATGGAATATAAAAAGCATCACTCTTGTCAAGCTCTGTAGCAGTGTATTCCATTCTGTGCAGTGATTATGTTTAGCTAAGATAACCTCCTTTCAAATGCTCTTTTAAAGTTTGTTTTAAGCTAAAAATGTTATTAAAGAAAAAATACTTATGCTTAAGGTTGTCAGAAAAAAAGAATAGGTGCAATCTCTACATAAAAAGTATATAATCATACATTTAACAATCCTGCAGAGAACAAGTACAATGGTGTTTTTATTTACATCCAAGTTAAGTTTCTCACTTTGAGTGAGATCTGTAGGCTTTAGCCTCTGTCTTCAGCATTTTAGTACAGTTGGTCTGCTGAGAGAAGAGACTTTATTGAATGCAGTCTTGAAATGCACCCTGAATTCTGCCCTTTCCATTTCTAAAATTATGAACGAATGGCACTGTCTGACTAAGTTATCATAATGAATCTTCTTGCGGTAGAAGACATTTTATAAGATCAACTGTACTCCTATATGAAAAATGAAAGAGACTGAAAAGATTTTCACTACTAAAAAGCTACTTGAAAATCTGATTTCAATGTAGGGGCACTCAAGCAGGGTAAGGACAGGTCAGTTTTGAGAGGAAGTGGTTAAAACTATTAGCTCACTTGCTGCTCTTGTTGTCTTATGGGGCCAGAAACATTTCGTTGCGCCTGCAACATCTGCTGCTGAATTTGTAAACGCTGGTATGCCTGTACAAAACAAAACAGCACAAATTACATCACTGTTAAATGAAATTAAAATTAAAGTGTTTTAACTTTAACACTTAATTAACCTGAAAAAGAAAGCCTAAAGGTACTCATTTTCAATTTATATCTGACCTTGACACAAATCAACAGTGACTTTGAGGTGCCCTCTGTAGGAACTCACCAGTTGCAGCTGGTAGAGTTGGTTCAACAGGGTCATATGCTGAGGGTTTATTGGTGAGGTTAAAAGTGCAGGGTTGAGACCAATGTTTTTTGCTGCAAACTGTAAGAGCTGTGCTTGAACCTGCAGACAAAAAAGGCAATTCACCATTTGTACTGTACATTATTTCATTCCTAGCCAAAGCCTATATAATAAACACATTATCAAAAAAACCCTTCCTTTCATGAAAGATGACATGCAGCTTACATATTTTTACAAGTCTATTGTTACTAAATAGTTTTTAATAAAACTAATGAATTGATTAGTTTTACAGAACTTTATTACACTCCATGAAGTTTAGATCACACGCACAGATAGTGCTGAAGAAAATCGACAAATAATGCATAATGAATAGTATAATAGAATAATGCATAATGAATAGTAAACTGAGTAATGACTCTAAAAATTTGGTTAGTTGTAGCCCTAATTGTGTGCTTTGGTGTGGCTGTTTATGATATCTGTGCATTTTTGGTACCTGAGGGGAGAGAAACTGAGGCACTTGAGCGCGTAGACTAGGCTGGGAGGAGTTGAGAGGCGGCACTGCTGGCTGAGTAGGAGGCTGCTGCTGCACGGCCCGTGTTTGTGCTGTTCCACTACTGCCAAACATTCCACTCTGCATCTATACACAAACATACACACATTTCAAAATTAAACTGCTACCACATTAAAATCCAGTGACCAATCTGGAAAACCAATCATGTTAAAAGATCAGATTTAGAAAAAGGAAAGCTGGGATTTCGGCTAGATTCAAAATTTAAGTTTATCGCCTATAATAAAGTTTTATACAAAACATTTCTCTGTTGTCTCGTCTCTCTCTGACCCACCTGTCTGGTGTTCAAGTTTTGCATGGCGACCCCGAGGCCCTGGCTGGGGAGGGCAGCACCAGCCAGTGGGAGCTTCAGGCTGGGAGAAGGCAAAAATGGTGAAGTTTGGGCATCATCCACTAGTCCACCATCCTGAAGAGGGATAAGATTACAATTAATACTTTAGATAACCCAATATACTAGAATAATTATGATTTTCAAAATTTTGCCTTTTGTGAAGTGTATTACATAGAATTTTTTTTTTTGCAAAATTGAAGCACCCTCAAATTTAGTGATAAAAGAAACGTTTTTCTCATTCACCTGAAACGCTTATCATACTGTATCCTATATTTTTGTTTATAGTTTACATGCGCTGTGTGGTTCCTGGTGCAAGTGAAAAGTGAAAAGTTCCAGGGCAAAGTTAAACTAGAGAACAGAGGGAATGGCACTTTAGCTGACCGGATCTAGTTCTAGTGAGAAAACAAGCATTTCTTAGGGTCTAGGTCACCATCATGTTGCAAACAGGTGTTATATGCCGACCCTAAACAATGGAAAATGAAAGCGGGTCAAAGCGAGCTGTTCAGCTGCATAACAGCTGCACCTCAAATATGACTTCCTGATTTGTGATTTAACTACAACATGGGTGATCAAGCGGTTTAAAGGCAAAAAGTAGTAACACCAAATATAGATTTGATTTAGATTTTTCTTTTGTTCGCTCACTTTGCATTTTGCAAATTGATAAAAATAAACAATCATTATTTATATTTCTGAAAGCATTCTGTTTACAGCATTTTTTCATACCTGCCTAAAACTTTTGCACAGTACTGTATCTATATATAAAGCACATAGCTTTACCTTTGAGTTCAGCAAATAAATACTTAGCAGACTGTGCCTTGTCAAAAACTCTACATTCTGCAACATTTTTTTATTTTTTTAACATTATCTTACATATCTATGGGCTAATAATTTTATACCAGGTTATACATACCTGACTTAAAAGGTCTGATTAAGTAGATGGTGGAATGATTTTGGACATACATATAAACATACCCACACCTTTCGCTATCATAGTTATGGAAGAAACGTAAGGCTGGTCTACCTTGTCCAGGAAGGGGGTTCGGTCTGAGGAGGATTCTTTGGAGATGACTGAAGGCCTGCAGCCCATTGGTTTGTTGACTAGGCCGTTGCTGTAGTCAGAGATTCCCATTCCCCGCTTATCCAGTTCTGTCTTTTTCTCCAGCAGGGCACCTGTAACAGGAACATGCACTCAGTCCCACAACCTAACCACCTTGTAGCTGGCATAGACTTTGCTCTGCTCAATAAGCAGTATTATGCACTTCTGTATGCTAAACATTGACCATTTTCATGTTTAAACATTACTTATGTATGCATGATACTAATGATCTGAAATGCTGATTAATACTGTATCAGCTAAAGGATTAAACTGGGTGATCAAGATTCAATGGCTCTCCTGGTGTTGGAAGATATTTCATTGACAAAGCGTTTATTGCTTTTACGGTTTTAAAAAGTTAATTAGCTCAGGTATGATCCTTTGAATTCTTGATTACTAGACAATTCAGCTGGTAATGATTACAATCAGTCAAGCAATATTAAAACTAAAATTAAGAATAAATTATTGACCATTAAAAGGATAATATTCTTCTGAATTGCTCCTTAAAATCAATACTGATGATAAAATGCTCATTTCCCTAGAGACAACATGCTAAATTATACTCTATGCAAAAGACAATCTGGTTGCACATACTCATGGCCTGGTCCAGGTTCATGTTGTTGCTCTTCAGAGCCTCCTCTGCAGGGTCTCTCTGAAAATACACATACATACACCATTCATTTTTTAATTATGCCCATAAAAATACGAGACTAAATGGTTATCACTGCACATTAAATGCAGGACAACATGCTGCAGTAGTACAAACTGAAAATAAAACAAACAAAAAGGTAACTGAATGGTACTCACAGGGAAGCCCATGTCAGTTAGCTGCTTGATTAGACGATTCATAATCCAGACATCATCCTGTTTGTTAGGAACTTTGCCCTTCAGACCAGTAAAAAAAAAAATAAACAAATAAAAAAACAGAGGCAGATTAGCTAAAAATTCTCTTAAAACCATCCCCTTAAGAACATTGCTTATCAGGTAAGAGAAGCAAAATGCAAGAAGGCAAGATGTTTCTCAACTTCTGCCAACCTTTTGTTGGCCCTTCTTGGGTAAGGTCCCCCAGGAACTGCAGGATGAGTTACTGTCCTGGGAGGCTGTGCTGTTCCACATGTCACCCTCATCCTGTTCCCACTGTCCTGCCGACAGGGACATATCCTCACCACCACCCCAGCTGTCTTGCATAGATTTAGGAGCTGCAAAAAAACAAATATATATACTAAAATTTTAAATGCCTGAACAGTCAGAGAAAACATCTCAATCTAACCTGTGGGATCTGACTTTAGCCATGTGGAAATTCAGCTAAATTCAGTCAGCCAAAGTTCAAAGAGTATACAAGTAGGTGGGGAATTGTTTTTACATTAATTTCAACAGTAGAGGGTAGTATGGTTAAATAAAGACCATAGTTAATAAGCAGACATCTTTTGGTGAGTAACCAGCTGGTGTGACCAATACAGCAAAAAGAGCAATGCAGAAAAAAGAACACTTAAAATTTCCTGCATTATAATTATATTATATATATATATACAGTACTGTGCAAAAGATTTAGGCAGGTGTGAAAAAATGCTGTAAACAATGAATGCTTTCAGAAATATAAATAATGATTGTTTATTTTTATCAATTTACAAAATGCAAAGTGAGCGAACAAAAGAAAAATCTAAATCAAATTAATATTTGGTGTTACTACCTTTTGCTTTCAAACCAGCATAAATTCTAATGGCCCCCACATAGCCCTGATCTCAACATCATCGAGTGTGTCTGGGATTACATGAAGAGACGGAGGGATGTGAGGAAGCCTACATCCACAGAAGATCTGTGGTTAGTTCTCCAAGATGTTTAGTACCAGCCGAGTTCCTTCAAAAACTGTGTGCAAGTGTACCTAGAAGAATTGATGCTGTTTTGACTGCAAAGGGTGGTCACACCAAATATTGATTTGATTTAGATTTCTCTTTTGTTCATTCACTGCATTTTGTTGATTGATGAAAATAAATGATTAACACTTCCATTTTTGAAAGCATTCTTAGTTCATGCTTCTTTGTTTGTAATGCATATATATACAGAGAAATCTAAATCAAATCAATATTTGGTGTGACTACCCTTTGCCTTCAAAACAGCATCAATTCTTCTAGGTACACTTGCACACAGTTTTTGAAAGAACTCGGTTGGTAGGTTGTTCCAAACATGACTGTGTTTCAACCTACGTGTGACATTGATGATCATTAGTACCTGTTTGGTAAAATTGGTTGATCATACACCGACTATAATCCTACAAAATCCTTGACTTTGTGCAAGTGTACCTATAAGAACTGATGCTGGTTTGAAGTCAAAAGGTAGTAACACCAAATATTGATTTGATTTAGATTTTTCTTTTGTTCGCTCACTTTGCATTTTGTAAATTGATAAAAATAAACAATCATTATTTATATTTCTGAAAGCATTCTTTGTTTACAGCATTTTTTCACACCTGCCTAAAACTTTTGCACAGTACTGTATTATATATAATTGTAAATGTGATGCTCTTCATTTTCTCACCCTTTTCCCTCTCTTTTTGCCCAGGATGTGTCCTGCCTGAATAGAGACACCTCTAAAGTGATTGTAGTGGACTGCAAGCGAGAAGCCTTCAGCCTGCAGCCGTTCAATGGCATGGCTCTGCGTAAGTGGGATGGCAATTCGGAGGACCGCACCCTTTATGATTTGGCTTCCTTTCTAAAGAGTAAGTGTCTGTGATGGTGATGCAGCAGTGGTTTATTTATTTTTTTATATTATATAAAGATATTAAGTTTCTTAACCTCAATGTGTGCAGCAATTGCAATGAGTGGTGTGGAGGATGTGCGTACTGTGCTGGAAAATTATGCTCATGAAGAGGACCCCATTGAAGCCTTCAAAAGGAGACAAGCACAGCTTGCACTGGTACGCAGTTCTACGTTGTTGTGTAACGATTTATTTGAATTATTCCCTGCTCATGCTGCATTTAACTAAAATTTCTTTTCAGCAGATTTTTTTGTCTTACCCCGAATCTTCTACTCAGATTAAACCTCAATCTGACTACCAACCCAAAACCCCAACCTAAATCTGACCTTTACTTGATCTCAACGGGTAGTTTGTTAGCAATTTGAAAATTTGTAGGTAAGCCATAGGGGTACCATTTAAAATAAAGCGTGCCTGATGTTTTATGTGCCACTCACAGTAAGCCTCAGTATGTGAGCCAGGAATGTACGAACGCTGGCCAGAGGAACTGCTGTGTCTTGCACACTGACTGACTTTTTAAAGATCAAAATGTTTTGTCTTTTAGTAGTAACAAAATGTTCATCAGTATTTGCAATGACCTTTGTTAAAAGGTAATAAAAAATGTGCAATAATACATATTCAGTCCCGTCTTGAAGCATTACAATAAGCTTTCCTCATATTACATATTGACTGACAAGACATAATTAGGTGACTTTAATGGTGTTTTGAAATATGACAATACTGGTCATACTTTTTATATCATGTGCCACATAATGTGATTGTATATTATTCATCAAATGGATTAATGCTTTATAATTGTCACGTGCTACCTCCCTGAAATCCGAGGCATTTTGGAGTTAAGGATGTCATTATGTCATTTTATTTTGGCAAAATTGAATGGTTTGTAGAATGATGATGTAATCTAATTATGATCCCTTTTGTTATTCAGAAATGCATGCATTTATAGTGCAATCTAGAGCACTGAGTTTTTAATATGATTATTAAATTGGGGCAGCGGTGGCCTGGTGGTTAAGGAGTTGCCCCGCATCGGAAGATTGTGGGTTCGATTCCCTCAAAAGTAGGTTGCCCTGAGGTACCCCTGAGCAAGGTACCGTCCCCGTCACTGCTCCCCGGGCGCTTTCAATAGCTGCCCACTGCTGCACGGTGTTTGTGTGCATGGGTTAAAAGCAGAGGT